>BLBF01000017.1:4828471-4877647 GCA_015471245.1 Laticauda colubrina | reverse complement strand
GGAGAACGCCTTTGGCGTTCTCCACCACCCGCCTTGCCCTGGACAGCCTGTAGTTGAAGATCCTCTCTTCACGGGTGAGGAGTCTGGAGATGTAGGGCTTCATGAGGTAGGTTCTGAGGGAGAAGGCATCATCTCCCACAATGAAGTAGGGCACATCTTGCGTGTCATTGGGCAGGGGGTCTGGATCTGGGAAGCCCATGATGAGGTTGCCTTCGAGCCCCTCCTTGAGGTGACTGGCGTTGTATACTTGGGCATCTGAAGCTGACCCGTTGACTGAAGCATCGATGTACATGAACTTGTAGTCAGCATCGACCATGGTGAAGAGGATGATGCTGAAGAACCCCTTGGAGTTGTGGTAAGTGGACCCTGACTTGGCTGGAGCTTTTCAGGCCACGTGCTTGCCATCTATGGCTCCAACGGTGTGGGGGGAGTTCCACTTCTGATACCACTGCTCTGCAACTTTTTTCCATCCTTCTTCAGTGGAGGGGCAATGGAGGAGCTCCTCCAGGTATTCTTAGATGATGGCCTGCACCACCTCTGTGACCACAATGCTGATGATTTTGTGTGGCACCCTCCAACCATACTGCATGCTCCTGTAGGTAGTCCCTGAGGCCAGGTGGCACAGAATCAGTGCCACCTTGAGCCCAGGGTCCAGGCTTGGCCGGAAGTTGGTACTCTGCTTGGTCAACCTGGGTATCAGCCGCTGCACAACTTTGTCAAACATGGCTGGAGGCATCCTCATGAAGTTCTGGAATGCCCGAGTGTCTTCGTTCCTGAGCTCCACCATCAGCTTGTTGTACAGTCCATACTCTGCTCTTCTCCCGATCCATCTTCAGACCCAGACGCTTCTTGGCCGCCTCCTTTTCTTGCCATAGAACAGTTGAAAGAGCCTGTAGATGGCTTCGCACTGTTGCAGAATGATGGTGGCTACCAAAAGGACTGTGTTACAATCCATGGTGGACATGACTGGATGCTGTGGAAGAGCAAGAGGCAGATGAAGGCTGCAGAGGTCTGCACAGCAGGGCTGCTGGTCTGAAAGTGAGATCCAGGTGAGTTGCTCCCCCTTTTTATAGGAAATATAGGTTTTCCCCTATGTCTCCTTTTGCATCCTCTAGGCATCCTCTAGACATCCTTAATATCCGAGATAGGTCCCCTCTGCGAACGTTTTTTCCGTTTAAAATGCTTTCTTTGCGAGCTGCATCCACTTTCATCCTTTCTCCATCCATGCTACTAACGCTGTGCATCCGTTCCGCATCCGTTCCGTTTCCTCCCTGTGTCCACTTTCTGCTGGAGCGGATTTGAGTTGCGCAGATGCGCAGCAGATGCCTAGCGGATGTAGCGGACGCATAATGGATGACGACAGATGCAGAACGGATGTTCCCCGTATGTGTAGCGGATGCAGAACGGACACGTTGGATACATTTTCCGCTCAAAAAGTTTTGAGCGGTTCAAAACTTTTTGAGCAGATGGAACCTCGGTCTATGGATGCTGGACGGATAGAGAGGAAGAAAAACGGATGCAGTGAGTACAAAATGGAAGCATCGCGTTCACCAACGGATGGCAAGTGTTTTTCTCCATTTTACATCCTCTTTCCATCCATTGGTGCAGTGTGACATGGGCTTAACTTTGAGTTTGTATCTATTGTGTGCTGTTGTGTTGTTATGGTTGAAGCTGAAGTATTCATTGATAGGTAAGTCATTGCAATGTATGATTTTATATGTCATACTTAGATCAGATCGAAGATGGCATAATTCAAGGTTTTCTAGGTCTAGAATTTCAAGTTTGGTGGCATAAGGTATTCTACAACGAGTAGAGGAGCAGAGAACTCTTCTTGTGTAATATTTCTGGACTTTCTCAACTGTGTTAATATCAGATACGTAATGTGGGTTCCAGACTGATGAGCTGTATTCGAGTATTGGACTAGCAAATGTTTTGTATGCTCTAGTTAGTGTGATATTACCAGAGAAAAAGCTACATAGGATTAGGTTAACAACTCTTAATGTCTTTTTGGCTATGTAGTTACAGTGGGCTCTAGCACTTAGATCATAAGAGATGAGTATTCCAAGGTCCTTTACAGAGCTTGGATCATCAACAAGATCTTGACTATTTAGCTTGTGTTTTATTTTCTGATTTTTTTTGCCAGTATGTAAGACAGATCATTTATTTGTTGAGATTTGAAGTTGCCATTTGTTTGACCATTCTGATACATAGTCAAGATCTTTTTGAAGGGTAGCAGTATTGTCTGTGGTGTTGAATAGCTTTACATCATCAGCGAAAAGAACGCAGTTGCTCTTTATATGATTACAGAGGTCATTTATATAGCGTATGAAGAGAGTTGGTCCTAAAACACTGCCTTGGGGGGACGCCACTGCTGACAGGTACAGAATTTGATAGGACACTCCCAATTTTGACCATTTGTTGTCTGTTTGATAGGAGTGCTTCTATCCAGTTATGTAGTGTCCAGTATATCATAAGATTTTAGTTTTAGGAGTAGTTTGTTGTGTACCACTGAATCAAAGGCTTTACAGAAGTCTATGTAGATTGTGTCTATTGCTTTGCCCTGATCAATTTGTGTTGTCCAAATGTTTTTGCAGTGTAAGAGTTGCAGATTACAGGAGAGTTTTTTCCTGAAATCAAATTGTTTATTAGAGAGTAGGTTGTTTGTTTCAAAGTGGAGGATGATGGATTGGTTAATAATTGATTCCATGACTTTACAGGTGATGCAGCATATAGAGATTGGTCTGTAATTTCCAGCTAGTCTGGGGTCTCCCTTTTTGAAGATGGAGATGACTGTGGCTTGTGACCATAGGTTAGGCAAGCAGCTGATCCTGAAAGATTTTTCAAAGATTATGCTTAGAGGTTCCCATCCTTGACTTTGGAACAAGAACAACAATTTTTTAAAAAAATGACATTGTGAAGTGGAAAGCAGCATCACCCACACACATTCCTTTATGCCTCCTTTTCACCTTACCCATGTATGACGGGAGGTGCAAATTTATCTTTGCTGCAGATGTCAGTTTAAATACTTAACTATCTGATTATCTACCTTGGAGATACTTGGAAATAAATGTCACTCTCATAGGGTTTGCTGGCTGGGGCAACCAATGTTGTCACTTCTGTTGACACAAGATCCCTTCTCTGATCGGTGACTCTTGGTTCACACCCGATAAGCACATATGATATGTGAAGTTATACTTGCTGTGGTTATTTTAATACTTGACAGTGCTTCACAGGTCAAATATTTACATTGAGCTACATTTTCTATTCAATGATCATTGTCTTAATCTGGAAGTAGCTATTTATATTTATAACATGTCACTAAGTATCATGGAGTTTTTGGCTAATATATTTATTGCAATGCCCATCCATAAGTATTTATTATTGTGAAGAAGCATAAAAGCCAAGTCCAGATGCTGGTCCTGGATTGGGGGTGGGTGGGTAAGGGATCCTGTTGTTTCTTGTCTTCCTTTGTAATAATTTTGTTTTTATTATCGTTTTTAAAAAGCAATGAACAACAACAATGAACATTTGTTGAATCAGAGGTTGTACGTGCTGGCTACAGGGAAGCTGATCTAGCAAAGATAAATTTCCAAATGTGGGGTCCCACATTACAGTCACAAATTGTTTTTGTAATAATATTTACGTAAGTATTGCATTTCCACTGCATCTAAATGCAAAACATGCACTGGAAGAAAATGCATCCAGTTTGAAGCTCTTCAGTTTCTGTCCATATTATTGTCAATGAACAAATTTTAAATCTACATGTAATCAAAACTAAGTGTCACATTACTATGCAGTGATTTGCTCTCTATTGCTTTCATGTCTTCATTCACTCACCAGCTGTCTGAACAGAAATCCACAGAAATGTATTTGGGCATGCCAACAACATGCCTTTGCATGCACAACATTAATATAAAAATACAAGGTTTTTATATTGACATGACTTATTTCTAGTAATGTATTTAGGGAGAATAAGAATGGACATTATTAAATATTAAAGATTACTATGAGTGTCCGTAATTAAACTGATCATTTACATTTACTACTACTTCTGTAATATTCTGTTCTTGCATAAATGCTCATCTATGTATAACTCATACATGAATAATATTTAATTCCCATCACAATCACCATATAACCCTTTTCAGTAAAACTGAGAAACAAGGGCACTACAGCTCATTAATGGCATAATTGATTTCAAATGAAATAACTGATTTATTTATGCATCATAAATTAAATATTTGCATATCTAATCAGGTTTTAATCAGAGCTGCCCATTGTGATAAAGTATTTATTTTTGTAAGAGAAACTTACTTACGTAACTTTCAGCTTTCTATAATAGATTTCTATATTTTTTAATTCAGTCAAACCTGTTACATAGTACTGTATTTTTTTTTTAAATTAGATGCTATTGTCATTTTTGGATATTGTTCATTTTATTGAATTTCTGTCAAATACTATATTGTTTAAAAAAGGTAAATTGGGAAATCTATGAATTATGATGCTGAGCCTGAGATCTTGAGTGACACTGGATTTAAATATTTTGCAGTCCTTACGAATAAAAGGCTTATCCTCTTTTCCTGATCAATGAGAAGAAGAAAAAAAAACTCCCATCCAAATTGTGTATGTTCTTCACTTGGATGTGCTGATTAAAAAAAATACATAAGATACAAAACTGCTTTGATTCTCCCCAAGCCGATGTAAGAGCCGCATTGGCCCAACAATAACTGACTGTAGGTGCCTTGAATGACTCTGTTAGGATTTTATTGCCCTCAAAGACATAATTATCATTATTTTCCTATTAACCCCGAGACTGAATGGGCTAATAAGAGAGAAATCCTCAGACAGGTTCCGGAATGTATCTTACCCCATTGTGTTGGGTAAATAACATGGCATTATTCAAAAAGGCTGCAATTAGAGTAGAATTGAAAACCCTCTTGCTGCAGTTTTTCTAGCCGTGCAAATGAGCTCTTTTGAAATCAGCCTTAGGAAGAAAATAGCCACCACAGTCTGGCTTCGTCTGAAACAGCGCTGCTACCCGGCTGCCTCCCAAGCAGATCCTTTCTCTACTTCAGCCTCATCTGCCTTGCCCAGGGAAGGCCTCTGGTATTTGCACACTGCACACTGTAGTGCAAAGGTGTCCCTAAAGTTCTTTGTTCATTGCACATCTACCTCAGAAAAATGCCCCCATGACGCCACTATTTTTGCTGTGTAGGAACTCCTCCATTTACTATAATAATTATAATAATTGTAATAATTGATAATTATAAAAATAATTATAATAATTGAGTCCAAAATTTATGTTGCTAAGTGGAACATTTGTTCATAGCACTTAGCAACAGCAGTTAGATTTATGTACCGCTTTACAACCCTCTCTAAGCAGTTTTAGAGTCAGCCTATTTCCCCCAACAATCTAAAATGGTAAACAATCTTTACCATTTAAACTCATTTTAAGTCAGTTTGGTCCCCATTTTATGATCTTTCTTCCCAGACCTGTTAAGTAAACCATGACGGTTGTTCAGTTAGTAATGAGTTTAGATAGATTCAGAGTCAGATTAACAGAGTTGGAAGGGACCTTGAGGCCATCTAGACCAACCCCCTGACCAAGCAGGAGACCCTACACCATTTCTGACAGGTGGCAGTCCAATCTCTTCTTGAAAGCCTCCAGTGATGAAGCTCCCACAACTTCTGAAGGCAAAAGCTGTCCGATTGGTTGGTTGTTCTCACTCATTCTCAATGGAAGGATTTAAAGCAGGAGAAAGTTACCAAGTCATCATGTCTAGGGCAGGAACCTTGGGTGACAGTGACCATGTCACACTAGAATTCAACATAACACAAACAAAAGCAGCAGAACATAATGACACCAGAGTCTTGGATTTTAAAAGAGCTGATTTCAATAAACTCAGAGAGAACTTGGGAAAGATTCAATGGATGAAAATCCTAAAGGGGAAAACAACTCAAGAATCTTCGGAAACCCTAAAAAGTATGATCATAGAAGCCCAGACCAGCACAATACCACTGAGAAAGAAAAACAAGAAATCCAAGAAGAAACCAGCATGGCTACACAAAGATCTCTTTGGCAAATTGAAAGAAAAAAAGGACAAGTACAAAAAATGGAAAAAAGGACATACAATTAAGGCAGAATATCAGCAGATAGCCAGAATCTGCAAAGACAAAGTTAGGATAGTAAAGGCTCAGAACGAACAAAGACTTGCAACAAAAGTCAAAGATAATTTAAAAAGTTTCTTCCAACATATAAATAACAAGAAAAAAACTCAAGGAAACAGTCGGTCCAGTAAAGAGAGAAGATGACAAGGAAGTAACAGGCAACAGAGAGAAAGCAGAACTGCTTAACTGATTCTTTGCCTCTGTCTTCACACAAAAAGAAACTATAGCTCAACCCACCAAAAACATAACTGTAAAAGACAGAACAGAAATAAAAGTTAAAATAAGCAAACAAATAGTAAGAGAACACCTGTCTGATCTTGATGAAAACAAATCACCAGGGCCTGATGGATTACATTCCAAGGTTTTCAAGGAGCTGGCAGATGTAATCTCAGAACCACTGCACCATATCTTTCAAAAATCCTGGAGCACCAGGGAACTACCAGAGGACTGGAAAAGAGCTGATGTGGTTCCCATCTTCAAAAAAGGAAAAAAAATAGATCCAGGAAACTATAGACCAATCAGCCTAACATCAATACCTGGGAAGATACTGGAAAAGATAATAAAAGAACAGATCTGCCAACATCTAGAAACAAGTAAAGTAATAACTAGCAGTCAGCATGGTTTTGTTAAAAACAGATCATGCCAAACCAATCTTATTTATTCTTCAACACAGTGACTAAATTAGTAGACCAGCAAAATACTGTGGACACAATATATTTAGATTTCAGCAAGGCATTCAATAAAGTAGACCACAACCTATTTCTTAGTAAGCTAGAAAAAAGTGGAATAGATAGCACCCCCACTAGATGGACTCTCAACTGGTTGACAAACCATATTCAACAAGTAATCCTTAATGGGTCTAAGTCTACATGGAGGGAAGTAAGCAGTGGGATGCCACAAGGTTCCATCTTAGGCCCAGGACTCTTCAATATCTTCATTAATGACTTAGATAACCAAATAGAAGGGGAACTTACCAAATTTGCAGATGATACTAAGCTGGCAGGAATAGCTAACACCCAAGATGGAAACTGAACAAGGAGAGATTTAACTTGGAAACAAGGAGAAACTTTCTGACAGTGAGAACAATCAACCAATGGAACAGCTTGCCCTCGGAAGTTGTGGGAGCGCCATCACTTGAGACTTTCAAGAAGAGATTGGACTGCCATTTGTCAGAAATGGTGTAGGGTCTCCCACTTGGGCGCACGGTTGGACTAGATGACCTACAAGGTCCCTTCCAACTCTGATTATCTGTATTTGTATTATCTGTAGGGCTGGCGATCTTCCCTGTACCCCAACTGGGGGAAGGGGACCGGGAGGGGGATTTGGGGGAGAGAAAGTTAGTTAAAGAGAATCTGGTTTCCCCTATTGACTTTGCTTGTCAGAAGGTCACCATAAGCTGATCACATGACCCTGGGACACTACAACTCTCATAAATATAAACTAGTTTCCAAGCTAATTTGACCACGTGACCAAAGGGATGCGGCCACGGTTAGCTGCAAGTGTGGAAAATGGTCATCAGTCCATTTTTTCTGAGCACTGTTGTAATATTGGTCACTAAATGAACTACAGTAAGTCAAGGAAGTTGACGAAGTTCCTATTGTTTAAAAGGATGGTCCTCTCTACCAACTACAGGTAGTCCATGGCTTAGCAACCATTTGAAGTTTCCACAAGACTTTAAAAGGTGACTGATGACCATTTTTCACACTTACGACCATGGCAGCATCCCCTTGGTCACGTGATTTACATTTAGATGCTTGACAACTGATGCACATTTATGACGGTGGCAGTGTCTCCGGAGTTGTCACCTTCTGACAAGCAAAGTCAAGGGGGAAAACTAGATTCTCTCAACAACTGTGTTAGTAATTTAACAACTGCAGTCATTCACTTATGAAACATGGCAAGAAAAGTGGCAAAACAGGGGCAAAACTAAACAAATTTCCCACTTGGGGGCTCAATTGTGAGCACAAATTAAGGGCTGCTTGTATCAGCTCTTTTTCTTACAAAGGCTCCCATTCAGAGCCTTGGTGGCGCAGTCATTCGAGTGCAGTCCTGCTAACTACTCCTACTGTAATTTGGCAGATTGAATCTCACCAGGCTCAAGGTTGACTCAGTTTTCCAACCTTCCGAGGTGGGTAAAATGAGGACTCAGTTTGTTGGGGAAAATATGCTGACTCTGTAAACCACCTAGAGAGGGCTATAAAGTGGTATATAAGTGTAAGTGCTATTGCTATTCACTGAAAGAGCAGAGAAAAGCAGAAGCTGGCTACCCAAGCTTGCTGCCACTTTAAGAGTACTGACCTCTTGCCTACAGCTGCCTACTCAGTCGGCAGATGCTGTTATTACTACTGCTCTTCAGGGCCCTCTTAACAGCATTATGGGCCCTGGGCAAAGCAGCTTCATTGACCTTATGACAATGAAGCCATACAGTTGTTGTATTTATATGATACAAAGAGCATTGAAAGGTTAACAACATACACAGATTAGTACAGGGCCCCTATGATCTTGGGGCCCGTGAACAAGTGCCCTTCAGGCCCAATGCTGCTCTTCCATTCCACCCCCCCCCCTGAAGATTTAAACGAAAGAGGAGAATTACACATTAAAGGGGGGGAAAAAACAGGCCACCGGGGCTCTCCCCGCTTTAAGCTTTCCTGAACCAGGCAAGAACACGGTCGATTAAAAGCCCTTCCTAGAAACATGCACATCTACTGCTGCGGCCAGGAGGAACGTCGATACGATGCGATTCTCAGCTACCTGCAGCATCTTAGCAGGACTGCTAGGCAGCTCCTTTTCCCTCGCCTGCTTCCGTCCCTACTGCGCCACCAAAAGACAACCAAGGAAGCGCTCCATCCCTGATCGCGTGCCAATCGCGCAGGCTTGGCCCCCAAAGTTTTAATTCCTCCTCAGAGGAGCGAAGGGACCATCCAATTGGAGAACCCACCAATAGGACGAGCGTTTTCCCCGCCCAGCTTCCCAACGAGGGAGGGCGGCAAATAAGGGGTTCTCCTTAGCAAACAGACGGTGTAGGGGAAGCTCATTTCGACGGCGAAATAGACTGCAGCACCGATTAAGCAAGAATGTTGGTTCAGTGACAGGCGATGCTATTATGTCTGAACTGCAAAAAAATACCCGAAAGCTTTCTTTCTTTTCTTTTCTTTCCTTTTTTTATTGTGTACAGTATGGTATTGGGAAATAGCTCAGATCTGGGAAACTAATTAAACTAGAGATAAATTCACCAGACACACGCTTGTCTTTTGAATACAGTATCGTTCTCAGTGTGGAAGGTATAGGCTGCTGAGTGATGGCTCTCGTAGGGGAAATTAATAGAGAAGAATTCTATTCTCAAATCAAAATTTCCCGTAGATAAACTCGTCCAGCCAACCTGGTGTTTTCTTGACAAAATAAGGGGCTCGAGCACAGACACCCCCGCACTTAGAAAGACACCAATGAGTAATTTTCGATAATATGTCTCTCCATCGTGAAAAATTGCAATGTTTAAGTTCGTCTGTCTTAGTAATTCAGTCGGAGCATTGTATCACATTAGCAAAATAACTTACATTGTAATTTCTGAATAGCTTGCAAGAACGAATGGGCTTCTGCTTTGCAGGCATGTATGTATGTATATGTATGTGTATATGTATGCATGTATATGTATGTGTTTGTGTCCTGCTGCCTCTTGGAACTCTTTCCAATCAATTTGCACCACTTAGAATGTGTTCTCGTAGCACGCTTCCCTACAAGTTTTGCTTGCTTCGGATTTTTTTTCACCTACCCAATTTTCTAGGCTGGCGCGATGTAGTGAAGGGTGAATTCATCACGAGTTCGGTCTGTGAGTCAGGGCGTCGTGATAACGCCACGTATGAAGCCTCCCACCCGAGTGCATGACCTTAGTAGACGTACCCAGGAAAGGGGTAAAATGCAACTGGCGAAGCTTCGGCGGGCAGCGGCGGATGAAGGCTCACTGGTGCCCTAAGCACTGACAAATCTTGGCGGCCCCCCCCCTCCCTCCCTCCCTCCTTCGTATATACTGTACAAAGGAAGCCATGTTCTCAACTTTGTGGTGGCCCCTTTGGGCCTGGTGCCCTAAGCACGTGCTTAGTCTGCTTAATGGTTAAATCCAACACTGGGCGTGGGTGTGAAGGAAACCACGACAGGATCAGCTGACAATCGCGGGTTTCCCTTGGCAAGTTGAAGTGGTTTCCTTGTTAATGAAGTCCCCGGGCCTCAAGAGGGCCGCCTGCCTTCAGGCTTACGGGAGGAGACTTCTTTCTTTCTTTTGGCTTTAGGAAAAGCCCGGTCCCTCAAGGCAGAGCCTTTTGGGGGACTACCTCCCTCTTGGCCGTCCTCTACCGCGGGCGCTGAGGCTGGCGAAAGAGCGGCGCTAGGACCTCTGACTTCCTTCCTTCTTTCCTTCCCTCCTTAATGAGCAGCGGGCAAGCGCGGCTCGGCAGCGGCTGAGCACGTCCTGCGCCCAGAATCCTCGCAGGATCTAATTAACAGGTAGCTTCGCTCCCTGGGTGCCTGAAACCTCTTGCCAGACACCATAGAAACGAAGCCTTAAGACCCCCGCGCCATCTGCACGCTTTCCTTTCTTTCTGCAAAAACCCTCGGAAGTCACTTTCTCTTCCTCCTGGCTCGGACAGAAAAGGTGGCCCATTCACTCTATTCGCTTGGCCACGAAATAATACCATGGCTGCTTTTTAATGGGAGAGAGAGAAAGAGAGTCTCTTTTGTTCTTGTTGCTTTGAAAGCGGAGATAATTAACAATAAAAACACTCGAGCCGGCCTCAGTGATCGTCAGAAAGCTCTCCTGCTCGGGTAATAATCTGTGATTTTATTTTATTTTATTTTATTTTATTTTATTTTAAATAGAATCATCCCTCTCTAAGCAACTTATGATCAAGAGAAAATCCAGATAGAGAGACAGGTGAAATAGTCCAACAAGCAGAGAGGGGTTAAACATAAAAGTCTGTTCGATAATCAGCTCACAAAAAGCAGCGATAATATGCCATTTTAGAAGCACAATAGATTTTATATTTGGATTATACATCTGTATTCGGATAATAGTAATAGCAGCAACATTTAAGAACAGCAGCAAAAGCCTAATTGTTTGAAAACAAGGCTTTATTAATCAAAACCAACCCAGCCCCTCCAGAGACGATCGATACCGCGGTATTCTAAGTCACGCCTTCTCTCTCTCTCTCTCTCTCTCTCTCTCTCTCTCTCTCTCTCTCTCTGTGTCGTTGATGTGAAGCGGCTTAGAGAACGGGCCACAGAGAACCCCTGGATTAAAATGCGGGAATACCGTAACGGTGACCTTTCGAGAACAAAACTAAAGCCCGACCAGTGACTTGAAGCAGAGCCAACGTCCAAACTGACGGGCTCAGAAGTGGAAACGAACTGGCACATAGCTTACTTGGGAATGATCCCATCGAATAAAATGGTACTTTTGGCCATCCGACATTAAAGACCAGAGAACGGAATTCCTGCCCTTTGGATTAATTGTTCAACAGAAGAGGGGATTTCAAAACAGTGGCCGACTGACCCGACCTATTATTGTTATTATTATTATCATTATCATCATCATCATCATATAGTAGTAGTAGTAGTAGTAGTAGTAGTAGTATTCAGAGGGCAGAAGTCCCGCCCTTGTCTCGTACTGGTTCCCTGGTTGCTCCCTGGTTGTTCAGCCAGGGAGAAGCGACGGTCCTTCAGGAAAAAATGGAAACTCAACTTGTTTGCTTCTCTCTTCTGGTAAGGAACGCGGCGATTCTAACGCAATCATTTTACTCCGCCCCCTGTGCGCAAAGCAGAACCGGCAAAGAAGCTCAAGTGGGCACCCTGTGGGATTGCGCACCCGTCGGGGGCGGGGAGGGGGAGCTGGCTAGCCCCCACCACCACCACCACCAAAACGCACTCACGCACGCGCCCACACACACACACACACACGCAGTGTGGTGTGAGCAAGACTACATTGACTTCCAAACCGCACCCGGAGAAGAGAGAGAGATGTTGGCTGGTGCACTTACCTGTTAGCTGCCAGCCTGGATGAGATATAGCCCCCGGGGATCTGCGTGATTATATACCCCCAGAAGAAGGAGCCGTGGATCAATCCAACTGTTTCTGGGTCCCAGTTGAACTTCGCTTTCTTCCAAAGCGATAAAAGGAAAGAGAGGGAAGAGAGAAAGAGGGTTGGTGGTGAAAAATAACAACCAACGGGCTAAATCAACGCATTTCTAAAGATAGGTCGGGGCGAGGCGGGGAATCCACCTCCGCGGAACTATCCGCGGCTGTCCGTCGCAACCACATATAAGCTGTTGTCCCTTTATTCTGCTATGTTTGAACAAATATCCCAAGTCGTTTGTCTCTTTTTATTAATGGTCGGGTTGTACCAGAAATAGAGTCATCAGGATAGGATACTAAGAGCCCCCGGGATTGTGATAATTGTAATTGATTCCTGTCTGTTGACTTATTTATTTGGTAACCTGCCGGGAGGTGTGGGGGTGCGGAAGAGACGGGTCTTTATGACACATCCAATTCTGACTAGGCTGACCGATTAACAGTCCTATATATATACACCAAAGTGACTGTGATCCTCCGCTGAAAGCAAAGACCAAACAAGGTTACACTAGCTGAGCAAATCGCTCGGCCTGAGCCAAAACCAAACGACGGAGACTTGTCTTGCCATTTATCGACTCGGTTCTCTTCTTGGTGGATCGGGAGAGATCATTGGAGAATCTCACATATTTATACTCAACATAATTATTCCTGCCTTTTCTTCCTGGAGAAAATGTTTGCTTGCGGTCAAGATTGTACCTTGATGTTGTGCACCTCTATCCCTGGGCTTCTCCTTCTACCACCCCAACTCTCTGAGGTTAAGGACCTCTTGCTGTAGATTATTTGGAATTTACCATATCTGAAAAAAAGGTTCCCTCCCCGCCTCCGATTCTATGTACGCATGTATGTGTCTGTCTGTCTGTCTGTCTGTCTGTCTGTCTGTCTGTCTGTCTGTATGTATGTATGTATGTATGTATGTATGTATGTATGTATCTCGAGAAATCTTTAAGATTTCCCAACATTTTCCAGGCCTTTTCGATGTTTCGTTTTTTTAGGTGAATGAGTTTTCGTAATAATTATTATCGAACCTGATAGAGTAGATGGGCCGAGATAATAGCTACATCCTTGTCCCACATCGATTTTAGAGTGAGGTAGGTCCAAAAGATATCCAGGCGTCAAGTTTAGCACCTGGGACGCCTCTAATTCAAGTAAGTGCGGCATGGTGGTGGTGGTGGTGGTGGCGATTGCTAGAGCGAGGCCGCCCCTTTTACAAGGATACGGTCTACCTTTCAATCCACAAGCGGTGCAATTCTGCGAAATACACACACGCACACACAAAACCTCGATGGAAGTACCATTTTAACCACTGGAACTTCAATCAACACTCCCTGAATTGGGGAAGGAGCTGAATTTTCATTTTAGGGGAGTAGACTGAGGTCTCCCTTGGATCGCGCTCGACTCTTGATGGCTTCATGGACCCGGCCGTGCAGATTGAATGGCAACGGCGGAATCGCGATTTGTCATTATTTTCTCCCAGATGATTCGGTTGCCTTTTGTATTCTAGCCTACAGTCCTGGGAATTCCAGCTCTTTTCCCTCCTCTCACTCAGCACCTGCGATTCCATTCCAGGCAGTCTATTCCAATACCGTCCAAGCTTAGAAAATGGATCGCTATCCTTGAAGAAGAGAAAGGGCCTTTGTATTGTGGCCAAAACACCGGGTCCACGAGGCCATCAGAAGCCGATTTGAGTTCGAGGGACGTTTTCAGTTTTTCGTTTTCTTTATTTTGGTCTTCTGAGGTAGAGTTTGCAGGTTTAGTGGAGTGTCAGGGGGCGAAGATGGAGGTCTCGACAGTTACTTAAGATTGGGGCGATCTTGGGTGAAGTCCAAACAGTCCTTTGGGAGGCTTTGTGAAAATAATAAAGAGGAGGACTCCTGTATTTGGAGCTCCTCGAGAGGACAAAAAACGGCGAGGTGATCAGTGTTTATTTAATTCGGACCTGGAACCTGTTGTTGAAAATCAACAACAAAAGACAACTGATGTGAGGAAAACTCACTCACTGCTATGGGAAACGGAAGAGGGGGGGGGGGGGAAAGGGGGGGGGGGTAAGAGCAAGAAGAGAGAAATATCCCTTTCCCTCGCCATTCCGAAGACACCCTTGTTTGATCACTACTTTGTAATGCTTTGCATCTTGTTCTATGGACCCACCTCTTTTCCTCCAACATGGAAATAATTCAAACCACAATCTAAGGGGCGATAGGTAGGGCCTTGGCTTCCCAACATGGATGTCGGGAATCATTCCTGATTCTCTGTGCGCAGAGGGCAGGATTTTTCCTGGAACTCGCTCACCTCTTTGATGATTTTCCCTCCTCGGTGGATGGTGCTGTTGTTGACCATGTCCACAATGGCTACTCCAAGGTTACAGCGGATTCCAAAGGAAATGCAGAAACCCAGTCCGCTCATGATGGCGATGATATATCGCCGAGGTAACCCGAAGCATGTGCAATCGCACAAAGGAGCTTTCTTCCCGGGCAAATCCAGGGGTTTCCCATCTTCCGTCAACTCGATGTTGTCTTCGGGCTTCTGCTTTTTCTCTAGGACTCTGTCAAATCAGAGAAGAGAGCTCAATCAAGGGATCTACTTGCTTACCGGGAGGGGGGGCTGTAATACTCTTTTTGAATTGGGTGCAGATATGTTGTAAAAGAGTGCTGTGGATTTAGAGCTTGATGCAAAACCAAATAGTTCTGATCACTATTGGTAATTCTAGTTTTTTTTTTTTTAAAGGCTTCCAAATATGTACAAAGAGTACTTTCCAACTTGATGGACAAGCGATCAGTCCTACATCCTAGAAATGCAATGAGGTGGAATTAAAATAAATCCGATTTTCTTTACTACTTCGTGAAGGACATCGGAGTGGGTGGGATGAAAATGCTAATCCTGGCTAAGATTTCCCAAACAATTGGTAGCATTTCCAAGGGAGAAATTAAGGGCCTTCGAGAAGCAGGAGAGCCACTGGTCCCATCCTCAACAGCGAGGCTAACTGCATAGTTTTTCCATCAGATTAGGAAAACCAGAATCACACTGTCTAACTGTATATACTTCAAAGAAAACCAGTCAATGGCTTTTTTAAAAAAAATAATTCTAATTTACTATTCCACGTTGTAGGGGAGGTGCTAAGGTGCACCCACTTCTTCCACAGCTACAGATATGCTCTTTGTTACCAAGCTTCAAGTAGACTTGATGTTGCAGCTTCAATCATTCTATAAATTGCATGGCAAACAAGAGAGGGAAGCACACAAGTTTAGGTAATGGTATTCCCAGTGGGGAATCTTGCTTGTGAGGGAGCTAATCTAGACAATTGGCAGGTGTGTGGTTATCTTTCACAGATCTCAAAATGGCTGTCTGCCACTTTTCCATTGGAGGAAATCTTGCGCGGGGCATTATGCTGCAAATTACTCTGTCTGCCACTAGAATAAGATAGAAAGCTATCCAGTCTATGAATCAGAAAAGCTTCATCCTTTGAGTGAGTCTTCTTGTCAATAAACCCCTTTGAGTTGAGTGAGACTTCCTCCAGGTGAGGGTTCATTTATAGGATTGCAGCCTTAAATAGGCTGGATATTGTTTTACTTCCATATTAGTGCTAAACTAAAAATAAATGGATGCTTTTAAATTTCTCTGGCTTTCACAGGCAAAGTTTATTACTCTGTATATATGGCAGTGACCCAAATACACAGCTGACACCCTTTCAAATTGCGTGCCTTTTAAAATGTTTGTTATCTTCCCAACAAAGGCAAACAATACCCTTTCAAGAAGAGGAAAACCATGGATATTTGATGGAAGCATTTCTCCCGACTTTCGTTTTGTGCAGCTGACCTTCTATGGCTGACATCAGTGTCTTTTAATAATTCAGAATAAGAGTAACAACAATGCCTGGGAGAATTAAAACACTGAAGACGGACAGAGTAGAGTTCTGAGTTTTTCTTTACAGCTTTTTTCTCAGCTAAGATTCTCAGTCCAATAGTTAGCACAAGACTCCCCCCATCCTGAATCTATGATAAAAATCGAATTTCACAAAATATTCTGCCCTGGATTACAGTACTAGAACACAATAATCAAATAAACCACTCTAATTTGACCATGAATATTGGACAATATTTGTTTTTTTCATTGTCTTCCCCCCATTGACAAATAAAACCCCTCCCAGTTGAGTTCTTGTGGGGGAAAGCAAAGCAAAAATCTGTTCAAAAAAAGAGATAGCCTTATTAGAATTAAGGAAAGAAAGAATCTCCTTTTCCAAGGATGAATAGTTTCTATTCCAAATATGAAATTAAATATCCCAGGATAGTTTCATATGATTGAAAGGTAGTCATGCTTGTATAGGTTTGCCATTTAAAAATGTACAAATAAAAGCTCATACCTGTGTGACAACAGAATATTAAAATGGAATAATAATAATTAATATAAATACAACTTATTCTCTTTTGTTATTTAAAGCAGCTTAAATAATTGGTTACAAATGTGATAAATGTATGATGAGACCCTACTTCCTTCCTGGACTGATACCTCCCACAGAAATTGTTACGTGCCTCCTGGATATTTATACCACTGAAACTCTGGATAGATAATAAGAGTATTTTCAGTGTTGTAACAAAGATTAGAATTGCTGCAATGGAAGCTTTGCTGATTAAATGCTAACAGCTGACCTTTTGCTGCAGGTTTACCCCGCCATTTTGACCATCAAGAAGTTTTTTTTTTTAAAGATATTTTGCTCTGGAAAGATTAAGACCATAATGAGGCATATTCACACCTAACAATATGACTTCGTGTTGAAATTGCACTGATTTGTTTAATAGTCATAGATATCATTAATTGTGCTACAAAAGATTGGCCTCCTCTGCAAATAGATTTACATGTATGCATCATTATTTTTCTGACATTTTTCTTTGCATTTCTTTTTGTACACACATACAGAGAGGCTTCTCAAAAAAGGATATGCAGATCTTTGATGTGATTTTTTTTTCCTAGTCTCTCTTTTGAGTATGCTTAAATTAATTAGAGAAAAGGCATTCATTTATCAATTATTTATGATCTCCATGTTTTTTCTCATATAAAAAGATCATTCATGGGGGACTGAGCATTGAAGATCAAAACTCTTATTTCTACATCTTTTATGGGGGAAGAGGAAAAGAAAAGATGGGGAAAAGGATTTCCTATTAATTGTTATCTTTTTTCAAAGAAACTATTTTCCATTTCAAAGCATAAATTACCCCTCTCCCATATACATTTGTCTGAATAACATCTGGCATCTCAGAATTGAATCACCCTATTTTTAAGATTGGGGTTCTAAGAATATATTTCTTACTCAAACCAAATTTCTCCTCTTACAAACAAGTATGTTTAGGAGAAAGTGTTACATATCCAAAACATCCTTCTTTCCTTCCTTCCTTCCTTCCTTCCTTCCTTCCTTCCTTCCTTCCTTCCTTCCTTCCTTCCTTCCTCCCTCCCTCCCTCCCTCCCTCTCTTCCTTCTTTCCTTCCTTCCTTCCTTTGAATTCAGAGTCCTCATTAACAATATCCAAGCAGCACAATGAAAATAAACACATAGCTTTAGATATAGATCTTGAATACAATATTTATCCTCTATAATAAGAAGTGGAAATAAGAACCTCACTAAGCATCACATTAGCATCATTTTTTAAAGAAAACACACACACACACACACAACATTCCTTACCTATAGATCTGACCGAGTGACTTCCCAGCAAGATTTTTCAGTTTCTCCTTCCCAGGATTCAGAATCCTTTGTTTTACCGACTCCATTCTTGTAAAGATTTCAACTGTCTTTCACCGGGTTAACAAGGATGCCCTTACAAGCCTCGAAGATGGTTCATATTGGTTCCATATTAAACTTTTTTCCATAAAAGAATGTTGTTCATCCAGATAAAAGGATGAGTCAAAGTCTTCGTGCGGGTGTGTGTGTGTGTATGTGTGTAAGAGAAAGTGTGTGTGAGAGAGAGGAGAGAGACACTGTAGATGTATATCTGTGGGTGAGGCGGAAAGAAACAGAGCCAGGAAAAAAAAGAAGATTGAGTGTCTACCTGAAGCCCATGGGTTTTTTAAAAGAACAGAAGTTGTGAGACTGAACTAAAAGGTCTTCTTAAAGATGAAGAATCCATTAGCAAAATGACAAGCAAAACCATTGGTACTTTGAAGGAGCTTTGATTGAAAATCTAATGTAAATATAATCCTGATCTGGTGTGGATTATTTTGCTGTGGTTGTGTATGTAGAGGTAGAGAGTCGTCAAAGACAATAAATCCCATATGCATAGAATCCTTACCAGTGCTCACCTCACACCAGTCTGGGTGAATCCCTGATAACTGTGCTAGATACTCTGGCACAGAGACAGCACCAGCATTTCATTGTTGTGTGCAATACATCAGCTACCTCCTTCAGGGCTGGAAAGAGTAAATTAAAGTCAGTGTGGGAGGATCACACTTAGTGCAAAGGGTGACTCTTCTCTACTGTACGTCCTCTTCAATGTTCCTCCCTGCCCCCAGAGATTTCAGCACCATCAATAGCGCTGTGTCAATAGTGTCCTCTAGATTGTTTTCAGCACCACGGAGAGCGCAATCGGAAGCTTTCCTCCACCATCAATGTTCTAGGGGAATTGGGCGGACTCATTACAGTGAAGTCAATGAAGAGTGGGTGCCATGGAAACCAAAAGGAGCCACTAAAGATTCGCCATCTCCAGGTTTTCCAAGAGCAATGCACTTTGCAAAGAAAATAGGGTTTTACAAGATGCTGACAATTAATTTTAGGATTTCCATGTCCAACTCCATTTTTGACGCATAGACTGACCCAGTTGCGCAGTGCAAACACCATCTAACATTCCCATAGCTTTTGCTGCAGTAAAACAAAACTGTCAGAATACTTCTTGCCAAGAGAATATGCCCTTTTAAGTTATGAAGCGGGACATCTAGGTAATCAAATCAGCAAATGAACCAAAGCTTAGCAAATGGGGCTGCATCTAATTTTTTTTGTATAGTAGGACAGGAAAGTGTCACAATATAGACATTATCTTATACAAATAATATATTATACTATTAAACAATATAAGCTTATTGCTGGAAACACAAAGTCCACAGCTGTGCCAAATCTATTTCAGAGGGTTAGGAGAGGAATGTAATCTGGGGAAGGTTTGAAGAGCATGGTGGTGTGTCAAGGAGGAAATAAAAACTTAGGTATTATTAATGCAGCTTGGCTGGCAAGCACATGGAGCACAATCTAACAATTATTAAATGTGAAGTTTTTGTTAACACCTGTGTTTTTCTTCACACAGCTTGTCAGCTTGAATAACTGGCAGGTTTATATTAAACATCTTCCACTCTTATCTTCACATTTGTTTTCTGGAATTCAAACGTAGCCTGTTAAAATATTTTACAATTAATAAAAATATTATTATTCCTCTTAATTTGTTGAATTCAAATATGGGTAAAATAAAAAATCTACTCATAGTGACAGTTATACTCTTGAAGGCTCAGCTTTATTTCTTATTCATCCAACAATGGTTTTCTCTAATGTTTTCTTAAAACAGTGATATAAAGGATTAAGCCTATCAGTTTGAAAAAATTGTTTGGGGCTGTGATAAATAATTGGTCTTCTTGATGAGGTCTAAAGATATTTTTTTTCTGTGACAGAAAGATTTTACAAAGGATGCCCTCTGGTGGAAGGACAATGGTGCTTGTCAGCATTCTCTCAATAATTTACAACAATGCCTTTGATTCTGGCAATTTTACCCTGTCTTTCTAAAATAGCATACACAATTACACTGAAATGGGAATTGTTTAATTAAAAGCAGTAGGAAAAGCTTTAAAGTTTTATGTATTATAGCTTGCAAGCAAGTGATTTGTTTAATCTTATTTATTATCAGGTGTTTGCAACTTTAGATATTTCCTTAATTTGTATTTCCATCTCCCTCACTTAATTTGTACTTAAGTGCCTGAATTTGGGGCCCTTTTGCCAAACCTATCAACAAATCTCTGGATTCTATAATGTAGATTTTTTTTTTTTTAAAGTGTAGTGCGGTTGCTCAATCAAAAGGATATAAACCACTGTAATAGAACACAATGGTTGGGAAAACAGGATAATTCATGTAACTTAGTGCATGCCAGCAAATTTATTTTTACATGCTCATATTTTTAAAAATGAAGCATTGTCAGAATTACCATATGATTAATTAAGTGGCTCTTAAGATTTTAGTAAATTCCTACACAACCAGTTTCCTTAACTAGATAAGAGGAAGAATGACCACAGACACATTGCTATTGTTTTGGTCTTAAGATTAGAAAAAGACAAGATCATTTTATTAAAGGAAGAACATGCATAGCAAGATAAATATAGATGCTTTTCTTTTAACAAAAGACATTTTTGATTATATCATTGGGGTTGATATGCCATACTTTAAGAACACTATTTTCTTTTTCCTCAGCTTAAAGTGACCATGCTGGAATTCCTGTTTCTCCAGATAAATCAGCACACTTTTCATAGTTTGTCCTTGCACTTTATGTATAGTGAGAGGAAAGAATGACTACCTGTTGAAGATGGACATCTTCGTCCTATGATAAATTGAATGACAATGTCACTTTTGAATGTGCTAATGATTATCATCTGTGCACTGCTGGCATCACCAGCCAGCCCTGTTTGGTCAGCAGGCATCACAGGTACTCCTTCGTTCTTTCCACATATTATAAGCTTGCACCATTACCTCTTCCTCTTCCTTCTCCTTGTCTGACCTGTGGAACTGCCTGCTACTTTGTTATGGGGAGGAGGAAGAAAAGAAACTATGGATCACAAGGAAAACTACACCTCCACTTCCCATTCTGCCTTGTTCCCATTCTTTCTCCAGGAAGAAAGAGAGCTCATATGTTGACTGATGGCACCCTCTAGCCCTCTCACACCAGCAGTCATCCAAGTTGCTCCCTTACATGAAAAATGAAATAGGATGTGCAAGGACTAAATTACAATGACTAGTGTATTTGACTGACATCAGAGAGATCCAATTAAATGTATAGCCACAGCAGCTCACTTGGTGACTTTCAGCTACGTCACAGGGTTGTGAAGGAATATTGGAAGTGAATATGTATGTATGTGTCTTGAATTCCTGGAAAAAGATGGAATATAGATATATGTGCATGTTTGTGCGTCAGAGGTCACACAAAGCAATAAAAATACCAAGGATTTTCTTTGTACATCTTAAAGTTAATGCTTCTTTAAGAATCATATGGTGAGTAGATTCCCAGTTGCTGGGTGAGGGAGGAGCAAGGGATTGTGGGATTGACAAAACTGTCACAGAAGGTTGAAAATGAAGATAATATGAAGCAACAGCAGCAACAGCAGCAGTAGCAATGCAACAGAGTCAGTAGCACAGAAGCAACTACAATTCCCCATATTTTATTCCCTTGGGAGTCATGGATGCTGGATTTTGGACACTTTCTGTAAGAAATCCATTTGAGGTACCTTGGTTCAAAAATTGAGTCAATCTAGTTCAGAGGTGTCAAGTTGGCAGCCCACAGGCCAGATGCATTATTCACAGGCCACGCCACCAGCTCTGTGAAGGGAAAAAATGTCATGAAACATCACGCAATTGCAATGTGACGCCAGAATTTGACACCCGTGATCTAATTGATTACATGTATACAGTACTCCAATATATTTTATATCCTGCAATATTCTCTCTCTACTCTTTTATTATTTTATTTAATCCTGAAATATTTGGGATGTTATATTTTATAAGTTACTGTAAATAAATAGATGCTCCTATTTCATTGGGAGAAGACTAGACAACAGATATCACTGACAGGCATCATCTGCACATATTTGATTCCAGTCATTCATAATGTAATAATAAAAAAAATCATTTGTTTCAAAATGCTTGTTGCTTGTACTGCTAGTGTTCCTGCCCTTGTGTCAACAGCACTCTGATTCTGACTGCAGAAGCAATGATGCAAAATCCCCATTCATGATAAGAATATCTATGAGTTCCCAGACAGCATGATTCCAGATTCTGCTTAATTCATGGACTTTTTTTGGAAGCAATTAAACTGAGGGGGGGAGGGGGAGGAGGAGGAGGGAGAAGGAGATAGATTTCAGAGAATAAGATCCATTGAATGTGGTTGTCCCAATTTCTGAATAGGACAGATGGAGAAGGAATTTTCCTTTATGTTAATTAAGCAGGCTACTGTTTTTGCTGATTCATTGTCCCTATACTTCTAGCAAAAGTCCATTTTTGAAGTATATGGGGATAGTCTATGTTTATTTATATATACATAATAATTCAAAATGTCTCATTTATTCCATGACAGGATCCATGGAAAAGAATAATAGATAAGTAGTCCATTGCGCAGAAAATGCAACACCAAGATCAATTTCTGGAAAGGCAAGGACAAACACTTCAATTAACTCAGCCAACAATACAGTTCATTTCTTTCTTTAGGATTTTTTTTAATGATCTGATTTTGTGATCCAATAATTTCTCTGTGTGATGATCAGCCATGGAAGAACTTGGAAGTCTCGTGTTCATTAGCCTTTTCAAGAAACCATGTCTTTTCTATTCAGAAATGCAGCTTATCATACATACCTGAAGATAATTCTTTGTTCCTTCACCACTAAAAAAGATTGTGCTAAATGGGGTTCATGCTGCAGGACTAATTTGTTTTTCTAGCCTGCTCATCAGTCTTGTCTACACATTCAACATGAATGTGAAACTGAATGCAGAAACTGAAGACTCTTGAGATGCTAAATATATATATGGGATTTACTGATAAATTCTTGTGGATGGAGCATTAAGAAAACAACCTTAATAAAAATAAAATAAAATATTTAATTCTGCTACCTGCACCCAACAGTGAAGTTTCTGGTTGTGCTCCACAGAAGATGCAACAGTTTTTCCTTGATTCCATCATGGTAATTTTCAGTGAAGATGGTAAATCTCCATGAAGTCCTTTAACCAATTCAGTTCAGAATAAAGCTGGAAAGGACCTTGGAGGTTTTCTCGTCCAATTCCCCTGCTCAAGCAGGAGACCTTATACAATGTCAGACAAGTGGCTGTCCAGTCTCTTAAAAACCTCCAGTGATGAAGTACTCACATCTGCAGACAAGCCA
The DNA here is from genome assembly GCA_015471245.1 of Laticauda colubrina. Classification (NCBI taxonomy): domain Eukaryota; kingdom Metazoa; phylum Chordata; class Lepidosauria; order Squamata; family Elapidae; genus Laticauda; species Laticauda colubrina. Next base: position 4,854,265 of record BLBF01000017.1, on the reverse strand, counting down.
TTCCATTGGTTAATTGTTCTCACTGTAAGGAAATTTCTCCTTAATTCCAGATTGCTTCTCTCCTCAATTAGTTTCCCTCCATTGTTTTTTGTCCTGCCTTCTGGTGCTTTGGAAATTAAGTTGATTCCCCTCTCCTTTGCTGCAGCCCCTCAAATACTGGAATACTGCTATCATGTCACCCCAGTCCTTCTCTTCTCTAAACTAGTCATACCCAAATCCTGCAGCCATTCATGTTTTAGTCTCTAGGCTCTTCATTATCTTAGTTGCTCTTCTCTGCACTTTCCCCAAGTCTCAACATCTTTTTTGTAATGTGGTAACCCAAACTGGCTGCATTCTTCGAGGTGTGGTCTTACTAAAGTTTTATAAAGCAGTATAATACTTCACATAGTTTTGATTCAATACCTCTGTTTATACAACCATGCCCAAATAACAGTGGACTTAACAGTAAAAACAAGTGGATTTTTGATTTCATGTTTTTTTAAAAAAAAATATAAACAAAAGATAATTACCAGTTACCAGAAAACATTTGCTGTCTCTGTTTTATCTTATCATTAGATGAAACTTAAAAATTTAGAATTCATGCCCTCCATATAATTGGGAAATGTGCCTTTTCCACATCTCCAACATTTTATTTCTTGGTGATTCAGTGCTAATGTGGGTCAATGCTAAAACACATATTTCTAGAGGAAAGATTTCATACACCCAAAGAAACAAAATGAGTCATACTATAAAGCAACAAAAAGGATGTTTTAAATGGTTTGGATAGAGTTTGCATTTCATTATGTATGCTGCTTTCTTGCATATGTACCCAGTATTCCTCTTCTCTTCCCAAGGACATGGGTTTAAACAATGTAGTTAGAAGAGTGTTCTTGATTTTTGAAGGTCATCAGTAATGAATGCAGCAAGGTTTTGTATAATAGTATAAAATACCAGGGTGCCAGAGATTTGCCAGTTTCTAGATAGGGCAGAGCAAATTGAATGGCAAGAATTGCTGAAGCACAAATTGCTTATCCAAGTAGCCCAATCACTGATCAGATTACTATCTATTAACTTGTTCTATCTGAAATGGGGGATTTTGAAATGTGTATGAGAGATTAAGGCAACACACAAAGCAAATATATAATCTGAATCATGGAATGATAATTACCCAGATTTTGTCGAGGGGCTTCTGTAGAAGAAACAAGTGATTTTTTTTTCTTTTGAACTGTCTTGATATTGAGAATCCAGGTGTTTGAAGGAAAGCAAATGATCTTTTTGCCTGATATCTTCAATCAACAGATCAATTTGTTCAGATTCCACAAGGAATGGCAGAGCAATATACCTACTTTATGGTTATTTGCTAATTATGACTATTTACACTTTTTTGATTTCATTATGTCTACTATAAATAATAAATCATCTTCACATCAGCTGCTAGCAATTATGTTCCAAGAATCAAATATTCCTCATCACTTAGCTCCATGGTAACAGCAAATTTGTTGGCTAGAATAGACATAGAGACAGACTCGCAGTCAACTAGATATAATGTAAAGGATGTTTCAAGGCCACATGCAGTTGGTAACAATATCTGGAACTGTCCCATCCCCAAAATAAACTAAACAGTTTCTTTCCTATATGTATTACATGTATCAAGTCATTGTCGTCCTGACTTTGGGGGAGGTTGTAATATAACTGATTCTTCTCCTCTTTTCTTCCAGAGTTCCATTAGAGCAGGGGTGTCAAACTCGTGGCCCATGGGCCGGATGCATCACATGCTGGTCCTTCCCCCACCTGGTTTAGCGAAGGGGGAAAAAGTCCCAATACATCATGGAACACTGTCATGACGCAAATTTGACACCCCTGTATTAGAGAATTATTAGAAACTTGCTTGCTTTAAATAGGTTTTGTGGATAGAATATGATAATTTGGGTACTCTGAGAGACATAACCAATGCATAGTCAGTTATGTGGGAGTCTAATGACCTTGCTTGTTTAGTTGATCAATACTGATTATCTGCTATTAAGTTCATGTCTACCCTTAGTGGCGACATAAGATAGTTCTTCTCAGAATGATCTATTCCCAATCTGGTCCTTCAGGTGTTCTGCTCAGTCACTCATTATTGCTATACTTGCATCCATCCAACTTGCTGTTGATTGTCTGTTTTCTTTCCACTTTTTCAAGCATTATAGACTTCTCAAGAGGCTTGTAGAGTTAGACTGAATGGATTTCAATATGTGACACCCAAGCTGTGGACAACTTCCTTGAAACATCTCTCTCTTACACACACACACACACACCACTTACATAAATATATACAATCTTATGGATTCCTACCCTATTTCACTTGTAGCCTCTGTCCAGAAGATTATTAGAGATACCTCAATTATCGTCATTAATCTCTCTTGAGGAGAGGATACAAACATCTCCTTGCTTAAAGATGCCTTTATTGGATCTCGCAGTTATAGGCAACTATAGATTATAAGCCATTGTTCAATCTTCTGTAATTATTGTATATTCAGAAATCTTTAGCTAAAAAACATTTAACCAGAAGCATTTATCATCTATGAAGTATGCTGCCAGGCTTCTCTTGAGACATTATTGGACTCGTGTATATATATCTTTAAATCTTTATCCAGGGCTAAATATATTTTTCATTCTTACAAAACAAATCACCACAGATTAAAACAGTCTAATGTAGCAAAAAAAAATAAAATCTGCCATACCTCCTGCTGTCCATGACCTTAACCCCCATTCTACTCTTACAATTCACTCGCTCTTCTCAGGCCACGGTGCACATGTCCAGTCACATTGCCTCACCCCCAATAATACCCTGACAAGCACTCTCCCCCCTCCTTCCCTGCTCCACAAGTGATCCAACTTCATACCCATCCAAGTACTTGGTGGTGTCAAATCAAAGCCAGGGGGGTAAGGAGAAAAAAATATAATTGTTAATGTTACACTAACTTGAATCAGACGAGCAAAAAAGGATCATATACTAAAATGAACTTTTTCTACATCTTCTCCCAGGTGTTTTTATTCAGCACTTATTCAAAACATTGTTTTCCCTCATGAAGATATTTCTAAGAAGATGATATGTTGCAAGATAAGCAAACATTTGTCATTTCTGAACTGCACGTAATGTACATGTTGAGATTATTTAACAATAAAAAAACCCAGCACAATATGCATCTCTGGGAAAAAAATAACTTTGCTCTTATATTTTAGTTTGGACACCAAGATTAGTATCTGGGAGAACTTTCAGGCATCGTTTGTCAGAATTCCATTTATCTTCTTCCCACCAACCGAAATGACATCCATATGTGGAGAGCAGATTCACATTTTATGCAGCTGTTCTGTCTCCTGCAACTATGTACTGCAGATACATAACGCACAGAATTTCTAAACACCCAGTGGATACGTGCAGAGCTGGAGGGAAGTTGCTTAGCTTACTCAGAGCTGCTTGCAGTTAAAGAAGCCACGTCACCTGAAAAAGACAAGTCCACAATAACACTGCAGAAAACTCTCACCTCTCTTTGGTCAATAATGCTAAAAGCAGAGATAGATGTCTCTTCCTTCTCTCCATTATTGCCATCATTCATTGTAGATGAAGCTGGACAAGAAACTAGACAGCAATAGGTAGATTTGATAGAATAATTGGATGGGTCTGAGGATCAAGAACAACTTATGAGGGAATGGGTAAGAAATAAATAGGATTGGACTACCAGGTTGAGCCTCCTCACTGACGGACTGTAGATCGTGACTCTCTGCAGCTATGGTCCGTGCTCTTTTGTTGGAGAGGTGGTGGAGTAAGGGGAAGCTGCAAGCCAGGTTGAGAGGAGCTGCATCTCCCCTCCTGGGCTTGGTCCTTTTACCCCTGAACATGACTACAGTGGTGGTTTAAAATGGCCACCCTGAAGAGGAGGACTCAGCTGGACTAAGATTTGTGCAGGAGGGAAGAAAGATGTGGATAACATCTGAACCAGGACAACTGGGTGATACAACTAAATAAAAGTGCCCCGGGATTAAGGTAACATGGAATTTTTAAGAAAAGGAAAGTGGTGAAATTACAAAGGGACAGGAAAAAAAAAATAAGAAAATATTTTTGACAGCTAAGCGGGGCTTCGAACCGGGAAAGGAAGAAGCCGGAACTAAAGATTTAACTAAATTGGACTAAAATATTTTGGCAATAAACAGGCATAAAACAAAGCTGGACTTAAGATTATCCAAAAATAATAATAATAAAGTTTACAAATTGGAGACTGGACTGTGCTGGAATATTGAGGTTCGAAAAACCCTAAATAAAAAAATAAGGGAAAAAGGTGAAGACTTTGTACAATGGAGAGTGCCACCTTCTGACAAAAACTTGAGCTCAAACAAAAGGGAAAGCATCCTGTTTCTGAATGAACTTATGTGGATATAACGTTAAAGAAATATTGAAACAAAGTAAGAGTCTTAGAAAGTGAAAGCAGAACCAGAATATAGAAAAAAACAAGGAAAGACTGACTGTGGGATTGACTGATATTTTCGGTATAGACCCTGGGCTGGAATAATTGAGAACTTTAGAAAATTGAAAGAAGAAAGAAGAAAAGTAAAAGTGTTTTTTGTGGACTTTAACAATCATAAAAATACAAGAGTGTGTAATGATGATATCTCTTCAGGAATTAAAAATGGAACTTAAAAATATGAGAGAATTACTACAAGAAAGAGGCGAATCACTTTGTTCTGTGTTAAGAAGAATGGAAATGGCGACTGAAGAACAAGAAGAAAGAGCTTCAGAAGAGGAGGAATTGACTCAAGGAGAAGACATCTTAAATAGACAATTAACACAAAGAACACTACAAAGATGTGGGGAAAGTACGAAGATTAAAAAGTTGAGATTTAAAAAGACAATCAAAAGGGGGAATACCTGTGAAGTCGGGAAAGGTAGAAAGACCCAGCAGAAAAGGGGAAAGGAAGATACTAAGAAAGAGAGGGATATAAACTGGAATGAGAAAAGATATGGGGAAAAGAGGGGAAGAAGCAGTAAGAAACAGGTGCATGAAATAAAGAAATACGGAAATAGTAAAATGTTGAAAAGAAATTGTTTTTTCAGAGATAATGGTTGATGAATTAAAAAGGGGATTTTGCAGGGTGACAAGGAGTAATAAGAATATTTCTGTAATTAAAAATATTTAGAAAATAGGGTAATATAGATACTGATAAATCTTATTAAAAATTATGGGGGGGAAATATGCTGTGGAATCCAAATGAAAAGATGTAATAATTATTCTTGCAACTTCTTAAAAATAATGGCTTATTGGGAATCAATATGAGAGAATAAAGGTATATTTTAACCATTGAGGTGTCACACTCAAAGCAGTAAAAGGGGGGAAACCTACACTTGTTTTTTTTTCTTTAGTGTTAAACTTGTATTCATCTAGAATTTATAAAAATAATGTGTAATGGAAAGAGAATATGACAGACTAAAGAACCAACTAAATTAATAAGTTAATATAGACTATTAAAAGTAAGGAGAGACATTGGTAACATTATTATTATTATTATTATTATTATTATTATTATTATTATTATACAAACACATTTTGTTTATCTTTATTTTTAAAATAAATATTAAAGGATTATACTTGAAATAATTGAAATGAAACAAAAAGATGTTTCGATTGAGATTAATGAAAGAGGCGAGAATAAATGTGTTTGTTTCTCTCCTTCCTGAAAATTTGGAATGGAAAAGGTAATAATAGAATTAAATATGCATATATGAATGTATAATTGCTGTCATATTTGTATTAAAAGTGATGACCTGGAAATATGTTGTCCAGTAAAAAGAGATTTTTGTTTTTATTTGAAAAACTGTTAAAATATGTTTTTTTTAAAAAAGAAATAAATAGAATTATAATTTTGTGGCATTGCTTCTTCCATTGTCATAGATCCAGAATTTGGGATTTAAGGCAGAAATGGAATGAAGAAATAACACAGCCTTAAAACATATATTGTAAGAATCCTATTACTTTTATAAGAAGACAATAAAGAACAATATCCAGAAATAGCTTCTTCTACAATGTGAACAGAATCACTTCTGTGATTCATTTTTTCTAACACAGAACAAAGTGGACCATGTAAAATTTCACTACTTTGCTGCAAGTTAGATTTGTAGTTCTCATTAACCACAATATATCTGATTTATTTCCCTAATTAGGAGGGATCATTAGGTTAATTTGTCTAATACTAATTCATTAACTCCTAAAGTGTATCAACTTCACCTACATGTCTTGCATATTTCTTTGGAGAATTTCATTAACATACATTACTGTGCAGTACCATAAAATCCCTTATGTATTTTGCATTTTTGTTGTGGTATTTTTTGAATCATGGAATCTTAATATGTCTTACTATATTAAGTCAGTATTCATAGGAATCTGATATCATTCCCCATGTAGTTATTTGAACATAACTATTATTCCTGAAACAAATTAGCACTGAGCAAATCTTTCAATAGATGCTTTTTTCATGCTCTTTTATGTTCTAAAAGTTCTTTTGAAGGATTTGCACAACTTTTATCCATATATAATCTAGCAGATTAAAATATTATTGGTGTTTCCTAAGGTATTTTCTTAAATATGCCTAGCAACTGCCCTTCTAATTATGTTAAAATTATGCTTTGTATTAGAAATACTATAAACAGAAAAGTGTTATCAGTCGGATAAATAGAGCACAGTATCTTCCCTCACCCCTCTGTAATTGGCACAGAAACAAAGGAAATACTATTTTAGCTATTTTCCTTCATTATTCTCTTGAGCATGGATTGATTTTCTCTGTTTTATAATGAAAGAAACAAGAGAACAGCATTCAGAGTAATGCAAGTGTAGATTAATATTGTCTTGAGTACTTATTGCCCTGACCAACAGCTATCAGACCAATGGTTGGGTAATATAGCTAGTTGATATATTTTAGATCATTTTTCCTTTAATTCTAGTCATCATGAAAGCTCACTGCTTTTTCAAGGATGGGAAGAAATGCCTTACAACTAGGAATAGGGAAAAGGATTACTGAATCATAGGCAGGAGTCTATCAAAAGTTGGGAAGAAAGCTGCAACTACATGTATTACACACACTGAGTTGGGCAGGGCTCTGGACAATGACAGCTGCCATTTTGATGTTTACCTCCCCTGCAAGGGCCTGATCTTAGTTATCTCTAGTTCTTCATCACCAAGAAGGATCATCGTAAGGACGCTTTTGCAAAGATTAACATTTAAAATACACCTACCTATTTAGAACATGGCTGCAGTGCATAACATTCAGCTCTGTGTACCATGCTAAAGTCCTTTCTAAAGTTGCCGCAGAGCTATAATAGCAAAAACTATAGTTTTAGTTTCTCACAGAATAAGCTGAACTTATTTGCTATTGGGGGAAATGGCAAATCCTCCCTACCCCCGAAAAAACTAACCAATAACTGAATTACATTTTGAATCCCACTGTTAGCAAGAAATTCCACAGGCTGTACTGCAGATCTTATCATGATAACAACTTACGTATATATTAGAAGATTTGTGTGAAAGCAATCTGTTCAGCTTAAAAGCAGATATATCTGGAATCTATATACCATGTCCTGTATGTTATTTATTCAAGGAAAGGAACATATCACATTAATATGAAATATGTGGTAGTATCTTTAACTTTACATTGATTTTACCTGAAATTTACTCACACTTAAGAATTATGAAATGTAGCATTTTTCTGAGAAATAGCAATTGTTTTAAGAGATACATGGATTTACAAAAGATGTATGTGTATTATTTATGACTGGGTCAAGATTAGGTCCAACATGCACTAAAGTATATCCATATGTATTCTGCTTAAATGTGGCATGAACTCAATGCAGTTTGGATAGGATATCAAATCTGAGCCACAAAAAAAACTGACTGATCATTAGAGGACAGCAAAGCAGTACTTGAAAGTTAACTTTGCAGAACAAAATTGAGATATTTTCAACCTATCATAAAATGGTATTTGCACAATATGGTGTATGAGCCATGGGAAAGTATACATTAACAACAAACACAAGATGGAGGTAGGAAATTTGTCTACCACAATCTGTACTAAAATTGTGCTAGTAGCTGATAAAAAGTATTTAACTGGTAAAAAGACACTGACAAAAGTGTACTCTGAATGCATGGATGACACTAGAAGGAAGCAGAAAGATATAAGCAAGTTGAATTCTGGTACTAAAATAATCCAATCAATTGAATTTTTGCCACCTGGTTCTGGTAGCCCTAAAATTGGCACCTTCCTGTTTTCATTATTTTAATTTTTGGAAAATTCATGCTACTCATTGACTCAGTATATAGCTGACTTTTGTAGTCCAGAATTCTGGAACAGATGCCTCTAGTTGCAATTCCATACACACAAGAAAGCGACTATCAGTGAACATAATGGGACTTATTATAGACAATAATGTATACATTAAAGGAACAAAGTCATAGCACTTATGTACAAATTAAAAACCAATTACTTTTTTCCCCAAATGAGCCAAGGAAATAATTGTTCAAAAATATGGTGCACTGTATAGATACTGCTCTGGCTTTTTGTGCACACTTATGACTCAAACAGCAACAGCAAGCCATGCAATAAACATTTTAAGAATAAATTTATTTTAAACATTGTTTACCCATTCCCCTGCTTTCAGTGACCCTGGATAGAGAAACAATAAGAGTCTGCTTCTGTGAAAATGATCTGAACTTGTGAAATAACAACATATGGTGGAATATAACACAACCACGTACTATTTCATTCTTCCTCTTTGCATCTTATTCCTTGAAAAAAACCTAATGTAATACAAAATGTTTAGAATGGCATATTAAAAAGTCAAACAAATCCTACAAATGTTTCACACCTGAAATACAAAGAGAGTTTTTAATAATTCATGAAACCAGGATAGTGTTAAATGTACTGTTTGCTCCATAAAGTATTATGACAAGATTTAGATATGGCATTGATACAAATAGTGCTTATTGTCCATTTTATAAAGAAAGAGGCAGTGATGTTCAGTTATAAAGTGGGTAAGTTCATGGCTACATATATAGACATTTGGTGATTGCAATGCATTCTTTGGCAAGCTGAAATTCACATTATGTATTTTTATCTTAGCCATGCATCTATTTTTTGCATTAAAATGGTATTCTTTAGCACATTAAACTAATCATAAATAGTAACAAAAACAAAGCTGTTTAAGGATGATAAAAATTTGATTCAAAATCTGTGCAAGATGGTAAGCTTAGTTCTCGGTACAATTCAAAAGACAATAATTATTGTCATACTATTTTCCCAAACATACATCCAACACCATAAGTTATGCACTGATTTAATGACCTATGCATAAATAAGATACTGGATGAGAGGATGATGATTACTGACATCCAATCTTAGGCAACTGGTTATCCTGAACAAACAAGTTATAGCATAAGCCAAAGATTTTCTGTATTTACATATGAAAAAAGATGGAAGATTCTGCAATATATTGATAACAATTTTGAAATGTTTTGAAATCCAAATATTTTGCTATGAGGCTATGTTAATATTATTCAAAACCTATAAAATGATTCGATTCGGAAAAACTTGAGTGAAGAAAATTAAATGACATCCAGTATCACTGTGCATAGTCATTTTTGTATTTTGTACAGTTTATGCAGCACTGTATGCATAAAACTGGGAATAATGTTATGTTTATTAATCAAAAAGAACATTTTCATTGATTAAACATTTTCCATTTAGTATTTTGAAGGTATATTTTACTATCATAAACAGAAATTCTGATTCACATGTGGACTGTCATTTCCAATATTTAACAGCTGATTAATACAAATACTTCATCATGATGAAATATGATATCCAACATGCTTAATTTTGACTGACAAATCCAGTAATGTTTATACACCTTGATTACAATTCAGTTGCATTATAAAGAACTAACTCAACTGGAAGTTTGCAAAATTTGCTCCTGTCTGGATAAGTTACTGATCGACATGATTGAATATAAAAGCTGTTAACCATGTGATGCCTGTGAATTGATTTGTATATCACATTATGCTATATGATTAAGAGAACTAACATTTTCACATCCATTCTTTGTTACTTAAGTGAAAATACACAAGGCACTCGCAATAATAGCAATAAGCAATGGCAAAATAGATTTGGCTATAAAATTGTAGTGAATTTACAAAAATAGTTGCAATTCTTTAAAAGTATATAACAAAACAAGGAAACCAAATGTAAAAAGGCTTGTAATTAGTTTCACATACATAAGACACATAAAACTGATAAATAAGACAATAAATCTGCAAAATTGTTTTAACATACCCTTCTCAGGATACATTCCTTTACAATATTTAAACAATCATGATTTCTTAGAATTGGGACTCTGACTACAACAATGTGCATAATATTTCATTCATTAATTACTAAGGATACATACTCTTCACAAAGAAAAAGATCAACTTTTAAGGTAGAGTCACAAGAAATGGCTTTGCTGATAGCCCTTCTTTAGGTATCTGAAAATATGCTATTTTAAAAGCAGGCAAATAGATTGTCCACCTCAAAAAGGCATTTAAAGGTGCATAGTTGTGCAACAGAAATGTATTCATGATATGTGTAAGATTTTCCAAGTATTAAATGCTTGAATACTTTATGAAGACCAAAGCTTAAAAAGAACACAATAGCTCCTATGGGAAAGGAGAGTACTTCTTTAACACTGAGCAAGGCATCTGATTTTGTAACATTATGTTTAATCTACTTCTTGGAAGAAACTTTTCTAAAAAGCTTCTCTAATATATATGTACTTGCTTTGCTAAATCGTCTCAATTCTCAAAGCTAATGATTATTAATAGGCTGATTATGACCTTAAATTTAGTAACAGGCATATTAAAATGAGTAAGGGCAACCATAATATGTGATGTTCTTTAAAATCCCAAGACATTGATAAAATAACACAATTTCCTTTCCATCTATAGCACCATGCAATAAGTGGAAGATCTCACATCAGACTCTTGGCCTTATCATTTGATTTATACATGCATTCATAAAAATCTGAGTTGGAAGAATTTTGTATCTTTCTTGGCAACTCTCCAAACCTAATGAGGGAAAGTCCTTTTCAGTCTTGGCAGTTTATAACTTTGAATTCCTGCTTACAGCACAGAAATCTGGGGACTATTCATCACAAAAACATTTAAGATAATAGTATTTCAAAGAAAGCATATTCATACAAAGACAAGGCAGTGGAAGAGAGAATGCCATGCCTTAAACAGAACTTTAAAGTTAAGAATGCCATGGCTTAAACTTTAACCTTTAAAGTTAAAGAGCTCAAACAAAGGGGGAAAAGGATGTGTTGACTGCCCAACAGTCAAACCATATTGTCTCCTTTCTAAATATTTTTAGAAAGTAGATTGGTTACAAATACCAGAAAACTTTCAAGGCATACTATGGATAGAGCTCATTGGATATTCTGGACAACAAACTTTCACAGGCTGGGATTCCAGGCAAAGTGTCACTCTTAGAGTTCCATGGCTTCTGATAACTCCACTATTCCTTCACTAGCTAGAACTTCCTTTTCCATGCTGGCACAGGTCCTACCTTCACATAACTTCTGTTTCAATTTATTGAGTTCATACTCATGTAAGATTCTTTGTGTTAAGTACTTCTCACGTTTTATTTTGGCCTTCACCTCAGATGGGACATCTGGAATCATCCAGGCCACAAAAAATTTTACAATGAAAACAACATGCTGGAAGAAAACACAAAAGAGAAAAATACATAAAAAGAGGTTATGGAAACATGGTGTCACTTCTCCATCATTGTTTTGAATGTTTGCAATGTGCGCTTGGAAAAGTGAAGTTTAGCACCTCTCCAACATGATACAAATATTCATGCTTTTGCCATTGCCAATTTTAATGCACCAATTTTAATGTACCAGTGAATTGGTTGAATGTGGTACAGTGATTTATAAAAGAAAAGTTCATACTGCCATTGCAATTTACTTTGAATCAGTAAAACTTAAATGGACTCTCTCATTTAAAAGCACTTCTTACAGAGATCTTCATTCACAAAATAGAAGATACAAGTTTCGAGGTCCAAGTTCAATGTAATGATAAAGTGCCCTGTTACATATGCTAAGAGCAAATTTAGTTGTCTAAATACCAATCTTTATGTAGTGAAATAATTATGAATAAAAGAAAAAAGGTTGTGGAGAACCCATGAGCTTGCAGAACAATGCATCTGTAAGTGCATACATGGTAGCTGGTTATAGATTTACGTATGTTTCATATATTAATGGAGGATTCTAAAAGAGTTCACATGTTTGGTGACTTCAATTGACCAGATGATGAGAGAAGTCAGAACAAAGGAGGCATAGAATTGTGGGTGCCAAAATGTCATATACAGTGATGTCATCATGAACATTCTGCCTTTATGTATTTGCATTCAAACATAATCATGCATATTTTGTTTCCTTTGTCCTTTTTCCTTACTGCCTCCACTAATGAAAAACACGATGACAGCCCATAAATTGCATGGTTAGACAGTTAAAAGCCTGTGCAAAAATAATCCAAATGTAACTTTTTGTCACAAGTTTCATTTCAAATACATTATTTACCAAGCGCCTGAAATATTTTGTAGTATGCATGTGTGTTTGTGTGTGTGTGCATACATTTATACAATATATTAGTATGTGTGGGGTTTTTTGTGCATACAACATTTTTTGGAAATGATTTGCCATGCTGCTTTCTAAAGCAGAGATATAATGACTGGTCCAAAGTCATCTAGTTGACTTCCATGCTTAAGGCAGGACTAGAAATCTAGCTTCCCCATTATTAGTCTGGTACCTTAACCACTAAACCAAACTTTCTGTCTATTTATTTATTTAACTACTTTCTTACTATTAATACATATACACATGCAAGTTCTTGTTTGATTCATGCATCATTGATGTTGTACTAGTTACCAGTCAGTTTCTGGTTACAATTCAGGATGCTGGTAATCAGCTATAAATCCCTTCATGGAGTAATGCCATGTTATTTAAGGGACCACCTAACTCCAGTCATTTCTTTCTATCTGGTATATCTGGGAAGCATGAGTGCATTCCAGGCCGCCTCTGTTAAACATGATCATCTTGTGGGACCAAGAAATGTGCCCTTTTTGTTGCAGCCCCTCTGAAACAACACCCAACAACACTCTGGAACAACACTCAAATCCCACACCCAAGATATATATGGCTGCCACGACGCAAGTGTTCTGAAACTCTCTTAAAATATAGCTCTGTTCTCAAGAGGTTTTGTGATGCCTATTGAATTTTGTTTTTATATTTTATTTAAGATGTTTTATTTAAGATGTTAGGAAGTCTTATTTCTTAAATTAAGTATTTTAAATATTGTTAAGCCACCAGGGTGTTGTTTTTGGAGTTGGGAGGCTGCAAAATCCCGTACAGGCCTAGCTTTTGTAGGTGCTTAGAAAGTAATAGTATATAATTTAGCAATAATTAGTAAGTGGTTAATAGTAATGAACAAGAAGTAAAGATGAAATATTACTTTTGTAATTTATTGGCTATTAATTTCCAGGTTTTACAATCACCCATTCATGACTGGGCAGTTTTAAGTAACTAATTACTTCATAATTAAAGGTCAAGTTGTACCAAGATTTCAGCTCACATATTATCAAAATGCAGCCTTCCACTGATCTGGGCTTTATTGCAGAATGACTACACCAAGGGTCTTCAAACTTGACAGCTTTAAGATTTGTGGACTTCAACTCCCAGAATTCCTCCTCCAGTTATGTTAGTTCAGGAATTCTGGGAGTTGAACTCCATAAGTCTTAAATTTGCCAAATTTGAAGACCCTTGGGCTAGATGGAAGCCTCTCCTCAGTGAAAAACAGACGAAGGCCCGCTTAGAGTTTGTCCTCACAGTCTGAGAGTCCTTCAGGTACTTTTTCTGCAAACTCCTGAGCTTTCATGTATTCTGCACTGATGAGAGGCTTCCATATTGCCACTCTTCCATAAAGCCCAGATCGGTGGATGGTTTCAGTGATGAGTCCTTCTGGAATTCTGTCCCATCTTTGTACAAGTTCTCTAGACCTCAGTCAGACTGATCATTGGGTTCTGGGTCACTGCTCATACTAAGGCTCTTCTCCCCCGATTGCTCAGTTTGACCAGGTGACCAGCTCTTGGAAGAGTCCTGGTTGAGCCAAACTTCTTCCATTTGAGAATTATGGAGGTCATTGTGCTCTTAGAAACCTTTAATGAAGCAGATGTTTTATTGTAGCCTTCCTCAGATCTGTGCCTTGCAATAATCTTATCTCTGAATTCTGCAGGCAATTCTTTTCACCTCATGGCTTTTGCTCTGCTACAGTACTCACTGTCAGCTGTGAGGCTTTCTATAGAGAAGTATGTGCCTTTCCAAATCACATCCAGTCAATTTAATTTACCACAGGTCAACTCTATTCAAGGTGTAGGAACATGTCAAAACAATCAAGAGAAACGGATGGCACCAGAGCTAATTCTCATGTGTTGTTTCAAAGGGTCTGAATACTTATGCCAATGCGATATTTCAGTTTTTTCTTTTTAATAAATTTGCAGACATTTCTAAAATTATGTTTTCACTTTGTCATTATGGAGTGCTGAATGTAGATTAATGAGGAAAAAATGAATTTCAACAACTGTAGAATCAGGCTGCAGCGTAAAAAAATTGACAAAAGTGAAGGGGGTCTGAATACTTTCTGAATGCACTATATATAACATATATACCTTTCACTATAACTCAGCATTGATACTCTAGAACAGGGATGTCAAAATCATGTTGTCACGGCTGCATCATGCGACATATTGGAACTTTTTTTCCCTTTGCTAAACTGGATGTGGGAATGGCCATGTGATACATCCAGCCCTCAGGCTGGAAGTTCGATAGCCCTGCTCTAGCATATGGATTTTAAGAAAAGAACAGAAGAACTTAATAATAATTATAAAAACCATTTTACCTCCATAATAATTATAAAAGCCATTTTTGCAGCCAGGATGTGCCAGAATTGCATTGTATGCATGTATTGCTTCTCATGGTCTGGTGGATATCGATAATCCCTGTACCTGTTGAATATAAACATCTAAAGGTGAGCGGCTACCCTGAAACACAGAAGATTACAATGGTTGTGGCATTTACATTCACATAAAGCTGTCAGTTAGGAGGACTTTTGATCCTGATTTTATTGTTTTGTTTTTTCAGTACAAAATCTGACTCATGTTTCTCATTTGTTCAGGCATAGCAAAAGCCAAATGTAAAAATATATTTACAGGGGAAAAAAAAAAACTACAGACAGTAAAAGAGAGCATAAGGTGAACTGGATAAAACAGTATGAAACATGGGGTGGCATAACGATCAATAGAATACAAGATGAGTAGTAGTAGGCTCTACAGTACAAACTGAAAAGAAAAAAATTGCTAAAAGACAATCAAATGTACTTGCATAGGACAAATGCATGACCAGGAAAGAAATAGAGATGGCAGTCATAGAAAGCTACACTCACAAACATGGCAACCCTTTCATGTTACACTAAAATCCATTGGGAAAAACCATGAAAAAAAATCATATAATTACTGAAATACTATCTTCTACCACACATAATGAGGCATCTGTTGGACAAGAATGCTGGAGAGAAAGGAAACTGAGACCACAAGGGAATATCTATGCTTAATAATAGTATACCTATAAATTATCGTTGCTTAAAGCTAGGTCCCACTGGCCGACAGATGCAAAACGTATGCAAAAAGGACACAGCGGACGAGCAAAATTTCGGGGGTGGCTCCGTCCGTTGTCATCCGCTCCAAAAAGTGGCGAAAATTTGCATAAACAGAATGGAAAGGAACGGATGTGGGTAGTACGTAGCGGGAGTGTTAAACGGATGTTCATAGGAAGCCTAGCGGATGACAGCAGATGGAAGCGGATGACACATCCAAAGGGCTTCCGGGGGAGAATTGCGAAGCAGACGCATAGCGGAAGGGGCGGATGCATAGCAGATGACGCGGATGCATCATGGACGCCTATAGGAAGCAAAGCAGATGCCGCGCGGATGTATATCGGATGCAAAGCGTTCACTGCGCATGGGGGAGTATGAATTGCGTCAGCTCCGCAGAAAAAAATGATGCAACTTGCACGTAGTCAGCATTCAGAGGAAAGACGTGCTGCCACATATATCTTCAAAGAACACCATGGTTCGTCAGTCAGTGAAGAAGAGGAAGCCGTGCCAGCCCTGGCAAGAAGGACAGAACCAGCATCCCACCCCCTGGCACTGACTCTGAAGCTGCTGCTGCTGGTGGTGGTGGTGGTGGTGCTGCTGCTGCTACTGTTGCTGCTGCTGCTGCTGCTGTTGTGGTGGACCAGCCCCAAGGCCCTCAAAGCCCTGTTGCTGAAGGCCCTACTGCTCAAGCCTCTGAAGGCCCTGCTCAAGCCCCTGCCAGAGGGAGGAAGAGGCAAGGGAAGGAGAAGGGAGAGAGGAAAGAGGACACTGTTTCCAAGGGCCATGAGGAGGAGGTGCTGGAATGGCTGAGGGAGAACGAGTACCTGTGGAGAAAGGGCCACAGACTTTATCGTGACACCAAGAAGAAACAGGCAGCTTGGAGAGACAAGGCAGAGAGCCTGGGATACACTGCAGATGTACTCCTGGGATGGTGGAAGCACATGCACACCTGGTATGGCAAGCTACACCTCAAAAAAACTGGGCAGGCCGCTGTCAAGTTCACTGACCGGGAGATGTACGTCATGGCCAAGTGCAGCTTCCTGGAGGGTGAGATCAGCCACCGAGGAGCAGCCCCTCTGACACCCCTCTCCCTCAGACAGCCCACATACAGCCAGTCCTCTTCCAGTCAGGAGCTAGCTACACTGTCCAGGCAGGTGTCTTCAGGAGGCCCCATGGCAGAGACCCCGCCGACAGCTGCACTCCCTATGCCGCCAGACTTGGAGGATCCCGTCACAAATGGAGGAAGAAGCGGCAGCCACCAGAGACCAACGCACCCCCACCCCCACCAGAGACCAACGCACCCCCACCCCCACCCCCACAGGATGCAGGCAGAGAGGCAGACTGGAGGGCCAGAGCCACACTGTCCTGTTGGAGATCAGGGACACCATGAAGACCAGCACAGAACTTCTCTCTCAGCTGGTCCACTTGGACAGAGGATCCTCCATACACAACACTTTAATCACCTACGTGAGCCACACTCTCAAGGATATGCCCGAGGCCCAGTACCAGGTGATGAAGGAGAAGATAACAGCACTTCTGCACAATCCTCAAGGCCCAGCTGAACCTGCTCCGACCCAGTCCAGGTCTGCTCCTCCACCCCAGGCATTGTCACAGCCCTTCCACAGCTTTCAACAGCCTCTCACCTATCAAGGCTACGACTACCAGGACTTCCTACAGCAGAAGAAGACCTTCCCAGTCCAGGCCGAGGTTCATTGCATGCCACAGACGCCACAACTCACCCAGCTGCAGACCAGACAGCCCCACTACACTCCTCCTTCCTCCACCCCACAGCCAAGCCCCTCAATGGACAATCTGTCATCAGTCTTGTGCCTAACATCCCAGGTACTTGATGAAGGGACTCTCAACCTCATGGGACTGAGTCAGCTCTCTGAGAGCTTCCTGAACACACCATCCCAGTATTGTTGTACTCTCGGGACCAAGCATCCCAATGTTGTGTCAGACCAGCACTCAAGCCACAGCCACCTCCACAGTCCCTGGCTGCTTAACAGCTGAGACCATGGACATGACTAAGAGTGACTGAGAATAGTGTCAGAGACTGAGTTGTTACTTGTTCACTTTATCTTTGCTTAAGACACTTTACTTGGTTCATTTTGCTTTTTTAATAAAGTTGTACAGTTTACTTAAGACAGTTAATAAAGGTTATCTTTGCTTGAGACACGTGGTTCATTTTTTTCACTTAATAAAGTGTTGGTGAAAACTTTGAAAAAATGGTTAAGCCTTTGCATGCTTGTGGGATAGATAAGGATAGTTGTGGGATAGATAAACCTCCAGTGCAAGCATAGTGGGACTGTATGGTCCACCCTCCCAGCTGCCACACATATGGACCTTTATCATCAATAACAATTTATTCATTGATCAACACATTTCAAAATAAACAAAGCTCTTTATTAATGCCCTATTCATTGTAGGACCACTCAACATATATGGCACAATCTCATCAGTGTTATGAGACAGGCTGAAGGAAGCATTCATTAATCATCTATCATCCTGTCTTGCCACTCCACTGCTCCAGCTGGGGAGTTGCACCAGTGTTTCAGGAGGTTGCGCTGCTTCTTCACTTCACATGAAGCTCTGTTGGGGCCTTGTACATCCATAGTGTCTATCAGGTTTCGTTCTTGTCTCCATTCACCAGGCTCCATGTCCCCATTGCCTTGTTGACGGTCCACAAGTCTGTTCTGTAACACTGGGTAGCGGGTGCGCATGAGATTGTGCAGGATGCAGCAAGCTTCCACGATGCTTCTCACAGTCTCTGGCTGATGCTGCATGGTGGTGAGAAGTATCTGGAACCTGTTGGCCAAGGTGCCAAAGGCGTTCTCCACCACCAGTCTTGCCTTGGACAGCCTGTAGTTGAAGATCCTCTCTTCACGGGTGAGATATCTTGAAGTGTAGGGCTTCATGAGGTAGGTTCTGAGGGAGAAGGTGTCTTCACCAACGATGAAGTAGGGCACATCTTGTGTGTCATTGGGCAGGGGGTCTGGATCTGGAAAACCCATGATGAGGTTGCGTTCCAGCCCACCCTTGAGGTCACTGGCATTGTATACCTGGCTATCTGAAGCTGACCCATTGCCTGAAGCATCGATGTACATGAACTTGTAGTCAGCATCGACCATGTCAAAGTGGATGATACTGAAGAAGCCCTTGTAGTTCAAATAAGTGGACCCTGAGTTGGCTGGAGCTTTGCAGGCCACGTGCTTCCCATCTATGGCTCCAACGGTGTGGGGAAAGATACCACAGAAAGTGTTCTATATGTAAAGTGGGTGACTCCAAATCTAAAAACCTGATTGGTCAATAAAATGAACATTGGATTGGTTCACTAGGAACCAATCCAAAGAGCTGCTAAAAGGCGGCAAATCTAAACAACTGCCATTGGCTGCAAGCAGGCAAGCCAGCCTGTATAAAAGGCTGGCCTCAGCTTCAGCCAAGTGTTCCTATTTACTAACTAGTTGAAGAATAAAGTATTTGTTGTTGGAACCCGGTCTACCTCGTGTGTTTTCCGAACAAAACACTGGCGACGAAGGTGGGATCGTCCTGAACGGAAAAACCTGCACGCGGTGATAAGAAGTCCAGATTACAACCAAGATGTCTGGAAACAACGCACCGCCCGCACCCTTCAATCCCAACGAAGAGGATTGGGATTCCTATGCTGATTGCTTCCAAATGTATTTGGAGAGCAATGAAATGGAAGGCATTTAGAGCAACGCAAGAGAGCTGTGTTCCTGATGCACTGCGGGCCAACAGTTTTTAAGATGGCAAAGGCCCTTGCGAGGCCCCGGGACGTTAAACAACTAATGTGGACAGAATTGCAAAGACTCCTCAAAGCACACTATGCTCCGATGGTGTCTAACTTAATAAAGCGACACGAATTTTACCGCAGAGACCAGAGAGAGGGAGAGACCGTCGCCGATTTCATCGCTGCCCTCAGACAAATGAGGGGTGAGTGTGAATTTTTGAACATAGACGAGGCAATGAGGGATTGCGTGTTGCTGGGCCTGAGAGACTCGACCGCACAGAGTAAATTGCTCAACAAGCCCAACATCACCGTTACCGAAGCCATCGCGGAAGCCACAGCCGCTGAAGCCGCGAAAAAATCTGCCGTAGCCATTAAAAAGATGAACACACACAGCGAAGAAACACCAACCAAAGACAGAAAGCACCCTGCCACCACAACCCACTACGAAGAGTCGGGCGAAACAATTGAATCGAGCGAAGAGGACCACGAGGTCCACCGTTTGCTCACGAACAAAAAAGAGCGTGAAAGGAGAAATTGGCGGGAATGCGCTGGCTGCAGAGGAAACCATCCCCGAGCCGAATGCAGATTTCTCGATGCCATCTGCCGGCATTGCAAAAAACGAGGGCACATCGAGAAGGTCTGCAGGAACAAAAAATACTACAGCCCGACGAGACGCAGAAATTCCCCAACACGAGCCGAGCCTAAACGAGCCGAGAGAAAGTGGCAACAAGAGAAGCGAGCCAATACACACCAAACTGTCATTATACAGAGCGCTCAGACGGAAAGTGGAAAAAAAATTAAAGTCATCGTGAAAATCAAAGGAAAACACTGCAAGATGGAAGTGGACTCGGGGTCCTTCCTCTCCATGGTATCGTGGGACACAATAAAACAGCTAGTCCCAGGTATCAAACCCAAAGAATTGAAGAAGCAGCACCTAACCCTCAAGGACTATCAGGGAAACCAAATCCCTGTGGTAGGCATGGGACAATTCCGAGTCGCCTACAAACATCACGTCAAGGTGCTTCCGCTGACCATAGTCGACCAAGACAGACCAAGCCTCCTGGGCATCGAATGGTTCGCACCATTGGGCATCGGGATGACCGGGGTCGATCGAGTGACTACAACCGGCTGGGAAGACGACCTCATCCGAGAATTCCAGGACGTTTTTGACGGCTCACTTGGCAAGTATCGGGGAAATCCCATTTCTTTCAATCTAAACCCCCAAATAGCCCCACGAAGAATAAAAGCCAGGCGAGTTCCTTTTGCACTAAAGGCAAAAATAGGGGAACAGCTGGACAAATTAATAGCCCAAGGGGTGTTAGAACCTGTGGACCATGCCAAGTGGGAAACGCCTATTGTCACACCCATTAAACCTGACGGGTCCATCAGAATCTGTGGTGACTATAAGGCTACCCTGAACCACGCATTACAACCAAGCGCATACCCGGTGCCAGTAGTCCAGCATTTGCTTCATTCCCTGGAAAAAGGCAAAGTTTTCGCCAAACTCGACTTGGCACAAGCCTATCAACAACTCCCAGTGGACCCAGAAACAGCAGAAGCACAGACTATAGTCACCCATAAGGGCGCATTCAAATGTCACCGGCTCCAATTTGGAGTAAGCGTGGCCCCTGGCGTCTTCCAGAGTCTGATGGAACGCCTTCTAAATGGCATACAAGGAGTCGTTTCCTATTTTGACGACGTCCTAATCTCGGCCAGAGATGAAACTCAATTAAGGAACAGACTCAAAGAAGTATTAACTAAGTTTAGGGAATCTGGCCTCAAGGTAAAAAGAGAAAAGTGCTGTTTAATTAAGAACAGCGTCGAATTCCTGGGCTACTCAATAGACGGAGAGGGTATCCACCCCACAGACAAAAAAGTTAAAGCAATCAAAGACGCTCCTGAACCAAGAAATAAAACCGAACTACAAGCATTCTTAGGATTAATAAATTTTTATAACGTGTTCCTGCCAAACAAAGCCACTATAGCAGAACCGTTACACCGTCTGCTAGACAAAAAGGCAACTTGGACTTGGGGTTACAAAGAAAAAAAAGCCTTCCAAAATATTAAAAGCTTGCTAACATCAACAAACGTCCTCATCCAATTTAGCAACACTCTGCCATTAACAGTGACCTGCGACGCCTCACCATATGGAGTAGGTGCCATCCTGAGCCACCAACTACCTGATGGCAGAGAAGCACCCGTCGCATATTACTCTAGGACTCTATCAAAAACCGAGCGGAATTACAGCCAATTGGACAGGGAAGCTCTAGCAATTGTCGCTGGAGTAAAACGCTTCCACGAATACTTATATGGGCGGACTTTTCAAATCATAACGGACCACAAACCGCTAATGGGGATTTTGGCGGGAAACAAGCCAACACCTAATATACTGTCTCCAAGAATGACGAGATGGTCAGAGTTCCTAGCAGCTTATTCCTACACTCTGACACATCGGCCAGGGAAACAAATTTCCCATGCGGACGCTTTGAGCAGAGCACCCTTACCAGCAACCGACGAAGACCCGGCACCAGCGATGACAACGCTACAAATCGAGACTTGGCCCGATCTACCCATATCAGCGTATGATGTCGCCAGAGCCACCGCGAAAGACTCATTGACTGCCCGCGTTCTTAGCTGGGTAGGTAAAGGCTGGCCGGAGAATCAAAAAACTGAAAACTTTAAACCTTTCCAGTCCAGACAGACTGAACTTTCAATCCAAAAGGGGTGTTTGTTGTGGGGTGATCGGGTAGTAATCCCTGCCAAATTACAGCCCAGGGTACTTAAGTTGTTACATGAAGGGCACCCGGGAATGGTTAAGATGAAAAGCCTTGCCAGAAGTTATGTTTGGTGGCCGGGTATTGATAAGGACATAGAGTATTGGGTAAGCTCATGCCACAAATGCCAGGCAATTAGATCATCCCCACCAAAAGCACCCGTTAAGGACTGGGAAACCCCTCGGGGACCTTGGTCAAGAATACACATTGATTTCCCGGGTCCTACCAAGGGGCATACCTTTCTGATTGTCGTTGATGCCTATTCAAATTGGCTTGAAGTAAAAGTTATGCCATCAACGACAACAGAAACTGTAATCAAAAAGCTGGACAACCTTTTTGCCACCCATGGCATACCGGACGTTCTTGTCTCAGATAACGGGCCACAGCTAACCAGCATACCATTTGAGCAATACCTAGCCTCCCTAGGTATAAGACATGCCCTAACCGCGCCGGCTCACCCGGCTGCGAACGGCAGGGCTGAGAGAATGGTCCGGTTTACGAAAGAAGGGTTGGAACGAATGGACGCTGGAGATGTCCAACAGAAAGTAAACCGTTTGCTCACACTCCAGCACATAACGCCCAGTACCATAACCAATAAGTCCCCAGCAGAATTACTTATGGGGCGAAAATTAAGATCTCACCTTGATAGGTTACACCCAAATTTTACCCCAGAAAACCACCCTGACTCCTCTACACGGTTCAGACAATTCGAAATAGGCGATTTGGTATACGCTAAAAACTTCACCGGGGACCCGGTATGGCTACCAGGACAGATTATCCAAATTACAGGCCCCAAATCCTACCGATTAAAATTAGACGATGGCAGGGAATGGAAGCGGCACATAGACCAGCTTCGATCTCGAATTATAGAGAGAACCCCAGACTTACAAACATTCACCGAAAAAACTGGCGAATTGCAAACCAAGGTGGGGGGGGAAAGGCGAGAAATAAATAAAGAACTGTTTAAAACCAAACCCAATGAAACATACGAACAAAAAGAGCAAATAAAAGACTCACAGTTTGGAGAGACTTGCGTGAAGAGCCCAGCTCGACCTGCCCAGAGGACACGGGAGGGAGCGGCAAAACCGTCAGCCTAAGAAACTCAGGCGGCGGTAAAATGGCTGACTCACCCTTCCAGACGGTTCCAGGGAGAAGGACGGACGACACAGCAGCCCCATCCGAACCGGTCGAAGTCTGCACTAAGAATGAACCGCGCAAGTCAAGTCGAGTCCGGAAAAGCCCCACCTACCTGCGAGACTACGTCACCACGTAGGACTGAACTAAGGGGGGAGGGGTGTTCTATATGTAAAGTGGGTGACTCCAAATCTACAAACCTGATTGGTCAATAAAATGAACATTGGATTGGTTCACTAGGAACCAATCCAAAGAGCTGCTAAAAGGCGGCAAATCTAAACAACTGCCATTGGCTGCAAGCAGGCAAGCCAGCCTGTATAAAAGGCTGGTCTCAGCTTCAGCCAAGTGTTCCTATTTACTAACTAGTTGAAGAATAAAGTATTTGTTGTTGGAACCCGGTCTACCTCGTGTTTTTTCCGAACAAAACAGAAAGATACCACGGTGTGGGGAAAGATACCACTGATACCACTCTTCTGCAAGTTTCCTCCAGCTTTGTTCAGTGGTGGGGCACTTGAGGAGCTCCTCCACGTATTCTTCGATGATGGGCTGCACCACTTCTCTGACCACAATGCTGATGGTGTTGTGTGGCACCCTCCATGCATACTGCATGTTTTTGTATGTGGTTCCAGAGGCCAGGTGGCGCAGTCAGTGCCACTTTCGGTCCAGGGTCCAGGTTGGGACGGAGGTTGGTGCTCGGCTTGGTCAACCTGGGTCTCAGATGCTGTACAAATTCGTCAAACATGGCTGGTGGCATCCTCATGAAGTGATGGAATGCATGAGAGTCTTCATTCCTCAGCTCCACCATCAACTGGTCAACCAGTCCAAACTCCATTCTTCTCACGATCCACCCTCGGACCCAGCTCTTGGACCTCTCCTTCTTCTCCTTGTATATAAAAGGTGAAACAGTCTGAACAGGGTTTGGTTCTGGTGATGAATGATCGCAGCTACCATACGGACTGTGTCATGATCCATGGTGGAGAACAATGGATGATGTGGAAGACCAAGGGTGAAGAGGTCTGTACACCATGGTTGCTGGACTCATACTGAGATCCAGGTGATTTCCTCCCCCTTTTTATAGGAAATATCAGTTTTCCACGAGGTGTCCTTCTACATACTCTTGACATCCTCTAGACATCCTAAATATACGAGATACATCCCATATATGAACATTCTGTCCGTTTTAATGCTTTATATAAGAGATGCATCCGCTTACATCCTTTCTATTTCCGTGCTACTAATGCTGTGTGGACGTTCCGTGTACCTTTCGTTTCCTCTCTCTTTCCGTTTTCAGCTGCAGCAGATGTGAGTTGCGAGGATGTCCAGAGGATGCCGAGAGGATACAGCGGATGTTTAACGGATAACGGACATAGAACGTTTGTTGCCCGTATATGCTGCGGATGTACATCGTACGCGGTGGAAAGTTCATCCATTCAAAAAGTTTTGTGCAGCTTAAAACTTCTTGCACGGATGGAATCTCAGTGGACGGATGCTCAAGGGATAGAGCGTATGAAACACGTATGCAGTGAGTACACAACGGATGCATCGCGTTTTCCTATGGATGGCAAGCTTTTTTAAACATTTTACATCCTCTTTGCATCCATTGGTGCAGTGGGACAGGGGCTTTAGACTCTGGAAAAATGCACTGTGCAACAATCATCCATCTCATGTGCATTTCTTCTTAGAGCAGCTTGAAATTATGGAAGAAAAATCAAGATAGTCCCATAAAAAAGTGCAAAATGCATCAGGAATGTATTTCCTTACATTTTCTGTACTATACTAGAAAAAAATGAAGTTTTGTTTTAACTACACTTAATGGTATAAGCTAAAATCAGTCTGGCAGTTCAGTGAACTTGTTTGCAGAGGGGGGGAAGGGGAGGGGGGAGAGGAGAGAGAGAGAGAGAGAGAGAGAGAGAGAGAGAGAGAGAGAGAGAGAAAGAGAGAGAGAAAGAGAGAGAGAAAGAGAGAGAGAAAGAAAGAGAGAGATAGATTTGTATGGTTGTGTGCTTTTTTTTTTTTTTTTACTGATGGGTGGGATATCTGCAGAACAGACCTGCAGCGGGCAATGTTTAGATTTTTTTTTTGGGGGGGGGTTATTATTTTGTGATAGATTTTTAAAATATGCTGTAATTTTTAAAGGTAGGGTGTCTTTAAAATATAATAATTTTCTAATATATATAAGTATAAGGACGTATCATGATTATCATTAGATTGATTTATGATGATATAATGAATGTTAAAAAATATATGGGTAAAATGTTATATTTCTCTTATAAAATGAAAGAATAATAGTTATAGTCAAAAATAATGATTAACAATGATAAATAACATAGATAGATAGATAGATAGATAGATAGATAGATAGATAGATAGATAGATAGATAGATAGATA
>BLBF01000017.1:4812992-4828461 GCA_015471245.1 Laticauda colubrina | reverse complement strand
ATAGATAGATAGATAGATAGATAGATAGATAGATAGATAGATAGATAAATATGTAATAATTTTCTTAATTCAGTATAGACCAACTCTTACGTATTTTGTTGTAGTTTACGAGAACAATTATGTTGTTTTGACTTCTGGAGGAAGATGAACAACAATTAGCTTGAGGAGATATAACCTTTTTGTCAATATTTGTCTTCTGGCTGTGGAGACTGACATGAGTTACAAATTCAAGCCAAGAATAAACTGATTCATGGTTCAAAAATTGCTTTACAAAAATCATGGTTTGTAAACTAAGTTTAAACTCTGTGGTCATCAAACTAATGTCTATTATCTGAGATGAATTCAGATAATTAAGTGAAACAAGTTGTGTCTTAACTTTACAACTGAATTAAATTAATTAAAGATTCAATAATTACATTTCCCTATTCCCATAATTGATATTTCTTATATTAATTACTACAAATGCATGTGTGCAATAATCTCCACTTTCACACATCTGATGGCTTACACAGTTCATAAAGGTGTCAACAGAATACATGTATAAAGATCAGAAAATCACAACTGATATTACAACAGGTGTAATTATTATTATATTTATATCAATATAAAGCATAAAATGGAAGAATTGCAACTAACCTGCAACTGGTAAATTTGCCTGTATTCTGTTCAGGTTTGTGTTTTTCAGGAAAATCTGAGATTTGGAATACTGAAAGGCTATTATTAATGTATCCAGACATGGGTAAGTCAGGATCCGCAAAATAGGCATAATAGTATACCAATCGAGGAATCATATCAGATGTGAAAGCTACAATAAATGCCTGCAGAAACAATTGGTTATTTATGTTAATTTAGATGTATCTTTGTATGTTCTATGCATGTTATCTGATTAACTACTGGGTGACAAAAGATAAAGAGGTTTACAATTAGATATACTGTGTGTCATATCTACATTAATGTCTCAAATTGGCCACAACTATGGCTTTGAAGATTTAACAGCTTTTTGTCCACATGTACCCAGGTTTACCATTAGTGACCTAAAGTAATTACACCAGGAACAGAAGAAAAACAATAACTTCACAAATATGAAATAAATCTAATCTAATTTTAAAGCCTAAGAAAACACAAAAACTTGTTTCCAGCTTCAAGGACATTAAGAGTAGGAGATTGATGAGCTCCTTCCTCAAGTGATTTTTACCAGATCGGTTGGAGAGATAACTCTTGTTTGCTAACAATGTTGGTATAAATTTTAACTTTGTGTCTCAGTATTTGGAAAGTTGCATTTTACTTCTGTTATTTCCCTGAGCATCTAGCTGAACATAAAAGTAGATACAAACTGAATTAATCAATCTGTGATCATAGTTCTGAGTCATTAAAATCAGAAGCAAAGGCTTGGAACTTCAGTTCTAAAAAATAATGAGATATGATTTATTCATGAATAAATAAAGTGTAGTTGAAGTTAAATTCATCTAGATGGAAACCTAAAAATATTTGTTTTTGTACAGAAATCTAATTTCTTTGGAATATACATATTAGTCAAAGAATTGCTGCCTGTCACCTTCTGGATGTCAGACATCAACCCCTATTTTGCCTTTTCTCAGGGAGGTCTTATATTGGACCAGTAGCCTCAGAAAACCCACAGGCTGTTTATCTCAGGATTAATCACTTTTTAGAGCTATAATGAGGAATTATTACAATAATAAATTAATAAGCAAGCACACTATTTTAAAGATCTAGTTGTTCCAAGTGCTTTCTCTTATTAATAATTTTGGCTATTGTTTGCCTTATTTACTTACATTTGTAACAACAGACAAAATAGCCATCCCATTTAAGATTTCTTGCCAAATTCCTATGCTATGAGCTTTGGCTGCCACCGGCCTTCGAAACTGAGTTGTAAGTTTCCAAGAATCAACTCTAATCTCCAAGATGTTGTTCATCAGAGCAAGTAGGGGTGCCAAAGGAAAAGAGGCCACAAAGAGAGTAATAAACCCGAACTGAATAACTGTATGGATAGAAAATAGCAGATAAACAATTGAATGAAACCCATGAAAATTGAAATTTGAGAATCATATATTTAATACTATTAGAAATATTCATGAACAATCAATAAATTTAAGTGCAAGAAATATTCACTATGTGAAAAGCAATTATTTGAGATGTGCAAAATGTTTTGATCTCAAAGCAGAACTCATTGTTCTGACCTCATCAAAATATTTCATCTTCAAAGTATCCTGTTAAATGTTGAATCACTTCTCAAAGCTCCAGAAAACATGTGTTCTTATTAAAATAGATGAAGTTAGCTTAGCAACAGTTATTTATGAATAAAATGCATACTGATTGGAACATCAAACTTATATACTATACATTGAAATTTTGATTTATTTATCTAATCCATTAGCATTCCAATATTCATGGGGCTCCCATAAAGATGAAGGGGTCAAACTATTTTCCAAACACCAAAAGGCAAGACATGAAACAATGGATGGAAACTAACCAAGGAGAGAAGCAATCTAGAAGTAAAGAGGAAATTCCTAATGGTTATAGTAATCAACCAATGGAATAGCTTGTTTTCATAAGTTGTGGGCTCTATGTTCTGTTATGTGCCATCCAACTCTCTATCTAAAGCATCTTCAGATAGGTAAACTATATTTGATTTCAATGCAGTTTAAAATTTGTTCGATGAAAAAAAACTTTTTGATGAAAAGCATCATTAGCATAATTACCCAGGACATCTCTTACCACTAAGCCAAAACCAGTTCCATGAGGAGAAACGTGTTTAGCTTCTCCAGTCATATATGCATATTCACCCTTTATTAAGGTTCCTTATATAAAATTGTAGATTGTAAAATTTCTTTCGGCAGAATTTAAAAATCCCTGCTCATTGCATCAGTTTCTAGTTTCCTGTGAGTATCTTTGAGCTGTCTAGACTTCATTTCCTAGCATGAGCTTTTGTTGTTGAAGTCCACACATTTGGAGAGCACCAGATTAAGAAAGGGTATTTTGTACTCTTAGAAGCCATTCTCCGTGCTGCACAAAGAAATAGAAATGTTGAATATGCCCTGAGTTTATCTCATTGTAGGTGCATCTGCACTAAAAATATATATAATTAATATATATATATATATATATATATATTAATTATATATAGACTTCTGTTTTCTTAACTCTGAGTGCCTCTTTGTGGCCAATGTTGGCATTATAGAAATAATATTCCATTAACAAGGACATTTTTCTTTATTGTGAAAGGTCCTTTTTTAAAAAAAATTGCATCTTTTAATGGACAAGTTTGAAAACATTTTAGATGCTTTGCTTTCTGCTTTCAATATCTCATACTTACTAATATCTAAAGAGCTTACAAATAAGGCACAATACAATGGCCACATCCAATATTTTTTTAAACACTTGTTCAGGCAAAAATACAATGCAAATTCAATTTCCTTTTTAACACTCTTCTTCCTTTTGAACAAACTGCATCCTTGAATTTCAAAGCATAAGGAATCATCTCAGCAGTTTTCATTTATACCCATAAAATTGTATTTGCCTCCCTGTAATTAGAATTCAAACTCAACCTATTTATTTTCGCAGTGGCAGTTTTAATGAAAGAGCTGTGAAATATATGAGTCAGTGTCCTGATTGTTCATTGAGCAATTGAAATAAGACCTAGTATAGCTATTCTCCTACTCACTCTTGCAGTGCACAGGTTTTTATTAGATGTTATTACTTTATTAATCTGTATTAATGTACCAGCACTTCACCATCCAGATTATGCAGACTATGCTCCCAGAGACCAAATCTCTTCCATGAACAACACTAAGCTAACTAGACATTCATTTGGAATGTTAATTCCCTTTCCAGAGTCTCTCAATTGATTGGATGAACCCCATTTCATCTCCTAAGTTCTTCAGCGTTCTTCCTAGAACTTCAGTCTTTTGTCCCCTTGTGGATGAGTAGATGTCGGTACCTTCCAATTGGCTTTATGAGTTTTGGATCTGTCTATCTGTCTTTCATTCTATCTATCTTATGTCAAACTTATATAGCCGCCCATCTTACAACAAGTGACTCTAGGTGGCATACAGCAAAGTAATGTTTCTCCAATGCTATTTCTTAATGTATATGTTTTTTCACCATTTCCTCCTAAAATACTTAATTTTTTTGAAAGCTAGAGCTCTGTTTTAATTTTCGTTAGAATCTTTGACTCTTTAAAACATGAAGATGAGCATCCATGTTTGCAGTAATGCTTGCGTGAGAGGAGCCGTGAACGCAGGAGGGGCCATGAGTGATTGCAATGATGCTCGCATGAGTTGGGCTGCATGCAGTTCGGCCAGCCACTCACGCAGCCCAGTAGTGTTTAGCCTGTGGCCCTATAGTAGGCCGCACACTACAGATTGGGGACCTCTGCACTACACAGTGCTACTTGTCATTGTCTTTTCTGCTTACCCATTTCTAGATATTCATAGAAGAGACCCAATGCTCCAAAGCTCTGTAAATCATGATCCTGCTCCCATCGACTGTATAAATTCTCTGGGTTGCTCCTTGCCTTCCGACGACCCCACCAATTATAGATCCAGCTAAATAGTGGAAAAACAGAAATCACTATTGTAGTAGGGTTTTTTTTAAAGCAAAATGATATTATTCTATGAATTGACACCACATATATTTTCAGGTTTTTTTCCTCATCCAATTGCATCCGATTCTTGGCACTCTTCCTGTAAAGTATTTCCCAATATATCTGCTATAAAAATTACTATAGTATCAATTTCTCATATAGATTAGAGAGTTACAGTCTAAATCCCATTATTACATCTACAGTAAGTAGAACTGAACAGCAGAGCTGTGTCAATTGATCCATTCCCTGTCCTCAAGCACATGCCAGCTTTATTCTTAATGTCTGGGGGGGGGGGGGGGAAGGGTACTGCACACCAGCAGGGTTGTATCTGAAAATCTGATAATACAGCACTGTCAAGATACCTGTAAAGATTACGTTGATACTGATTCATAAACTTAAGCTAAAGGAGATGGCAGAATTCATCAAATATTGAATTAATGAACTGACTATCTTTTAAACATACAAATAACTCAGTATTAAAATATTACTTACGGGACTATAGCTTCTTGAATATTACCCCAGATCTGTTTGCCAGCCATGACGATGGTAAGCTGGGTTGTCAGTTCTATCAAGCATCCTGCAGGATCACACTGGTAAAGAAATAAAACAAAATGCAGCTGGCTATGCCTCAATAGTGATGGTGAGATATATAAGACAGAAGTTATTTCAAAAACCAGTATGAGTGCTGGCAGCTTGCTTTCTTCTTTTAATAACATGAAGAAAACTATTCTCCATGGTTTATCTGTTAAATATTAGTTGTTAGTCTTCCATAAAGCTTTACAGACCTAGCTATGCTCCCAAGCTTGGGATGCTACATCTACCAAGGGCCCTGAATCCTGGCTATATTGCTAACAGCCAGACGTCTTGCTTTGTATGTACTCAAATTAGATGTTTTAGTGTTCTTTTAGTGTTTCAATGGTTTTTACTGTTTTTATTCTTTCAAAATGTTTACAAGATTTAAATTGAAGTGTATGTTTCTGGATTGTGAGCTACCCAGAGTCAGTTGCTGAGATGGGTGGCTACAGGGGTGGGATGCTACTGGTTCTGCCCAGTTCTATAGAACCAATAGCTTTGAAGAGCAGCAGACATCGAACCAGTTCTGTGTTTGCTGCTGTTTGGCCCACATGCCTGCCTGGGCTCTTACCTGTCCTTTATTTCCTGCTTTTTCAACCTCAGCTGCTTTGTGCGGCACAGCTGAGGTTGAAAAAGCAGGAAAAAAGAGGCTTTTCAAACACTGCGCACCTGCGCGCAGCGCTTTTCAGCTATCCCAGTGGCACAGCTTAATGTGCACATAGCAAAATGTACTCACTGAACCGGTAGTAACACCGGTTGAATTCTACCTGGTGGCTATAGAACTCAAATCAATCAATCAATTAGAAAGACTTATCAGTGGAGAGATTTCACAACTCATGTCAAGGGGATGCTATTTGCTACTGCATGTGCCTTAACCTCACCACTAGTTAATTGTATGCAGTCATCAAAACATAAATATTTTGGCAATTCTTCTTTTAAAAAAATGAGGACATATAAATATGATAGAGCCAGGTTATAGGGTATACATGCTACACCAATAACACATACACAAATATGTGTTATATTTGCTTGTCTATTTGCTTGCCTGTATAGATAATTTTCCATTTCTGTCCTCACTGTACTTTTCCTATTTTATCTTTTAATTTTCTTCCCCATGCAAATCTTCTGAGCTTCTATTCTTGTCCTGATTAATGCAGATTTCTAATTCAGAAAATAAACTTGTTCCTAAAACATTTTGTCAATCTTGCAGATGTTGCCTTTAAACTTTTTTGGATCATCTTGAATTTAGACAAATTAAAGTGACAAATTCAAGTGGGGCCTCGCCCATAAGAGCATCACAGGAACTTGGGTCTTTTCACATGAGCGTCATGGGCTCCCATAGCACCACTCACATGACTGTCACAGGCACTCTCGGCCCCACTCGCGTGAGCATTGCAAACACTCTTGGCCCTACTCACATGACTAATGGGTGCTTGCTTATGTGCATATGCCTTTCCCTCCCATAAAACCACCCATTCTTTGTCTTTGCTCTCTGGACCAGTGGTGGGATTCAAATTATTTTACTACCAGTTCTGAGGGCGTGGCTTGGTGGGCGTGGCAGGGGAAGGATATTGTAAAATCTCCAGTCAGAGGTGATATTTGCCAGTTCTCCAAACTACTCAAAATTTCTACTACTGGTTCTCCAGAACTGGTCAGAACCTGCTGAATACCACCTCTGCTCCAGACCAGAACCTACCCAACTGCTCCAACCTACCCAGAAAGATTGGGGAACTTTGTATTATACTTCAAAGCAAGATATTTAGAAGGATAGTCAATTTTTTCTCAAAATTCACTTTAAAAGTTATTACATACCTCTTCATTTCTCCAGCGATTGAACATGTATGTATAAGAACCAGGGTATCCTACAAATTTCCCTTTGAAAAAAGCTACATAGAAGCATGAAGAGTAATAGTTGACAAACTGAAAGAGGAACATCTTCATGGTAAGTCTGTTTTCATACTCATAGTGGGTTCTTGGTATTTCTGCAAGATAAAATAAACAAGGATTTAATTCTCTTTATATCATGTAGCGCATCAAAGTTTAAGAAGCCTCACAAATATAATAATAGATTTCAATATTACAACATTTACTTCTCTAAGAGAGCTTTGGTAGAGCTATGAATCTACTTAGAGTCACCATGTATGATCGGGTAGCCACATAAATTTGCTTAATGAATAAAAATGAATTATCTTTTGCCCACAGAAGGTAAGTACAGAACAAGGAAACAAAGTTGCTATCATTCCTGAGTAATTTAACTAGCACTGAATTAATTTTTGGAAATAAATATTTGTTATCATGTTTATTTTATACATAATATAAATATAAATGGAGCTCTCACTTATTCAAGCAAAATAATATTTAAGAGGCATCTCATAAAGAATTTCCTTGTCTTTTGTCAAGAAGCAGATATTGTAATCATGAGAAAACAGAAGCAGTTTTGCCCAAGTAATCTCCTGAGAGCTCCACTTGCAGTCAGATAAAATTATTATTAACAGTGTTGACCCCACAGCTCTTAGGAAGGTATAGTACAAGCTAAGAATTAGCAATCATGTAGCTGGAAAGCAAGTCAGATAATCTAAGAGCAAAGCCATAAGGGATAAAATATCCTTCCTCAAACTGCCGTTCTCCAGATAAGTTGGATTATAAATTCCATCATTCTCTGAAAGCAAGGCTAATAGGACCCAAGGGTGGGGATATCTGACATAAAGCAAGATCCCCAAAGAATTTTAGGATAACAGAAAAGGTTATGCATGTTCTATTTTCATGTGCTGATGATTTCAACATATGCAGCAAAGAAAACATATTGGTGTAAGCTTAGCCATCATGCAACATACCTACCCATATCTGTGATCCAGATGGCTATCCTCTCATATAGGAAATTCAGTATCATAATGATGACAAAATTGAGGAATGATGCAGTGACTGACGTTGCCAGTTGTGGCGTCAACAAACCTCGAATGGGTTGCAGGGTTTCTGTGTTCTCCATGATGCTGGCAAAAGCAGCATAGACTGCAAGGCGGTAAACTATTACAGCTATCATGCTTGCTATGATTAAAGAGATCTGAGATAACCACATAAATTAAGACTACTTAGGATTTGAAAACAGAGAAATTAGTGTCTCATGCAAACTTCACATTGTGAATAAATGTTTAGAAAGTTCCATCAAGACTGCAGAATTTAAGTGGAAGAAAACTTTATCTGAATACTTCTCCAGTGCATATGTCTGCTTCCAAAATGGAAGTAGATTGCTTGTT
Organism: Laticauda colubrina; assembly: GCA_015471245.1. Lineage (NCBI taxonomy): Eukaryota > Metazoa > Chordata > Lepidosauria > Squamata > Elapidae > Laticauda > Laticauda colubrina. Next base: position 4,820,031 of record BLBF01000017.1, on the reverse strand, counting down.
TTTCCTTTTATTTTTTTAAGTAAAAAAAACTTATTTCTGTTATTGTCTCTTTTCTATTCAGAGAAGAATTAAGCATGCAGTTCTTCATAGGAGCTCTAGTCCCAATGGAACTCTAGTCCCAATAGAGCTGTAACATTTATTTATTTTTATTCATTTTAAATGTGCCATGCATGTTCATGTAAAGCATACCAATGCAATTCTATCACATAATCCACCAACAAGAGTTGGAAAATTATTGTGTAGGCATAGTAGCAACTGTATATGGCTGTTTGAACACATTTCAGGTAAGTGAAATGAAGGAAGTATCATCAATAATTACACAATAGGAAAGTGTTATTTAAAAAGGTGTAGGGAGGAGGTGCTTAGCCCATATATTATGTACTCATTGTGTACTTTGCACGCAGAGGAAAATAAAACTGGAAACCATTAGTTAGAAATCTTTGAAGCCACAAGCATGAGTGAAAGAGATCCAAAGCAAAGAGAGCCATTCTTGCATGCTAAAAATCCAAGCTTAAAAAGTGATCAGTGTAATGTTAGAGTGATGAATCAAAAAGAGCTCACCCAGAACAACACGGTAGTTCCTGAGATGCAGAACCGTATAGCCTGGCTAGTTAGAGGTAAATAAGGCTCCAGCTCCTGAAACAGTCAAGCAAGCACAGCACTTTTCACCACCCGCAGTCACAGTTGTATGTAGACCACTGCAGAAAGCAACCTCAAACATTATGAGAAAGCAAATCCCGTATTCCCTCCCTCACAAAGGCGTCACATGGCACATTTCTTCTTTTGGGAGAAAAGCAAGAGTGGCATACTGAATGAGAGGTTGCCCATTTACCAGGTCATCCTATTATTCATTTATTTATTTAATTTTAGGCTTTACAATGACTTTATGAATAAAATGTTGCTACTTGAAAGTTGAGAGCAGATTTCTTTTCAGTTGTCAATATTCATTGGTCAGCAAATTTGTTCAGTAGGTATTCCCATTCACCACTCCATATTCTGATGCTTTCCTTTTGACCTACTTGAAGAAATGGCTTGTTTTATTAGTTTTGCCACTCTTAAGCTGCAGCAATTGGTGCAGCCCTCTCTTACCCAAAACAATATTCCAAAGTATAACAAGCTCAGTTTTCCATAGTCATGAATGGTCTTCCTCTTAAACAGTTCTAACTCCTGAAACATCAGTTGAAAAAGGAATAATTAAAGAATGAAAAGGGTTCTGCTGAATATCAGTTGATTTTAAGAGGGATTTTGGACTTCTTCAAGTAATTGTAGCTTGGTTTGCAAAGAAATGTACAAACCTCTTGCCTGTATATACAATCCTTCACAAATTTTATTTTTGGAAGATAATGATTCCAAAGGGTAGATGAAAAGGTGAATTCTGTATGCCCTTGTCATGTTTGCTCACAGAGATCCAATGTGTATACATACACAAATCAACAGAGGCGTATATATTTCATTTCCCAAATAGGCCTTTGTCATTGACAAATTATAAACACCTTTTAATTAGCAGACTATAAATACATACTGTAAAAATATTAGAGAGGGGGGGAGAGAGAGAGAGAGGAGGGAGGGAGGGAGAGAATTTGAGACAGACAAACAGACAGAGAGATAGAGAGACAGACAGACAGACATAGAGAGAGAGAGAGAGAGAGAAAGACAAACAGATAGACGGACTAAGATTCTGTGGGACTGCCTTAGAAACAGGCAGGTACTGGCCAATCAAGCAAACATTATTATATGGACAAGGACCAGAAGAAAGAGGTGGGATAGATTTAGCAGTGCCAAATGACAGCAATCTCAGGAAGAAAGAGTATGAGAACCGGGAGAAGTACCAGGTCTGAAGGAAGAATAAGAGAAGATATGGAAAGTAAAGACCAAAGCAATCCCAGTGGTAGGTAGCAGCGAATGGGACTGTAACAGATCCTAGGAATGAAAATGCTCTCTCTATCCAGAAAAGTGCAGTGTTAGAACAGCTAAAATTCTGTACAGAAGTCTAAAACTTCCAGGCCTCTAGTAGATGACCTGAGATTGAGGAAGACACAGATCATCCATAGGGGTGTGAAGTGGATTTTATAAATAATGGATCAGGATGCAACCACAAAACTTCTAATTTACCATGATTGTTTTAATTTCCTGACTGAGTAGGAAAAAATGATGGGGGGGGGGGGGAATGGGGAACCTGACTTGGCAGGAATATTTGTGACAAGGATCTATATTCTTGCTCACACCAAGTTAAACATGAGCAATCAATGTTACACAACAACTAAAAATGGTAAATGGTATCCTGTGGTGGGCATTATCTTGAAGAGGGAAGTTATTGTTCCACTCTTCTGTCCCCTGATTTCAATATTGGATCCATTCCTGGACGTCACAAGGACACCGATGAATAGAGTTCAAGACAGGGCTTCCAATATGGCAATCATCTTGAAAAACAAGACCTATGAAAAACAGTTTAGAAAGCATTGTCTCACAAAGGGAATTCTTTATTGCCTCTGAGAACAGAACAATGGGTTAATATTATAAGAAAGTAGGTTCAGAATAGATGTAAAGAGGACCTAACAAGCCTCAAATGAAATGATGAGCATTTTCTTATTGGGTATCTTTGGAGAAAGAAGAACTGAGAAACAAAACAAGATAGCTGATGTAATAATGCATTTATTTCAGGCAGAACCCCACGAGTAAACTGCATCCACTTAATCATGATCTACAGAGATTGAAAATGAATATTCAGCTTCTTAGCTGGCAAAATTATACCCATATTCTTGGACTGCATCAATAATACCTATCTCACAAAAAAAGCAGTGCTCCTTCGTTGGTGCCAATGATAATTCTATAGCAAAAATTCGTTAGATTTAGAAAACTAGCAAATCAGGGAAAATATTAAATAGAAACTTTCTTCCTAATATTGTATCTCCCTGAATTAAAGCTTTACTTTATTAGCAGCAAAGTAGCACCAAAATAAGAAATAAATCTGCATATTTCTTTCTGAATAGCTGAACAAATGTCAAGATCATAATAAATGAAGTAATCATGTTAATGCATATTCCCAGTAAAATGCTATTTGATCACCTATGGGGAAAGCCTAATAAAATCTAGGTGCCCCTGTTATCAGAGTCTCAGTTAATAATCTAAGTGCTGATGCTTAAAATGAATTTGCATTTTAACAACATGTTAAAGCAATACACAACTATCATATTCTGGAACAAATGTGTATTCTTAGTTGGCATATTAAACTAAACTAGCATAGTAGGTCTTGAGACCAAACTCATCTAAGGGTTCTCCAAAAAAGCTACCTAAACCTTATTAATTCCACAAGCTGCAAATGATTTTTATCTTCTAAATAAGCAGAACAAAATCACCTGAGTCACTGGATTTTTCCTCTTTTGTGTACATTTTGCTTCATACTCTGGTCTAAGTTGGAGTTGTTGCTGTTCTTCCTCAAAATCAACTAAATCCCACTCATATTCAAGTCGAGCTTGTCGTCGCTTCCAAAATTCCAAGAAAAGTGTAACTACAATCAGAGAGGGTTAAGCAACATAGAATTAGCCTAAACATACTTTGAGACAGCATGAGACTGTAATCTTAAATAGTTTCTGCTGTTTTAGTAACAAAATAACATGGTTGGAAGGGACCTTGGAGGTCTTCTAATCCAACCCCCTGCTCAAGCAGGAGACTCTAAAGCAGTGGTCGCCAACTAGTGGGCTGAGAACCACTGGTGGTCCGTGAGAAAATTTTGGTGGTCTGCAGAGAATGGTTCTCCCCAAAGCACCCCCCCCCGAAAGCAATTAATCCAGGTTATGTGGAAACACAAGGCTGTGCCTTACCCTGAGTAGAGCCACGTGAGCTGGAATTGGAAGGTAAGACGAATAGCGGGGGAGGGAAATCCATCCCGGGGTGGCTTACTGACGTTGGTGGGAAAGTCAGTTCCATATTTCAGAGCTGCAGTAGTCACAAGACTGACCCTTTGGTCATCCCGGAGCAGCTCCTCCAGTCCATGGCAGGCCAGTGCACCTGGGGGGAGGAGCAGCTACTCCGGGATGATCAAAGGGCCAGTCCTGTGACTACTGCAGCTCTGGAATGTGGGATCAACTTTCCCACCAACGTAAGCAAGCCACTGCCAGTCAAAATTCATATTAGTGGTCTGTGAGAGTTAGAATTCTGAGTTTGGTGGTTCCTGGAGTCCAAAAGTTTGGCGAGCCCTGCCCTAAAGCATTCCAGGTAACTGATTGTCCAGCTCTTCTTAATAATCTTCAGTGATAGAATCCACAACTCCAGGATGCAAGCGAGAAGTAATAGTTACTTATACAAATATTTATTGAAAAAAATGTGTTAATTATGCTGTAGAAATTATTTTTATGATAAATGTGGATGTCAACAGTACTTCAACTTGTCAGAATTAAAGTTACATTAAAGCACAACTAAAATCTTACTTATCTAGGTCACTGAATTTCAGTTAATAAACATATTTAGGGAAAGTTTGCAATTTTATAGAAGATGTTCAGCATGAAGGGAAGAATATCACGCCTGAAACTTTGTCCTTATCAATTAACTATCCAGTTTTATTTCAGATTAATGATGTTTACAATTTGTCATAGTAATTCAACAAAGCTTTGTATCCTGAACAGTTTTTCTATAAATGGAATGGAGTCTGATCAAGCACAGAATATTTACTTATCTCTTATTTATTTTGTGGAATTTTTGTAACACCCATTTAAATGTGAGAAGTGTACAAATCAAAACACAAAATCATCTCTGAATAAATAACTCCCAACTCCTTAAAATTAATTCTGAAAACATTAATAATGAAACAAGTACACTTACCCCAGATGCCCATAAATATTGCAAAAAAGAGGGTTGCCACATTGTCAAATAAATGGGAATACTAGAATTGAAAAACAGGCATTATCCATTGAGTAATACATGAAACAGTATGTATTTTTGAAAATACAAATGTTGTAATTGTTACAAACCTGTGAAGACTCACAAGTTGAATTCAGCCTCCAGTAATCACATTTTCGATCACATAATGGACACATGATAATTTCTCCGCCAATATTGGGATTACATATTTCTTTGCTAAAGAGGATGGACAAAGATGTGGAATATTTAATAAAATGGATTAAAGGAATAATAGTGCTTGTTCACAATCAGAATTAATCTCTGTCTTTCAGTACATAGTAAGAAGCTACATCTGAGCTACTATTATGGTTGAAAACTATATCTGAGCCATTATTATGGCATAGATTACAGTTCTGCCACTGGGTCATAGATCTTTGCTGAAATATATTCAAATCAGCTCATCAGGTTAGGCCAGAATCTTTATATAAAACCATACGTCGAGAAAGAAAGAAAGAAAGAAAGAAAGAAAGAAAGGAAGGAAGGAAGGAAGGAAGGAAGGAAGGAAGGAAGGAAGGAAGGAAGGAAGGAAGGAAGGAAGGAAGGAAGGAAGGAAGGAAGAAAAAGAAGGCTGGCTTCATCATTAACTGATCAATGTAACTTAACTAATGTTGCTATGTCAGTTACACTTACCTGCTCATATTTTCATTCATTGTGAACAAACCATACAGAAAACAAATGAAACCAACAACAGCTGCAAAGAACAGCATCTCGGTATAAAAACCCAACCAGGCAAAATAAATCCCAATCTTCTCTCCGTAATACTTCCTGCAAGAAAATAATTCAAGAAAAACAAAGGCAAAGCTCAAAATAATAACAAAGGATAAAATTTTGATATAATGTTCTAAGACATATCCCAAAGGAACTTATTATAAAATAATCCTCAGCTTATTCACCCCTGAAAGTTCTAATACTGGATATCTACTATATATCTAAAATATACTGAATTATTGTCAAGCCAGTTCTCCTATCTATTTTATTATATATTTTCTTGGTCTTTTATATCAGCACTCTGCATGCTTCAAAATATTTTGAAAAGGGGGCAGCACAGAAACTTTTTGCTAACTATTAAAGTAGCCATTTTTTCCAGCCTTCTATATGAGAATGAAAAGATATGGAATTTCTTTAAGTTGTTAACTTTGTATTTCTTTCTCAACCTTGGCAAATTTAAGATATGTACACTTAAAAACTCAGAATTCTCCAACCAGCAATGATACTGTTCTATATTACTCTTAAAGAAACTGCAGTTGGGTTTTTTTTTTTTTTCAGACTTGTGTGGAAGCTGGGAAAAAGATGGACAGAAAGGTACTGTGCTCATATGTGGTCACAAGCATGTCTTCCAAATTATTTTTCAAGCATACACTGCTTATTTTTACATTATATTCAACATATAAACATACTGTTTAGAAAAAGAAATATAGGCAGGTAATATAGCATCCATTAGAGCACAGTGGTTAGAATGCAGTAGAACAGACTGACTCTGCCCACAGCTAGGAGTTAAATCCTGATCAGCTCAAGGTTGACTCAGCTCTGCATGTTTCCAAGGTAGGTAAAATATTTGGGGACACTGCAAACTGCTCAGAGTGCTATAAAGCTATTGCTATATTTCTGGAATGACCCAATGGCCATTAATATATCAGGGATGGTCATTTACCTGATAAGATCCAAGGGCTGTTCCTTGTAAAACCTAGGAAAACGGGCCCACTCCCTATATAAGGTATATCTTTCATTTTCACACTTTGGATCATTTGACTTCTTCCAGTATTGACACTGAATCAGTAGGAAAAAAAATAAAGAAGAAACAAAATACAACAAAAAATAGCAAGACAATTTCTCCAACAATACTATTGCAAAATACAAAATAAATCTATAGGTGTTTCCATGTTTAATAGAGAGACATTTTTACACCTACAAAGAAACAGAATGTATATATATATATATATGTGTGTGTGCTGTTTAGCTTCCTTCGGGTATTATCCCACGTCATTGTAGTTCTGTTAAAGTTGTAACAACGTTTCAGCAGAATCTCATCTGCCATCATCAGGCTTCTGTACGGATATGGGTCTTACAGCTCCTGGTTTTAAATTTGAGGCTCCCAACCAATCAGAATGGACCAGCCTCAAATTTAAAACCAGGAGCTGTAAGA
>BLBF01000017.1:4784603-4807992 GCA_015471245.1 Laticauda colubrina | reverse complement strand
CAGTGCAGAAGCCTGGTGATGGCAGATGAGGTTCTGCTGAAACGTTGCTACAACTTGAAAAGCACTACAATGACGTGGGATAATACCGAAGGAAGCTGAACAGCACACATGTAAGTACCCGCAAAAACGTAAAAAAACATATATATATATATGTATATGTATATGTATATGTATATGTATATGTATATGTATATGTATATGTATATATATGGCTGCTCAACTCAGACCATGCAATTCCGAAAGAAAGATAAATAAATGGAAATAAAAATAGATAAGAAAAGAGAACATAAAATAGAGAAAGCAAGTGACATATTTCTGTATAAGGTTTAGCTGAGAAGCAACATTCAGCTACTCACAAAGCATGAGAAATGTTTATGTATTTATTTTCTCATAAGAAATTTAGAGAGGCGTTCTTCATCTTAAATACAGAGTTATGCGAATCTGAATCAACCAGAATAAGCAGGAGAACCTATACTAATTTCAGACAAGTGACTGTCCATTCTCTTCTTAAAAATCTCAAGTGATGGAACACTTACAACTTCTGATCACAAGCACTTATAATTATTACCTTATAATATAAAGTAATAATTTGTTTTCAACTTTTCTGGGAGAATATCAGAATCAATAAGACTGTTCTCCAAGTTAATTATATGTATGGATTTTGTGTGTCCAGCAAGTGTTCACTGCTTGCCACCAGAGGGCAATATAACACTAATCTCTAATCTTCTAATGCTCTTTTGTTCATTGTACAACTATAAATGGATATTGTTCTTTCTCTCCTTCCAATTTCATTTTTTCTGAGATATTTAGAGTTGGTTTAGCATATGTTATATGCATTCACATATCTTTAACATAAGCAATTCCATTATAATATTCACAATTACAAAAAACATAGAAACTGGCCTATTGGAAAGCACAAATGTATTCAAATACAATTTACAGAGAAAGACAGGTTTTCTTCAGAATATAAGGCAAATGCTGGAAAATAAATGAAAGACTAAAATGCCTACATCATGAAGAGGGTAAGCAGCAGAGTAGGTGCCATTATTTAGAAGTCTTTTGATTCCAAACTTCCTTTTCCCTTCTTCTGTTCCATATGGACACCTTGTTAAAATATAAAAAACCTAGAAGAGAGGGGGATAGAACTCCATATTTAAAATTATTGCCATATTATTAAAACTATGAGAATATATTTTTTTTCCTCTGTGAAATTTGACATGTTATTTTTGATTAGTTACATATACTAATTATGTCATTAATCTTTGAGTATCTTCTAAATACTTCTTGCAGTTTATAAAAGGAAGCAAGTTTTCCCGAAGATAAATTTTATTGTTCTTTCTGTTTCATTCTTCTAGTTAGGAATCTCACCACCTTATGTTTTTCAATCTTTGTGAAAAAATAGAAAAACAGTATGACTCTTCTATTAGGGATATATAGATAGTCCTCGACTTACAATCTTAACTGAGTTCAAAATTTCTGCTGCTAATAGAGATATCTGTTAAGTGAATTTTGCCCCATTTTACAACCTTTCTTGTCATGGTTGTTAAATGAATCACTGCAGTTAAATTAGTAACATGGTTGTTAAGTGAACCTAGCACCCCCACTGAAAGAAGATCAGAAGGTCGCAAAAGCTCCAGTACATTGCAACCGTCATGAGTACAAGTCAGTTACCAAGCATATGAATTTTGATCACATGATCATGGGGAAGCTCTAATGGTCGTAAGTATGGAAAATGGTCATGTCACTTTTTCAGTGCCTTTGTAACTGTGAATGGTCACTAAATGAACTGTTGTAAGCTACCTGTATTCATTTCACCATGTAAAATTGTGCATCTGTTATGACTCTGCAAACTTTCAATTTAAGTTTTATTAATTTTCTACTCAATTCTGCAAACTTTCAAAGATCTGGTTTGTTTAATGATGCTTCCTCCTTTGACACTGCTTGGAACAGCAATTTTCCTCCACACTTCTAAAGGGCCAAGCTTCTTTCCCTTCCATTCCAATAATGAGAGAAGACAGGAAACACCTCTATGAAATAAATTGACAAAGAGCACCATCCTTGGGGAAAAAATTGCCTTGACAACACAATAAGACAGGCATTCAGCTGAGGAGCCTTTGCTTGACCCTGCTGAATTCTCCCATATTTGGGCCTTCTGCAATTGCTGAGTCATCCTTTGTGCTGTAATTCAGGGTGAGTCATATCATTTAAATACAAAAGAAGGGCCTTTTCTGGCTGGAATAACCAAGGAAAGTAAAGCATATGCCATTTTATGTTCAGGGTGCTTTTTTCTCAAATGATTCTGTATGGCAAAACCAACCAACCATAACTCAACAACACTAGAGCATTAAGGACAATTTCACAGCGGTCCCCATAGGCATGTTGCGGTAAGCAACATGTTGCCATCTAATCCACAAGCTGACTTTTGTTGTATTACACGACCACTGATTGGTAAATGAAGTACTCACTATTCTGTTTCTGACAGATGGCGAGAAAAACGTATTCTCATCATCAATGAGGTACAATTCCTGTCTTTCTTTGCTAAATGGTGCTGTAAAGTAGTCAGGTTCAGGGTGCATTACAATCTCAGGTAGCCTAAATGGCGAGAATATGCAGTCCAATGGGTTCTCCACTGGGCAGGGAATATCATTCTCTTTGATGGGCATTTTGATATTGAGTACTTCAGCGTAAGTGATCAGAATTTCCCATGGGGCGTGAATCTTCACAAAATACGTTTTGCCATTTTCAGACTCCTGCAAGTGAAACAAAACAGAATTGATCGTAAACTAAGCAATTTGTCCTCCAAAGGTATGGTAATAGCTACAAAGTCTAAGAAGTTGGACAACTACCCTTTTCATCCCCATGTGTAATTGGGAAGGACAATGTCCTTTGAATATTTTCAGTGTTCAAAAAGCTCTATTTTTCTTCCAGAATGTACTGATCTTGCTAGTCTTCTATGATATATTTATCCATACTCGGATGAGGTTTACAGCATTTCAGAAAAAGTCCACAATGAACAATCTCTGAAACAGCCAGGCTGAAATCTTCCTGTTTTTTTTTTTTTTTTTTTGGGGGGGGGGGGGGGGGGGGAGAGCAATCTAAAACATTCTGGAATTAAAAATTAAAAAATTCAGACAATTAGTGCTGAAGGTCTCTTGCAACTTTTAAATGTATGGATGTAAAATACACATATGAGAAACAAAGACACCTCAATTCTAATAGGGTAAAAGTGGCTTCTAAAACTTTTGTAAAAATCACCTCTAGGTTTGCCATTTACTGCATTGTACTTTAGTAGTTTCCTTTTTAGAATCTGAGGCAAAAAATGTTAGTTACACTTAAATCATTAGTTATCACTAATTTCATTAGTATTATGGAAAATGGAGGGGAATAACAAAGACTAATTTTCAGCTATCCTAACAAGTGCTGCTAAGATTTTGTGTGTGTGTGTGAGTGTGTGTGTGTTTGTATCTATTTATATGTGTACACACACACACAAACAAAAGATTTAAGATTTGTAGTTTCCTTTTGATTGCATCCCAATCTGAACATAAGTTCAGAGCCAGTTATTTGGGGACTACTAGGGGAAAATTACTGATACATGATATGTTAAATATTTTATTGTATTTATTTAGTTAGTTACAGAATTTACATGGCCACTCACTCACTTTCAGTGACTCTGGGCAGTTTACCAAAAATAAGATATTGAGAATTGAGAACATTAAATAGGAGCAAGTTGGCTTTTAGCTAATATGGGGTTGGAGGGAGAGAGAAAAAGCAATCAATGTTAGATTAAAAAAAAAAATCAATGTTCAGTTTTCCATCCTTCAAAACAAAAGCCAGAAAACATTTTAAAATGCCAGTTTTTGAAACTTCATAATGTTCAACATTCTACTTCTTTCATGAAACCTTCTCTTTATGTCCAAATCTTTTTTGTCCAAGGAGTTGCTAATTATGTTTTTAGTTATTCCTATTTCTTTGATATTTTAGAAATATCACCTGATGGTTAATGAGCAAAATTTCATCTAGTAAAAAAAATATTTATTATCAGTTCCATCCTGCATAGAATTACCTATAATCCAGGGTAGACATAAAAGTATGATATAAAATTGTGCAATCTCCCTTTAACAAAAAAAGGACAGAATATTAATGCAATGTCTTACAAAACTGCAAAAGACACAGATCAATTGTGGAGTGCCCTTATAATATTACAGTTGATTCAGAAACTTGTCAGTATTATTTTCTAATTACTATCTTTTATCTATAATGATGGTAGTACAAACAAACAAATTAAACATGGTGTTCAGGAAGCAAAGATCCCACTGCCAGCTATTTCTAGCGATTTTTATTGCCCCAATACTTCTAATTATTTATTTTAATCACTAACAATCCACAGTAATTCCTACCTTCTTATCTTCAGTTTCTAGTTCCAGACCTTTTTTTACTAGATTGTTCTCAAACATTCGTCTTCGATCCTGAAAAAAAGAAATACCAGAGAGCTTTTTTATTCAACCAACATGAGATTTTAATATACACCAACTTCTAAACATAGTTCTTTTTGCATCATTTTTATGAATTAAGAGTTATTTTTTTCCAGATCAAACCTTGAAGGAAGCCCATTCATATTACGGCCCCCAAAGTATAAAAACAATTAAAATATTAAACACATTGCTAACATTTTTATTTTGCTAACAATAAATTTCTGCAATAGGAATAAAGAAATGGGAATTCTTATGAATGGATTTGCATTAGGAACAATATTTTTCTTTCTTCTTTGTTCCTTCATTGAGAGTCCAGGTGTGGCTGACCTGCTGTTGGACTATAGATATTGGCTTACAATGGTACATTATGTTTTCCAAATGAAGGCTGCTGGATTTACATTGTGTACGTTGTTTGTTTGTGTGCATGCATGCATGCCTTCAAGTCAGTTTTGACTCTTAGCAATTTCCTGGACTAGCCCCTGCAGGGTTTTTTTGGCAAGATTTTTGGAAGTGGTTTCCTAGGGCTGAGAGAAAGTGACCCAGCTGGCTTTGTGTTGAAGGTGAATGGTCCCAATCTCCTGGTTTCTAGATTGGTGACTTAACGCTCTTTCAGGATAGCCCCATGTAGAGAGCATTGCAGAAGTCCAAGTATGAGATGACCAGGGTGTATACGACTGAGTGGACTCCTGATCCAGGAGAAGCAGCAACTTGCACACAACCTGAAGTTGTGTAAAGGCTCTCATAGCCACGACCATCACCTGCTCTTCAAGCAGGAGCTGTGAGTTCACCTATGTTGTTGATGGTCTGTCTTGGGTAGTGCCACCCCATCTGTGAGATATTATCATCCCCAACCATCCCCAAATTTCCAATAATTCTGGATAAATGACTATACTTGACATTACAGTCTCATGAGTATTCTGTTTGTTACACATTGGATTGGGATTGGGGGAAGGGGACCTTCACTTGTTCTGCACTTGAGAGAATACAACCCAATCCTGTTTTGCCCCTCTTTGACATAGTCCTACTTTACATTTTTTTAATGTGTTTATTGCTTTGAGACAGAAATGGTGCATGTGTGGAGCAAATATACGTATATGCATCTATACACCTGCAGATGGATAAAAGCATCAGAAAACAGTGAATACAAATCTCTAAGGAAAAAGTCAGTGCAATCATCTGCCAATTAGATCCACATCTCTCCTGGTTGGAAAAAGACTCCAGAACAGTGATAAACCTTTCATTGTGTGAGGGGACATTCCTGGGATCTTTCAAGAAGCTTACAGCTGCTACCTAATAAGCAGAGAGAGTTCTAATGAAAGTAGTCAAGACTTGTTTAAATAGATATAATCACACACTGTTTTCAAACCAGCAGTGGCAGCTGAAACATTTTTTCCTACCTCCTACAGTGCTAATAACAAAGTAAACTTCGGTTACGCTGATTATCTGTGGAGAAAGAACAAAGTACCTGCTCATTCCTAGTCCAAAGACAATATGTACCAAAGTTGGTGCCATATTGTGATATGGAATAACTATTGATCAGTGCTTATCTGCAAATTAAAGATATCATCTTTTATAGGTATGCCAATCCTCAAAATAATATTCAACTGTGATTTTAAAACACAATTAAAGTAAAACAAGTTTTCAAATAATTTGATTCTTTCATAATAAATTACAGATTTACAGGAATAAAAACTAATCCAAACTAAAAAATTATAAAAAGGTTAAAGAAAAAGAAAAAGGAAAAAACACAAAATAAACTTACTCTTAGAATGTAATAAAGAAAAGAAACCTATAAAGTGATTTTCCCCTTTATCACAAGTATAATTTCAGTTATATATCATCTTCCCTTAAAATGCAACAAAATATTTCTTCCTCCCATATCATAACTTCTATTTATAAACAAATCCATAAACCATCAATCCTGATGTGAGTAAAAATCCACTAAGGATTACTATACAGTTAATAACATATGTATTTTAACTTTGATGAGATAAACCAGTGTTATATTCTTCTTTTTGCTTCCAAAAATTCATTTTTTTCTTTGTCTCATCTCTCAAAATTCTTCAAAACTTTAACAATCCAATTTTGCCAATTCAGTATGGGAAAATTATCCAAGTCACTCTCTTAGTTTGTTATTAATTTGATTTTAAACTATCAGCCAGTTTCTATTGTGTATCTAGGATAACATCTTTTTTCTATGTGATTCTTGCAGCCTATTATTTTTAAATCCACTTTGAAATCAGTCTCAATCATGCCATACATGTTCCTCTTCTATAACAACTTTTAACAACTGTTATCTACAGAGGCAGATATTCTTAAAATTACTTCTGGGTCATTTGTTCAAAATCTCCAAAGTTAAAACATTTTGCTTCATTATGTAATAATAAGTTGACTTTGAGTGTTCTTCTCCTTTAACAATAATATTTTGTTCCTTCTCATAAACCTCTAGTGTCCAATTCTTAAATTGTTGTTTCAATTTATTTGTTGTTTCAATTAAAAACAAAAGCATTTTTGACAGGAAGGTTCTTATAATTAATTCCAAATAATATTCTAAATTTATGTAGATCTTTAGTCTGTTTGTAACTTTGTAAAATCAAATGTTTTAATCTTTTGTCATTTATTCCTATAATGGAGTGTGGGAATGACCTTGGGTGATGAGGTGGAAGAAAGGGATGCTGCTTAGGGAATGATCAGATAAGAGAAGGCAAAGGCCTCAGCTATATATCAGGCAGAGAAATATATCCTTAACTTATCAGGCTATAAAAAAGAAGGCTGATGTCAACCTTTCCAGTGGGCCGATAAGAAACATGACCACATTATTTAATTCTACTTTATTCTAAGGCTCTATTAACAGAATCTTGCAATATTAATAATGCAAATCTCCTATTGTCTTTTTTACAAGCCTATTAAGTTATAGAGGTCACTAAATACTGGCGGGAGGAATGATAAAACAAACTAAATTTTGGGAAACAACTGAAGAGTTCAGATGTCACCTGCTTGTAGTAGCAACTGGAGCAACATGATGTGTATGCACTGCATATAAAGAGATCAGAATCATGAGTCATGACAAGACAGCTTATCTTCTATAAAAGTAGTAACTGGGGAATCAACAGTTTGGCGGAGTGCTGTATGCTATGGTTCTAATTCACCCCCAATTCCAATGTAACACATGTACAAAGTGTCAAATAGATGACCATTTGTAATAAAATGTAGATAAGCCTTAGACCACTGGGAGTAGAATTTTTCTTTCTAGACAGATGTTAAGTTTGATTGCAAAGTCAGGAAGACCAGGTATAGTCATTAGGCATATGCAAAATAGTTCCACTGTGTTTCAGGTGCAGCTATCAAAGGTAATCCTCTTTTGCATATGAAACAAAGCAATCTGCCTTATGAAGCACTGAGATGGGACCAGTTTTCAAACCCATATATAGAAAATCACTGTGTAATTCTGAACTGAAATAGGACATTTATACTAAATCAACAATGAAAAAGTACCATCCTGTTTTTGGACCTGTTTTGATGGAATGATTCAGTCAAATCTCCTTCAAACTGAATAATTCCATAAAATTAGTGGCGACCTACTGCTGTTGTAGTTATGTTGACCTTAAATGCACATGTGGATTCAGAGGTGCTTCAAAAATTGTACCACTGACCCAATTTAAATACATTGCCAATGGAAAATAGCACTTGATAACTCTGAAGGGGATATATTTGTTGAAAGGTTGCAAAATTTATTTCTCGTTTTTAAAACTAATTTTCTCATCCCATGATTTTCCCTCATAGAGAGAAAAATGGCTAAGTATATTAAAATAAAAGAGTGTCTTCATTAAGTATATTGACGGAAAAAAGTGTGCAGTCTAGCAGTTGTTTTGAAGTCCAGTCCTTGTTAAGATTGGTCATGTCACATTACGTACATAGACCTTGGTGAGTTGCCTTTGGTGAAATGAATGGCTACACAAATTTGATAAATAACCATTTCTTCCTCTAAGATAGCTTGAAATAATAAAAATACAAAATCCAACTATAAAACATAGAAAAAACAGCAATTAAAGAAATAGAGAACTGATAAGAAATGGCTTTGAGAAACAAACATGGATATTTGATCTAGGATGAATTATTTTTAACTTTAATTGTTAACAAATTCCCCACGAATAGGTAGGCTAGCGTTTTTCAGTCTTGGGTATTTCTGGGAGAATGGACCTCAGAATTCTCTCCATTGGCCATGTTGGCCATGGAATTCTGGGAGTTGAAGTCCAGACTCCTAGAAATTCCCAAATTTGGGAAATGCTGACTGAGGCAAAGACCAGAAATTGTTTTATAAGTTTTTTTTTTGTTTAATTATATCATCCTATCTTTTATATATGGTTTGAATAAAGATAAAATATAAATATATACAAGAAAAAAAACTTTACATTGGGTATATTTACTTTTTCACATGATTGCATGTGAAAGATGTTTCCATATTGTACAAGGTTTATAGGATACATCCGTTATGAAACTAAACAAGATGTTATCTTTCTTGAAACAGCAACATAACTGTAACAAGAAACTTACTCCACTGACATATAATTAAATGTACTACTCCATACAATGTAATGTACAAAATGTCAACTATCCCCACAGGAAACAAAATAAAAATAGGGGGGAGGAAGGATTTTTTTTTTACTTTTTCTTAAAGTGAAAAACAGTCCTATTAAATCAAACTGAAATCAAATAGATTTATTTGACTTTCTATATTATGAGCACACTCATATATCTTTGAGAAGCACTTGGTCAGAAATCTTAAAAGTTCATGAGGGCATGAAATAATTATGACTTATGTGTCTGGTATTTGAATAATTTTTCCAACCACACAAATGGCATTCATTCACACCCAGGTGATTTTTTTTTCTCCATATGACTGGTGGTTACTTTTTGTTTTTCTATCCTGATGTTGCCTGGTATTCTGGACTTCAATAATCCTTAGCCAGGAAAATTATGGGCCTTGAAGCCAACATATTTGGAGGATGCCAAGTAAGAGAAAGCTATCAGAAACTGCAGAAGCATATTTCAGCCACAGGAAGTCTTCAAGTCATGTCCATAAACTTGTATATTTCTGCAAAAGCATCTTCCAGTCATAGGAAATCTTAGAGGCCAAAAAAGTGTCACAAAATACAGTATATCAGGATCAGTGATGGAATTCAAATTTTTTTACTACCGGTTCTGTGGCATGGCTTGGTGAGTGTGGCAGGGGATGGATGCTGTAAAATCTCCAGTCAGTGGTTGTATTGCCAGTTCTCCAAGCTACTCAAAATTTCCACTATCGGTTCTCAGAACTGGTCAGAACCTGCTGAATACTATCTCCGATCAGTATGAAGTACTGTAACATGAAGCATCTTATCTCAATCTGGCCTGTCAAACTGGCAGCCCGTTGGCCGGATGCACAGGCCATACCAATCCTGGATCCAAAAGGCCATGCCTACCCTGGCTCTGCAAAGTCAACATGATGCAATCAAATTTGACACCTGTGATCTAGATCAGGAGTCACCAACCTTTTGGACCTCAGGGACCACTAAGCTCATAATTTTAAATCCCAGTGACCACTAACTGGTTCTGTGAGTGTGGCCTAATTTGTGGGTGTGGCTTGGTGGTCATGTGACTGACTGGCATGGCTTGTATGTAAATATTATAAATATTTATATAAATAGTGAATTTTTTTTATAAAAAAAGAGCAACTTTTACCCAAAATCAGGCAAAGCAGAGAGGCAGATTAAGTTGTTCACATAATCACAGAATCATTCAGAGATCTATCTATCTGCCATCAGCTAGCTCAGTCTGTCACATAAAATTTTCTTACACGAAAACTCACGAAATTAACTCATAATGCACCATGTATGTGAATATTGAATTTTTTATTTAGAAAAGAGCAACTTTACCCAAAATCAGGTAAAGCAGGCAGGCAGATTGAGTTGGTCACAGAATCATTCAATGATCTATCTATCTGCCATCAGCTACCTGAGTCTGTCACATACAATTTGCTTCCATGAGTCTGCACTGAATAATAGAACCTTCCGTACAAAGGGAGGTTTGGCTGTGCTTAAATGCAGAGCCGAAGATCTAAAGACTAAGTTAGAAGGCAAGAAATCCAACCTTTTCCTACTTCCTAGCTAATCTAAATCTCGCGGCACAGCAGAACAGAGGATGGTCAGAAAAAGGAAAAATAGCAGTCTAGCAGGCATGTTTGCCAGGTAAGGAGTGAGTGGACAGGGAGGGTCCCCCAGGCCACGGGTGCAGCCTTGTGTTTCTGCACAGCCTGGATTAATTGCTTTGGGGGATGCTTTGGGGGTGAGATTTCTCTGTGGCCCACCAAAATTTTCTCACAGCTCACCAGTTGGTGACTGCTAATCTAGATAAAGGGTTTTCACTCGTATACTGTATAAGAGAGCACTCAAACAATGGCAGAAAAAAAAGAATCTAGCTTTGTTTTTTTGCTTTCAGCATAACTGGCTTCATCACACATAATTATTTTAACATTACATCAACAATTACTTTTGGGGGAAAAAAACTTGATCCTGGTTTGTAGAGATGAAAGCACATTATTTTCATCGTAAAGAGCACCCATTAGAATTGTGCCATGCCATGGCAGGAACAGAACTCAAGAGCAAAATACAAGCAAAACTGCATAGACTTTCCAGGTTGTTGCCATACAAAAAGCAAAACTATGCCTTAAATTCAGAAGTTTTAAAAGATGCTTACCACTTTTTTTTCTCCCTCCATTTTTGGATCATCCACATAAGTAAGTACAAAGTCTACTCTCCGTATACCATCTCTGAAGAATACAGAATCCTTGCTTTGGTGTCTCTTATCAATCTAGAGAGAACAGAAAGCATCACTGTATCAGCATCCATTGTAAACGTGTTATATTTCCACATGTATTTAAGTTTTTTCAAGTGTTCAGTTCTGGGAAAAGACTAAGGTCAAATAAGGTATATAACATTTATTTTCAGATAGCATAGTTACAAATATATATTTCTTATATTTGCACAGCCAAACACTGACATGACTGACTTTCTTCATGAATAAGCAAGCACAAATGCAGAGACATTTGCCACAATGAAATCACCCTGTTGTAAAGGTATTTATTAAACAGTAACTTCTGAAGCCTACACTAAGACTCACAAGTTTGCCATAGAATAAAGAAGCTTGTCAACATACATTTGAACAAGGACACAGGGTTGCTATTTTGAAATGCTCTTTTATGTTGCAGAAGTATTTTAGTCCCAGTGCAATTTTGTACATTTTGGTGTATAAAGTGACATGTGAAAGCAGAAAGCACAGAAACAGCTCTGAAACAAGATGTGCAGAAATGAAATCTACCTGACTGCAGATTTGAAAAGTATTTATGATTGCACAAGTTTTGGGAATATTATTGTTTAAGTGTTTGCTTTTAAGTATATTTCTTACTTTCAAAAGGAGATTAGTAACCATCACACTGTCATAATTATTTTGTTATTTACTTGCTATTTCTGAGTTTCAAAAGGAGATCCCTGGGTCCTTCTGTCTCAAAATAAATAAGTAAAATTAAAAATTAAAAAAAGATAAAGCCCTAAGGAAACTTTTGGGGGGAAAGTCTACAACAGTTCCTTGTCAGTCTTTCCTACCACCTACACTTCAATATTCTCAGATGGCACGATCTTCATATATTTTTTCTGGAGATGGTGTTCGGAAAAAGAAAAGGAGATGGAGCAAGAAAGGCATGAGTTTCATCAGGCTTTCTGGGAGCAAATGGATACCCTACGTTGAGGAATCTATGCAGGTTCAAGGTCTTCTAATGGTATTTGATTGGAAGAATAAATAGGGAAGAGGAACAATTGGTCAAGACTTTTTGTTGAGATTCAGTGCAGTGGTCTCGTGATGCTGGCTAGAAACAACAGATTGCAAGTTTTAGTCCTGTCTTAGGTATGAAATTGGCTGGGTTAGTCACTCTCTCTCAGTCCAATAGAGCAACAAAGGTAGCAAAATTTGGATGCTGCCATTTTGAATTCCTTGAGAATTAAATCTGCAGAATCCAACTGGTCCAGACAGTAATGACCCATTTATTCCAAAGGGTTGAATGTTGTGATGGAATGTGCAGGTGGAGAATGGGGACAACACCATAGCTTCCCAGATGGGAGGTGGCACAAAGAGAGGTCCAAAATAAGAGACTGCACAGTCTCACACTGGGTGGAGGAGGAGGGGAAGAGATGCAGGGTAACCTTCCCTAGAATCTCCCACAACATATCTATTAGGCTTGAAGGTTATAGTCAGGGGTGGGATTCAATTTTTTAAACAACCGGTTCTGTGGGCATGGCTTAGTTGGTGGGTGTGGCTTGCTGGTCATGTGACTGCGTGGGCATGGCCAACTCAATGTCATTCACATCAAGGAGTACTTCTTGTCTGGCCTCTCATGACATTGGGGATGCTGCAACAGTCATAAGTGTGAAAAATGGTCATAAGTCATTTTTTCAGTGCCACTGTAACTTTGAATGGTCACCAGTTTTAGACCAAAACTCAAAAAGGGTATGTAAACTCCCGTTTGAATGTCAATCTTTCTAGCCAGCCAAGAAACCTTGCTGAATGTCACTCATCTTGGTTCCTTGTCATTAAAAGCTTCTTTTTGGCAGCTCTGCTTCATTATTCAATTATTTCTTCTAAGTGCTAACTCCAAGGGGGAGTATTTCCTCCCAACAGCAGTGTAAAAAGCTTAAAACAACCCTTCCCTTTTAAGAAAATATCAGCAAAGGTAAAAAACCTCCTTCTGAGACATAAGTCTAGGCATACTGCCAAGAATGTAAGAAGGATGGAAAAAAACAAAAGGAGATTTCTTCCAACAACCGGTTCTCCGAATTGCTTAGAAAGTTAACAACCAGTTCTAGCGAATAGGTGAGAATCCCACCTGTAGAATCCCACCCCTGGTTATAGCTTTCATCTGATAACATTCTATCAGATGTAAGAAAATAAAGAATTCGTTGTATCATCTTTGGGCTTAGGCCTGACAAATATATTGTAATAGAATGCTGCCTACTTATTTTAATGCTATATGTATTTATGTGTGATTGTGGCTGTGGTATTTCCCCAATTCTACATATATTATTTTCTTGGATGTTCATAAAAACAATATGCTGACTTCACTCCTAAGGCATCTGTATGGTTATCATTGGCATAATTTATCTAAAAGAATTAGTGGTTAGTGGTTTCTTACAGTAGGCTTGGGGTAAGGTAAAATAATATTTAAGGGTCCTTGCAGCTCTTCTCCTCTTTGGTCATGTTTGATTAAATATAATACCCTACACATAAGGTAATTCTACTACGAAGCTGAGTATAGCCGACAGAGGAATTTTGGATTTACCACATTATATTTGGAACCTAAATGATTTATACCTATTTTTTAAAATGCTAGAATTTACTAAATAGCATCTTATGTCAAGAATTATTCCAAAGAAACATATTTTTTTCAATTGTGATAAAATATATTTAGCAATTAAGCAGGTATAAAATAAGGCTGCTTTAGATGGATTTCAATAAAATAGGAGTTATATAGGAAGCTTTGGAATCATACCCTTTGACAGATATTGAATTCTTTGTAAGTGTGTGTGATTTATATTTATTTGTTTAAGGTATAGGCTAAAATGCATTACTTCATCTTGTTCCTTATTAAAGAGAGACATCACATAAGGAAGCTTGTTATCACTGCAGCCATCCAGGTGTTAGTGGTACAATTTGTCAATGGTTTACCCTGAGACGTCGCTTCAGGAACAGATTGAATCTCCTTCCAGATTTCTAGAATAACCAACAGGGTGTTAATATATGAGCAAACTCTCTCCAAAAAAAACCCAACCCCTAATTCTACAACTTTGTATGATCAGGGAATTGAAGAAATTTTTCCAGACTCTTGAATACTTCATAATCTGAAGGAAACAAATGGACAAGAAATCCCTGTGTAGGTCTTAAAGAAAACCCTCTATCACCTGCTGTTCTCCAGATATTTATTTTATTTTATGAAATTTATACTGATGTCTATTTACACATGGTGACTCAAGGAGACTATGCTAGAAATGAAACTGACAGTTTGCAGTCCTGCTATTTTGGAATGCTTCAACACATCTGTAGGAAACCAGATTGATGAAGGATGTTTTAGTATTCAGAATAGCCACCCACAGCTTTCTTACAAGATGTAGAGTCATTGTTTCCATAACCCCTTCATATTTATTATTCATGGATGGAAGTTACCAGCTTGGATCCAATTGGTGGGGTTACAACAAGAATGATGTTCTGCCACAAGAATGGGCGTGGTCTTTTGAGGACCCATATTTGTATTTATAAACTTCCTGAATTATTTATTATACCTTTATTTTTAAGAAAGAAGTTATATAAGATGTTGGATTCTTAACAGATGTACTAGACTCATTTTTGTATTGTATCTAGATTAAATATTTGGTAATTAAGCCATATAACAAAACAATATTCATTTAGAGATATACAATATTATTTATATGATCAACATGGAGAAGTTATATTGTTCAGAGACAGTTTCCATGTTTTAAAGTTATGCTAAAATGCAAGATTAGTCACATATTGTGCCCTTTGTCTTAGAGGGTTATGAACAGCTATAAGTCTGATGTTATTCCTGACCTTAGTTTTCACAAAATGTAATACTATTAAATATTTGACTTTTCTTTATCCATAAATCCAAAATAAGATGTAACACGTCTACATTTATCAATATTTACTACAAAGTGGCTTTAACTTCTGAAGCAGAAAAAAGAATTTTGATTTAGGAGGGGGAACCTGATCTTGGATAAATCTCCATTTATATCTCAATTAATATCCTCAACTGTTTTTTCCCCCCTAGAATGAGAAAACTCTGAAAAATGTGGCCGGGTCTGAATGTAGAACTCTAGAGAGACTAAAGAAGCCACATGCTCTCAAATCTCTACTGTAAGGAGATATGATTTATTTATTTGTTTTGCAAGCAGAAGAAAAGAGTAGGAAACAGCAAATGCTACTCACTTCTCCACATGTATGTTGCCAGTATATTGCTAGAAGGGTGGTAGGTTCATCAGTTTTTTTTTTTTAAATTGTAGTCTCATATATACTTATCTAAAAGTAAGTTCTACTGTACTCCAAGGAATTTTATTCTCAGCAAACATGCACATTATTGCATTGCTATGTAATTAGTATATATTATGATTAAAATTATGAAAATCCAGCATATAGTACAATTGCAGAAGGTGACATGGAGAATCTTCAAGATTTTAAATTCTCTTTTAAGTAGGTCATCCTGAAGCAAAATCTGCATGGACAATACCCAGTAAAATTGGACTTTTAAATATTACACTGTTCTTTGTGTCTCTCTCATTGGAGAAAATGCCATTACATTATTTCTGCAATACAAGAGATTTCCTACTATCATTAAGAAAACATGCTTTCCTAGATTAAAGCACAATTTTCACATCACATATTAATATCCTTTTATATCACATACACACAACAATGGAGCATTTTTGTACTGTTGTGCTCTCAACATTTTTCAAGATATTACAGTATAGACCAGAAAAATATAAACACTTTTGAAAAAAAGCACTGCATAATTTAATTCTTTTGCCACATAAACAGTTATGCACACCTTAATAAAAGTTTTTTTCACCAGCCTTTCAAATATAAATTCATAAAAAGAACACAAACCTGAAGTAAGTTGCTTTCAGGATTTACTCTCATTTTCTTTCAATATTATTATACTTTTAGCCATGTAGTATCTTAAGATAATAAAAGAAAAACTCTGTTCCTACATCAAAACTATAAATGCACCGAAAGACCCAGGGCAAAAGAAAAGCATATTAATAATAGAAAATATTAATAAGACACTAACCCATGTGAGGAGGGAGCTGAAGAGGTTAATATGTCAGAATTTAAATTACTAAGAAAGAAATGTACATTTTAGGTCTATTTTCAGAGTACATTGAGATAATACAATTTCATCCTGGTTTTTACTCATTAGAAATTGTTTACTTTAAAAAAGTAAGCTATATTATTCTTGCTTGGACTTCAACTTTAAAAATATCCCACTCAGACTATTCCACTCACCCCTGCCCAAAAATATAAACTTGATTCTTCACTGCAACTTAAAGGGAAGTGATGTACAAGTAGTTTACTTAGAGAGTGCATGCAATTTTTCATTGCTGTAGAAATGAATTCCGTGTTAATAAACAAGCTAAAGTTCTGTTAAAAAAGACCCCAGACCCTTAATGTAAACTCATTCCAAAGCAAAATCAAACATAAAAAGAAAAAAAGAGAAAAGAAAAAGAAAAATCTTTCCAGTTTTCAGTGTTAGGCTGACTTTTCAAAGATGTTTATTGTCTGTATACAACTATACATTTAGTGATTTTTTTCAAAACTCTTCCAGTAGAAAATATTAGAGGATTACAGTTTTGGTGAGGCAATCGTATTTAAGTAATCACCCCTGATGAAAGTATTATTTCAGAAATGTAACCCTACAAAACCGGTTTACTTAACCTCTAATCTTTCATTCATGCCAGAACTGTAACTCATATAACTGGGAATTCTTGTAATTGAAGTCCAGATCTTTTTCAGCCACACTGAAGAAATCTGCTACTTATAATCTGCTGATATTTGAAGCATATATTTGGTTCTTCAAAGATCTTAGGAAAACTGGAAAAATCTTTTCCCCCCTTTGTCTCTCTTTTCTTTTGCTGCATTTTGGCAAACAATGCAACACAATACCATCCATGCAGGAATATATAACCACTTCCCCTGTAGCTGCTTACCCCTTGAAGGTCAGAGATGAGCAATGTGGTCTCAGTGGTACTTAGGCCCTGCCAGTGGCATCATGGAAAAATATAATGCTGTTAGTGTGGTGCAAAAGCAGCAGGATGCTTATAAAAATGCAGCAACCATAAACTTTGTGGCACTTTTTTTGTTTGTTTGCAATAGTGGCAAATATCTATAGCTGGGGTATAAGATGAGGGTGAAGCTTCGTTCTCCAAGCTTGTGGGTTGGTTTCTGAACATTTTGTTTCCAGGCTAGGTAAGATCTTCAGCAGAGTTTAACAGATGTCAATGTTCTGTTTATAAGGGCTTCTGGTGTGGGTGTGTCAAGTGAGGGCCTTGTGATGCAATGGTGGGATTCAAATTTTTTGACTATCGGTTCTGTGGGCATGGCTTGGTGGCCATGGTGTGGCTGGGAAAGGATACTGTAAAATCTCCAATCCCACCCCACTCCAGGGGAAGGATACTGCAAAATCCCATTTCCTCCTCGTCCCACTAACCTGCTTTCCAGCTCTGTTCTCCTGTGCAGGGCAACAAATGAAGATCCAGCTGATCAGGCAGGATAAGGAATCACAGACTTGAAAGGCCAGCAAAACACACACAGTTGAGAAGACCCCTGGACCCCAGATAAGCCTCGACAATACCAGATAACTCGTGATTTGCTCTCAGCAGTTGGCTGTGCGCAACTCCCCCCTTTTAAACACTGTTTTCCCAGCTGCAGCTAATGAAGTGAATCAAAGCTCTTTCCCACACAACTCACATTGCTCCCTTCTGTTCCTCCCTCTGTTCCTCCTTAAGATGAAGAGGGGATGGGCCTGGTTCTTCCTTTGAATTCCCTCTGCCTTGCTATACATCTCCCCTGCTCTGCCCAGCTGGACTTTGCACTTCCCGTTTCTTCCACAGCCAACAGACCTACATTCCCACTCCCTGTAGAATCAGATTCGAACAGGGACATGACAGCTCTTGTGATGGGTCAGGTATGCGGCATCAGTGAGCCTTATGATGAGTTTTGTGATAAGAAGTTTAAATCAGGTCAGGGTCCTTGGGAGGTGAACTGCTGGTTCACAGGGAGGAGTTGCATGGGTTAGGTTGGTTGAGGGTCGGTGCTATCTCTGGTTGGTGTGCAGTTGATTTGGATTCTGAGGGGTTTATAGGTTGGTTGTAAGTCAATGTGTCTGTTGATGGAATTGCTTTTGGAGTGTCAGGTTTTGATGAACTTACAAGTGTGGGGGTGGGCTTTAGTGTAGCTGTTTGTTTATTTATATTTCAAAGCTGTGTTGAATGATTCCAGGTTTAATTCTTAAAACAACAATGGATCACTTAGGTCATCTGTCATCTTTTACTTATTTAGATAAGATAGGAATCTGCTAATAACTTATGTTTCACATGGGTTTTCTCTAGTTTGTCAAACATTTGTGATTATAATTTTAAAGTTTGCCACATAAAAATGGCTCAATAATATATTTTGAAATTGATAAAAAAATTTGACATGGTATTTTTAAGCTCTTGAAATATTCTTACACAAATCTGTTTCACCTAGATATTGAATTTTCAAGTCTAGCGGTCTTTAGAATACAATCCAAACTACCATATAAAACAGAAACCTAATGCAGGTTTCAAGAAGATGTTGAATTCAATACAATACAGTTATTTACATAATTCAGTACCTGTGTTGCTACAAGCAATTAAACATAACAAAGTGAATTACATTGATATGCGATGGTGACACATTAAAAAAGGGAACAAATGCTTGAGGTATTAGTTTTAAATATAAGGAGGGAAACTGAAACAATTGGCTAGATATATTAACTTCATGAATACATATTGGGGAATGGCTAAAATTTGTATTAAACATGCATTTTGTTTTAGTGTTCTTTAATAAAAAAATTAAACTAGACTTATGTTATTAGTTTGTAATTAGTCTGAAAATCTTAAATAAATGATCATCTCTGTACTTGCACAAATTTCCTTAAAATAAAAACATAAAAAAATTGTTGTAAAAAGCAAAGTGGACAGTATACATATTTGGTAATCTACCAGAACTAATTTAAGCAACACCATTTACATTGTAATAAATATTATGAATAAAATGCATTCTCCTAATGATATTTCTATAATTTATCTTGTAGGCAATATTTTGCTAACTTTTGTAAATTACCCTGACTGAAACTTCAGGATAGTTGTTTTTTTCTGTTGTTCTTAGTATTTAGTATTTTAGTATCTAGAATATAATATTTGATTCAAACCTTGCCTGTTCTTTTAGGAAATTTCATGACAGTAAATTGGAAGTCTGTTAAGACATTCTAAAAATCAATAGTTACAAATATTAACAAAAGTATTTATCTTTGATCATTCAAAACTTTACCAAATTGCACTGTGACTTCTAAGTCTGAAAAGTTGTGAATTAAGGAAAGAAATTATATATATATATAACCAGAGTTCATTTGTTACGTTAATTATTTATACAAAAATACATGTAGAATTTGAGGTGTTTAATGTTGCTCCCCTTCCCTGTTTTATCCATATTTATATAAATGCCATTCTTTTATATTTTGATTGTTTCAATAATTAATTGTTTTAGAATTATATAATTTATATTAACATATTCCAGTCAATAAACCCTTCTATTCATATCATTTTCCACAGCCCTGAATGAAAATAGGGTCATAAGCAAGTGTGCAAATCAAGGAAATTTCTAGAACAGAGAACAGAGGTGTCAAACTTGTAGCCCCCAGGTGACACATGCTGGCCATAGCCATCCCCATTTTAGCAAAGGGGGAAAAGTCATGAGAGGTCACGTTTGACACCCCTGAGCTAGAAGTTGGTTTTTGTTGAGGGAAAAAAGCTGAGGCTGTTTCTAATTATATTTACATGGGGAGAAGGCTATTGTTATTGGTGTTGTTGTTGTCTTAATAGCTTTTACAAATGGAATTGTCTGAAATGGAAGGTTCCATAGACAGGTATGAACAGGAATAGAACACACAAGAAATAGTTTCTCCATTCCTCTTAAAAGAGACCCAGTCTAGGCTAAATGGTACCATTCCATGAAGCAGAAAAAACACAAAATATTTTTTTCTATTAATGGGACGTGAAGTTACCAGACTGTTTTTAATATATATGATGGGGAGAAGTAATTAAAATGCACCCACTGTCATTTTCTACTCAGGATAGTAAAAGTTTGCAAAGGTGTTAGTGCTGTTTTTAAATTCCCCATAGCACTAATCTAAGTACAGCCTGAAAGTAACAGGAACACATGATAATTGATGTAACCGGTACTATTTTAACTATTTAAAAAAGTTGTGCTTAGTGGATACTTATATGAATGACTTAATCTGCAAGGAAAATAAATTAACTCAAATTAATGGAAAGAAAGGGAAAATGAGCATGAGATATACACATTCCCAAACTGAAAAAAAAAATTCTTAGCAATCAAATGTAGAAAATAAATACAATATTGCAAAAGTTTAGCAATGAAAAAGCTGAACAGTGTTACAAGTCATCTACTTTCATTAATGATGTTTTTAAAATACAATTTAGTACTTCAGAACTCATTCTGGATAAAATTTAGATCCTTTATTGAACTATGGATGCTTAGTACTGAAACTGACAAGTAACTTGATATTGTTTTCAATCAGATATGCATGTACAATTTCATTCTGACAAACCACAGAGATATAACAACAACAACAATAATAATAATAGTAATAATAATAACAATAATATCATATATATCTCTCTTTTTATATATATATAAATATATACATATATACATATACATATACATATACATATACATACATACATACATACATATATATATATTTGGTTATTCGGGTTTTCTCCCGCGGAAAATTGGAAGTATCTAGGCAACGTTTCGATGAAGTCTCATTCATCATTTTCGATGAAGTCTCATTCATCATTTATCATCTTCAGGCTTGTTTCTTCGGCTCTGTGCTTCCCAGAGTTATGTGAGCTTGCAGCTGCTTCTTCCTTTTAACTGCTAGTGGGGGTGTGACTTGATTGGGTGGGGGCTTGACTGTGTTCTGATTGGGTGGGGATGTGTTCTCATTGGTTGGGGGTAATACACAAAGAAGGAACCCCACTATGACCAATAGTCAGCTCCATAGGTTCACCTCTACAAAATTTAGCCAAATTTCTCGCCAAACAACTACAGCCCCATGCAGAATCCATCAACTCACATGTAAGGAACTCATTCCAGTTCATCGAGATCATAAAGAAACAAAACTTACAACCCAATGACCAACTAGTGAGCTTCAATGTCATACCCCTCTTCACCCAAGTGCCTATAAAAGAAGCCTTGACAGCCATCCAAAACAAATACAACCCCCCAAGCACATCCTAGATCTTACCAACCACTGCCTATCCAATACATACTTCACCTACAACGGACAAAAATACAAACAAATAGAAGGAGCACCCATAGGATCACCCCTCTCACCTGTCATCGCAAACCTCTACATGGAACACTTTGAAACACAAGCTCTAGAAAAATATGATCACAAACCCAAACTCTGGCTCAGATACGTAGATGACACCTTCATAATCTGGCCACACGGGAAAGAAAAACTGAACAACTTCCTCACTCATCTCAACAGCCTACACCCCAAAATACAATTCACCATGGAAACAGAAGCCAACAATCAACTTCCCTTCCTAGATGTCTTAGTATACAAAAAATCCAATGGCTCCCTAGGATACACCATCTACCAGAAGAAAACACATACAAACCACTATCTACATACACTCTCACACCACCACCCAGCACAGATCAATTCCGTAGCCGAGACACTCATCTCCAGAACAAAATGCTTAGCTGACGAACAACACTTAAAAACCGAACTACACACTCTCACTAATGTACTAACAGCCAATGGATTCCAAAAAAAGAAGATTACTCACCTAATCCAAAAAGAAACCCCAACCAAAAGCCAAGACAGAGAACAAGAGAATGGCAAAGCCCTCCTCCCATATATAAAAGGCACTACAGACAAAATCAGCAAGATCCTCCAAAAACACAACATTAAAACAGCATTCTGCACAAACAGAAAAATATCCACCATCCTAAGAAACCCTAAAGACAAAATCGAGTTAGAAAACCAAGGAGTATATGAAATCCCTTGCACTGCCTGCCCCACCACATACATCGGACAAACTAACAGAAGAATAAGTTCACGCATTGAAGAACACAAGAACTCAATCAAAAAAGAAGAACTGACCTCTCCCCTGGTCCAACACCTCAAAGCCACAGGACATGAAATAGACTTTAAAAATACCAGAACTATCGCCAAAACCGAACACTTCAACAACAGAATAATCAGAGAAGCCATAGAGATAGAAAACGCCCACACAGCATGAATAAACAAGATGATACCTTGGAAACCTGCCCTCATTAATAAACGAGTACCTAACATGAAGAATGACACCAGACCCACATCCATTAGTGCCACACAAGATGTTACCACAACACTTCCACATAGAAAAAAGACTCACACCCACACAGAAGATGAGACACGATCACGGACCAGAAGCAGTACCGCAGCTGCACCACTACCCGCTTCAAACCCCTCCGACCCATACAAGAAGCAAACTGACACCCACCATGAAGATGTGGCACAACCATGAACGCAAAGCCAAACAACAGGATCACAGCTCACCAGCTCAAATACCCCAGCAACTAAGACTAACCTGAGCACAACCAAGCCCCCACCTGAAGAGAACACACCCCCAGCCAATCAGTACACAGCCAACCCCGCTACCAATCAGAACACAGCCAAACCCCCACCCAATCAAGTCACACCCCCACTAGCAGTTAAAAGGAAGAAACAGCTGCAAGCTCACATTACTCCGAGAAGCACAGAGCTGAAGAAACAAGCCTGAAGATGATGAATGAGACTTCATCGAAAAGTTGCCGAGATACTTCCAATTTTACACGGGAGAAAACCTGAATAACCAAAGATCCACATACAAATACCCGCAAAAACCTCAGATAACACACACACACACATACACACACACACGTACGTACATGTACATGTACATGTACATGTATATGTATATGTATATGTATATGTATATGTATATGTATATGTA
>BLBF01000017.1:4744681-4784593 GCA_015471245.1 Laticauda colubrina | reverse complement strand
ATGTATATGTATATGTATATGTATATGTATATGTATATGTATATGTATATATATAATGTTTGTTTTCTTAAGTTTTCGCGGGAACTTACATGTATGATGTTCAGCTTCCTTCAGGTATTATCCCAGGTCATTGTAATTGTGCTTTTAAAGTTGCAGCAACGTTTTGGCAGAATCTCATCTGCCATCATCAGGCTTCTGTATTGTGTTCGTACAATACAGAACGAACACAATTTTGTGCGGGAGAAAACCCAAATAACCAAAGATCCACATACATACATACATACATACATACATACACACATACATATTTTCTTGGGTTTTTGTGGGTACTTACATGTATGCTGTTCGGCTTTGTTCGGGTATTTTCCCAAGTCATTGTAGTTGTGCTTTTAAAGTTGTAGCAACGTTTCGGCAGAATCTCATCTGCCATCATCAGTCTTCTGTATTGTTCGTTCTGTATTGTGACAAACACAATAGAGAAGCCTGATGATGGCAGATGAGATTCTGCCGAAACGTTGCTACAACTTTAAAAGCACAACTACAATGACGTGGGATAATACCCGAACGAAGCTGAATTTTCTGTGTTTATTGGTCTTGGAGTTTGCTGTGTTCTGCTTGATTGGTGTTTCTAATATCTTCTGTCTGTTTTGCAGAGATTTTTTTTCTCTTGATTGGCTGGCAACATTGTGTTTCCTGTATTGGAGGCTTTTAGTGCGGCTTGGCTTGGAGTAAATGGATGGCTATCATTTATTAGGAAGCTAAGTTTCATCTGGGTGCCTGGTTGGAGTGTGTTTGAGCTGGAGGAATCAGGGGGGATTTGTTTGTGCCCAGGTGTTTGCCTGGCTTGTGGTGTTGAGATTTTTTTGTCTGTGAGTGCAGGTTTCCAAATAATTGACAGTCTGGTGGAATCATCTCTTCTATTCATGCTTTCAGGTCTTTTTTCAATCTCTATGGTTTCTCTGATAATTCTGTGGCTGGGGTTTTCTATAGTGGCTGGGGTTTTGGTGCCATTGAAGTCAATGCTATGACCTATTGCTTTCATGTGTTGGACTAGTGAGGAAGTATGTTCCAGCTTTTTTACTGCATTTTTGTGTTCATCCAGGCAGGTACTTATTCTTCTATTAGTCTGTACAATGTATGTGGCAGGGCATGATGCACAGGGCACTTCATATATGCCTTGTTTTCCAAGTCAATTTTATCTTTGGGGTTCCTTAGGATGGCTGCTATTTTTCTGTCTGTTTTGAAGGCAGTCTTGATGTGATGCCTGTGTAGTATCTTACTGATTTTGTCTGTAGTACCTCTTATGTAGGGCAGGACAGCTGTTCCATAGGTTTGTTCATCTTCTAGGTCTCCATTATATCTCAGTGTGTTTTTGTGGATCAAGCAAGTGGTTTTGCTTTTGTGGAAGACGTTAGCTGTCAGTACTTTTACATAGTTCAGTCTTTATGTGTGTCTTGTCTGCCAGGCATTTGGTTCTGGTGATTAGTGTTTTGGTCACGGAGTTTATTTGTGCTGGGTGTTGGTGGAATTGGGCGTTGAGGTAATGGTTGTGTGTTTTCTTCTGGTATATAGTGTGTCCCAGTGTGCCATCTATTTTTTTGTAGATTAGTACATCTAGGAATGGAAATTATTTGTTTGTTTCCATTTCCATGGTGAACTTGATTTTGGAGTGTGTGCTGTTTAGGTGTGTTAGGAAATTGCTTAGGTTTTCTTTTCCATGGGGCCAAATCACAAATGTATCATCGATGTATCTTAACCATAGTTTGGGTTTGTGGGTGGCATTAGCTAGGGCTCTGGATTTGTATTCTTCCATGAACAGGTTTGCAATGATGGGTGACAGTGGTGATCCCATAGGGGCTCCTTCAATTTGCTTGTATTTTTGTCCTTTGTATATGAAATATGTGTTGGTTAAGCAGTGTTCTGTTAGTTCCATGAGGTGTTTAGCTGGTTGGTATTTATTTTTGATGATTTCAAGAGTTTCTTTTATCGGAACTTGAGACCTATGGAACAGCTGTCCTGCCCTATATAAGAGGTACTACAGACAAAATCAGTAAGATACTACACAGGCATCACATCAAGACTGCCTTCAAAACAGACAGAAAAATAGCAGCCATCCTAAGAAACCCCAAAGTTAAAATTGACCTGGAAAACAAAGGCATATATGAAGTGCCCTGTGCATCATGCCCTGCCACATACATTGTACAGACTAATAGAAGAATAAGTACCTGCCTGGATGAACACAAAAATGCAGTAAAAAAGCTGGAACACACTTCCTCACTAGTCCAACACATGAAAGCAACAGGTCATAGCATAGACTTCAATGGCACCAAAACCCTAGCCACTATAGAAAACCCCAGCCACAGAATTATCAGAGAAGCCATAGAGATTGAAAAAAGACCTGAAAGCATGAATAGAAGAGATGATTCCACCAGACTGTCAATTATTTGGAAGCCTGCACTCACAGATAAAAAAATCTCAACACCACAAGCCAGGCAAATACCTGGGCACAAACAAATCCCCAGATACCTCAAACAAACCCCAACCAGACACCCAGATGAAACCTAGCTTCCTAATAAATAATAGCTGTCCATTTACTCGGAACCAAGCTGCACTGAAAGCCTCCAATACAGGAACACAATGTTGCCAGCCAATCAAGACAAAAAAAAGCCACAAAACAGACAGAAGATATTAGAAACACCAATCAAGCAGAACACAGCAAACTCCAAGACCAATAAACACAGACCAAGACTCCCAACCAATCAGAATGAAGAAAAAACCATTCTGGCACAGCAGTAGGCTAGCCCCAAATTTAAAACTGAAACTGCTGTGAAAGTCACAGACGAACTCAATAAAGAAGCTTGATGATGGCAGATGAGATTCTGCGGAAACGTTGCTTCAACTTTAAAAGCACAACTACAATGACGTGGGATAAAACCCGAAGGAAGCTGAACAGCATACATGTAAGTACCCCTGAAAACTTAAGAATATATATATATATATATATATATATATATATATATATATATATATATATATATGTGTGTGTGTGTGTGTGTGTGTGTGTGTGTGTGTGTGTGTGTGTGTGTATGTATATGTACAGCTCTGCTCAATATGGTCTCCTCCAGATGTATTGGTTTGAAATGAAAACAACTGAAATCTTTTTTGAAAAGCAGAAGATTATGAATGGCTGTTTATCAGTGTGGCTATTGCTAGATTGAAAGCTGCTAATTACATTGTGCTTGAAAGTCAATAAAATTCTGCAGAGCCACAACCCACAAGGATTCACAATCTTATTATCATAAATATATGTTTAAATAGCATTTTTAAATCAATATTAATTTTTAAAAAACATACAAATGTAGTTTGGCAATGTTTATAATTATTATCAAGTAACTTGCATCAATATCCAATCTAATTTTATAAAACCATTGATATTCACAATAAAAGCGTACCTCAGAATTGCCAGGAAATTCTGAATCTGTATTTGATGTACTTTCAAATAAAGGTCCATTACTTTCTTCCCCTGAATAATATAGAAAATAAGTATGTTTACTTCTTGTGATTCTTATTTTAAATATTGTTTTCATTTGTTTTTATAAGACATATAGATACACACCAAAACCCTTGATTTTAAATGTATTAAAATATTAAGCAAACAAACATCATACAGTTTTGCAACATTTTTTGAATAATGCAACAGTAAAACTTTACAATTTTCAAGTGCCTGTGAAAAGGTATTCCCACTTGCCATCGTTTACTTATTATATCATAATGTCTTTATTTTTTGTGAGCCACCCAGATCACTGGAAGTTGGGCTGCATCCAAGTTTAATAAATTAGAATTATTATTAATGTCAAAATGACCGTGACAAAAGTAGTAGGTCAATATCCCTGGTAAAAATATTCTGCAACTGTAGAGTGCCAATACTTAGAAGACATTCTCCCAAACAATCAACAACAACTTCAACTTTAGGCAGTGGGATCAGAATTTCCATGACTAAAAGATGTGGTCCCTGAAGTCCTAGTTGCCATTGTTAAGGGTCAGGATGTATGAAAAAGGTGCAGTACAGTTCGTGGAGGGTCTGAGAGATATCATTCAGGTGAGGGAGGGTACATGAGAATGTGCAAGATGCATTGTGTGAATCAGGGAGGTGTGAGGGTGGGCATGAGAGATGCAGCACAGGTGAGGGAAAATGCACAAGGTTGTAGTGCAAGGTGGGTGCATAAAGGTGTGAAAGGGTACATGAGAAGTACGGCATAGATCAGGTATGTGAAGCTGTGAAATGAGCCAGATAAGGTATTGAGGGGGGGGGGGTAGACAAGAAGTGCAGTTTATGTCAGGAAGAGTGTACAAGGGTGTGGCATGGATAGAAGGGGCGACTTTAACCTACAACTGAGAGTCAGTTTATTATTGTGGGCTAGCACCCAGCTAAAAACCAGCAAACTGTGAACTCTAGTCTGCCTTCAGCATAAATCTGGGTAACTATTACTTTCTGTTAGCTCAAGGAAGTGGGCAATGACAAACCACTTCTAAAAACAGTTACAAGAAGACCACAGAGATTAGTCTGGGATGTTGTCAGGTGTTAAAACTGAATCAAAACATACACAAAAAGAAAGAACCAGAATTGCAATATACTTCATACATTACAAAATAAATTCAAACCAACTTGTCTCAGGAATTATTATTGTTTCATTCGATATGGACAATATAGTATCCTTGAATTATTCCTGAATCTTGAAATATATCAAAGAAGGAGCTGGTTTGGTATAAAACTATATAACTCTGAAAACAGAGTCCAGTGAGTTCTGCAGAGAGTTCTGCAGTGAATTCTTCCCTTTGTCACCAGTGTGGCTTTATGAAAGAGCTGAATAGCTTTTATTTTCATTTTAGATCCATCTCGGTTTGTTCTGTCAATCAGACTCAAATGATAATGAATTTTAACAGAATTGATAAATACAAATTACTACGTCAAACTCTCATTATTGTAGTTTGTTATTTCATACTGTTGAACTTATAATAGTTTTAAATATCCATACCTAAATTTATATTCAAACCATGCCAGGATTTACTTCCAAATGTTAATGGCACAATTTCAGGACCATTTTAAAGGGTAGAAAGAGTGGGTATATAAATAATTTGCTTCCTATTTCCATTACTGCCATAAAAACCACCTTCATAAACGCACATCTGTCTTTCCTAATCACATCACCAGATAGTCTCCTGATGTTATTCAGATGGTTGAGAGGCCAAGTTCCAGCTCCCAATATTGCTGTGAATAGTTCATAAAAAGTAGTCACAAAAAAGTAGATTTTAAGCTTTTTTAAAAAAACGACTTTTTATTGTGACTATTTTTTACATTAAGAAATAAAGCCCATGTCACACTGGCCAACGGATGCAAAAAGGACACAGCGGACGAGCAAAATGTTCCATCCGTTGTTATCCGCTCTCAAAAGGGGTGAAAATTTGCATAACCAGAGCGGATAACACGGACGCGGGGAGGACGCAGGGCGGATGCAAAGCGGATGCGAAATGGAAGCCCAGCGGATGGAAGCGGATGGGAGCAGATGGGAGTGGGTGGCACATCCGCAGGGCTTCCGGGGGGCCTCAGCGAAGCGGACGCGGAACGGAAAGAGCGGAAGCAGAGCGGACACCGAAAGGATGAAGCGGATGCAGAGCGGAAGCCTAATGGATGCCTAGCGTTAATTGCGCATGCGGGGAGGATGCATTGCGTCAGCCCCGCGGATATAACGGAAGCAGCTCGGAAGCAGGACGCCATTCAGAGGAAAGACCTGCTGCCGGACACATCGACTGCCTTGCCTGCCCTGCCTGCATGTCTGCCTGCCAGCCTTGCTACCAGCCTTGCTGCCAGCCGGTCTGCCTGCCAGCCTTGCTGCTGCCTTCCTACCAGCCTTGGTTCATGTCTGCCTGCCAGCCTTCCTGCCAGCCTTGGTTCATGTCTGCCTGCAAGCCTTGGTGCCTGCCTGCCTGCCAGCCTTCCTGCCTGCCTTGGTGCCAGCCTCCCTGCCAGCCAGCCTTTCTGCCAGCCTTGGTTCCTGCCAGCCTCCCTGCCAGCCTTGGTTCATGTCTGCCTGCCAACCTTCCTGCCAGCCTTGGTTCATGTCTGCCTGCCAGCCTTGGTGCCTGCCTGCCTGCCAGCCTGCCTGCCAGCCTCCCTGCCAGCCTCCCTGCCAGCCTTCCTGCCAGCCTTGGTTCCTGCCAGCCTCCCTGCCAGCCAGCAACCCCACAACCATGCGGAAGCACAGCAAGCCTCAGCCATCTGCTGCCAGCCCTGGCAAGAGGGACAGGACTACCATCCCGCCTCCTGGACCTCACTCTGGTTCTTCTGGGGCTTCTGCAGCACGGGCTCACTCTTCTGGGGCTGGGGCTTCTGCTGCTTCTGCTTCTGGAGGAGCTGATGACAAGCACTCCAGCACCAGCCACCTCCACAGCACCTGGACCCTTAACCCCTGAGACTGAGTGACCAAGAGGAGTGCCAGAGACTCATTTTTGTTTAATACCTTGTTGTTAATAAAGCCTATTTATGATTCACACACTTGCTTCATTTCTTTTTTTTTAATAAAGTCTTGCTGGAAACTGTTAGAAATGGTTTAAGCCTTTGCATGCTTGTGGGATGGGTAAGGATAGCTTTGGGATGGGTTAGGATACCTGTGGGATGGGTAATAGCTGTGGGATGGGTTAGGATAGCTGTGGGATAGATAAACCTCCAGTGCAAGCATAGTGGGACTGTATGGTCCACCCTCCCAGGTGCCACACCTACGGCCCTTTATTATCAATAATAATGTAATAATTATCCACACATGTCAACATAAACACAACTCTTTATTAAACGCCCTGTTCATTGTAGGCCAACCAAACATACATGGCCCAATCTCATCCATGTGATGAGACAGGCTGAAGGAAGCATCCATTAAGCATCTACCATCCTGTCTTGCCACTCCACTGCTCCAGCTGGGGAGTTGCACCATTGTCTCAGGAGGTTGCGCTGCTTCTTCGCTTCATTTGAGGCTCTGTTGGGGCCTTGCACATCCTCAGTGTCGATCAGGTTTTGCCCTTGCCTCCATTCCCCAGGCTCCATGTCCCCATTGCCTTGCTGACGGTCCACGAGCCTGTTCTGCAAGACTGGGTAGCGGGTGCACATGAGATTGTGCAGGATGCAGCAAGCTTCCATGATCCTCCTCACGGTCTCTGGGCAATGCTGCATGGTGGTGAGAAGTACCTGGAACCTGTTGGCCAGGATGCCAAAGGCTTTCTCCACCACCCGCCTTGCCCTGGACAGCCTGTAGTTGAAGATCCTCTCTTCACGGGTGAGGAGTCTGGAGGTGTAGGGCTTTATGAGGTAGGTCGTGAAGTTGTCATCCCCCACGATGAAGTAGGGCACATCTTGTGTGTCATTGGGTCGGGGTTCTGGATCTGGGAAGCCCACGATGAGGTTGCGTTCCAGCCCCTCCTCGAGGTGACTGGCGTTGTATACCTGGGCATCCGAAGATGAGCCGTTGCCTGAAGCATCGATGTACATGAACTTGTAGTCAGCATCGACCATGGCAAAGAGAATGATGCTGAAGAAGCCCTTGGAGTTGAAATAAGTGGACCCCGACTTGGCTGGAGATTTGCAGGCCACGTGCTTGCCATCTATGGCTCCAACAGTGTGTGGTAAATTCCACTTCTGATACCACTGCTCTGCAACTTTCTTCCATCCTTCTTCAGTGGAGGGGTACTGGAGGAGCTCCTCCTTGTATTCTTCGATGATGGCCTGCACCACTTCTCTGACCACAATGCTGATGGTGTTGGATGGCACCCTCCAGCCGTTCTGCATGCTCCTGTAGGAGGTCCCTGAGGCCAGGTGGTGCAGAGTGAGTGCCACCTTGAGCCCAGGTTCCAGGCTGGGCCGGAAGCTGGTGTTTGCCTTGGTCAACCTGGGTGTCAGGCGCTGCACAACTTCGTCAAACATGGCTGGCGGCATCCTCATGAAGTTCTGGAACGCCCGAGTGTCTTCGCTCCTGAGCTCCACCATCAGCTTGTTGTACAGTCCGTCCTCCGCTCTACTGAAGAACCATCTTCAGACCCAGACTCTTTTTGGGTGGCTCCTTTTCTTCTCGCAGTAGTGTTCACAGAGCCTGCAGATGGCTTCGCACTGCTGCAGAACGATGGTGGCTGCCGAAAGGACTTTGTTACAATCCACGGTGGACATGACTGGATGCTGTGGAAGAGGAAGAGCCAGATGAAGGCTGCAGAGGTCTGCACCGCTGGACTGCTGTTCTGAAAGTGCGATGCAGGCGAGTTGCTCCCCCTTTTTATAGGCAGTATAGGTTTTCCGCTAGGCATCCTCTAGGCATCCTCTAGACATTCTTAATATCCGAGATAGGTCCCTTCTGCAAATGTTTTTTCTGTTTTAGACACTTTGTTTCCGTGCTGCATTCGCTAGGCATCCGTTCTGCATCCGTTCTGCGTCCGTTCCGCTTCCTCCCTACGTCCGAGCGGATGTGAGTTGCGTGGATGCGCAGCAGATGCCTAGCGGATATAGCGAATGCGTAACGGATGCGTAGCAGATGCAGAATGGACGAACTGGATACATTTTCCGCGCAAAAGTTTTAGGCAGCCCAAAACTTTTGGAGCGGATGAAACGTCCATAAACGGATGCTGGACGGATAGAGAGGAAGCAAAACGGAGGCAGTGAGTACAGAATGGATACAATGGATGGCAATGGATGGCAAGCTTTTTTGTCCATTTTACATCCTCTTTGCATCCATTGGTTCAGTGTGACATGGGCTTAAGTTGTTTAAAAACAAATATGCAAAGGCCAACATCAACAGAGGATAAAAAAAGGACATCTCAATGATGGAGCAATCTAAGCAAAACTTCAGTTCCCTGGGAACGCCAGGTCTGATAACATAACCAGATTTTGAGAGTCTCCCAAAATGACAAAAGGGACAGTAGGGATAATAGCAACTATAAAGTATTCACAATCCTGTCTCTGAAAAGTGGTAAGAGATTTTGACAAGCAAATGGCAGGCATTTAAATTACATATACAGTAAAGCAGAAATTCAGTGAAAGCCAAAGTGATAATAACATGTATCATTTCTATAGTGAAATATAGTTTACATCAGGGATGTCAAACTCACAGCTCATGGATCGGATGCATCACACAATGGCCACAGCCACGCCTGGTTTAGCAAAGGGGGGGGGGGAAGTTGCAATAAATCACATGACAATGTGATGTTGCAACACTAGTGGTTTACACTGTTCTTCAGAAATTTTGTTAAATCATACAATAATAAAAAGGAAACATTTTGGTTTCCGTCCTCTAGGAACTGCATTCAGACTAATGTCACAATGGATTTTCAAGTTGCACTGTTCTAGCAGAAACAGTAGCTTTTGGATGTGGCTTAGATGGGCTATAGCTTTGTGGCATTGCTCAACTTTGGTTAAATGTTTCTGTTTAAATCTTTCTTCCTATTGCTTGTTTGGTTGTCAGTTCCCTTATTCACAACAAATCTCTCAACTGCCTTTCCCAGCTCAGTGTAGCTATGGTGACACATCTTCTTAAACACTGATTTATTGCAAATTGTGCTTCAAATTATACCAATGTTTGATGTTAAAATGCATGAGTAAAACCAGCCATAATTGTTTATGATCTGTGAATCCAACCTTCACTCCTAGCTAATGGATATGAACCATGAGACACACTTGTTTATCGTGAAACATTCTAATTCCAGAGGCATCATAAATTGACTTATTCTGAATGGAAATCCATTCTATAAGAATAGATGTAGTTGAGATTGCTTCTGAACTCAAATCTCTCTGTTGCTCTCCAACTGAAGCAAATCAAAGAACATGTTTTATCAATTCATGTGATAGGCCAAAGGAATCTCTTTCAGGAACATGTCCATCAAAAGATATGTGATGATAACTCTAGAGTTGACCACTATTAGGGATTCTATAGGGAGTGCCTTTGTGCTGCTCTGGAAACCTCAGTTGTATAAATTCTGACAGGTTGATTTGTGGGGGGTGGGGAGAAATATCACTAGTGTTTAAAGCTGGCTGCCAATTCATGTATGGACCAATACCTAGTGCTGGTCATTAGACCAGTGTTTTGGAAACTTTCAGATGTGTGGACTTCAATTCCTAGAATTGCCAAGTCAGAATTCTTAGAATTGAAGTCTACCCATCTGAAAGTTTAAAAAACTTTGGCTTGCACCATTCAATTTGAGAAAAAATGCTTCTTTCTTTATGATGAATCTTCACCTTTACGGAGATCATCTGAGAAGACTAGTCTAAGTTACAAAGCAGGGATTTAGAATTGGGACTTCTCTGCTGCTGAACTAATTTTTTGGAATGCATTCCCCATAGGCTTTTTAAAACATTCTTAAAAGACTTATTCTGCACAATTTTTTTCATGTTGATTAGCTTATTAATAGTTTTTACTTGTCTGGTTTTGGTTTCAATTGCTATTTTAAGTATTTATAAGGTTTAATTTTAGATTTTAATTTAATAAATTACTAAGAGATTTTTAGCAAAATAATCCAAGCAAAATAACAAACAAATAACATTAATGTGGAAATCACTTTTATATTTCCATTTTTTTTTAGAATAGAATAGAGTTCTTTATTAGCCAAGTGTGGTTGGACACACAAGGAATTAGTCTTGGTGCAAATGCTCTCAGTGTACATAAATGAAAAGATACATTCATCAAGAGTCAAGAATCGTAAGGTACAACACTTAATAATGGTCATACGGTACAGTAAACAATCAAATCATACTCGGAAACAGTCAATATAGATCGTAAGGATACAAGCGACAAAGTTACATTCATATAGTCACAACTGGGAGGGGATGGGTGATAAGGAGTGATGAGAAGATTAACAGTAATAGTAGTGCAGATTTTGTAATAGTTGAATAGTGTTGAGGGAATTATTTGTTTAGCAGAGTGATGGCTTTTAAATTCTCAAGATAGCTTAAACCAAACAAAACAACTTTCAATTTTTACTCTAAATAATCTCAAAATAAATCAATTTCCCCAAAATGAAGTGCTTCAGATGTATTTAATCCAACATATTTTATTTCTCAGTGTAGTTTTAAATTTAGAAATGTAATCTTTCTCTCCTTGAAATCAATGAAATAAAATCCCTTCACTATTTAGCTTTGAGATATACTCATGACAAATTAAGAAATGGCTGTTAGCTTTATCAGAGCTTTGCTGTCATTTTTTAAAAGTATCTATTTTCTGCATTTAGTTGTAAGGCTTGCTCAGCATTTGCTAACTATAGCTTCTTGGATCTCCTAACCTGTAGTTTAGAAAACCTCTTTGAATAACAAAGCAGAGATCACTATAATTTCCAAAATCAAACTAAGAAAAAAAATTAAAGACCAGTGTGAAATTTATGGGCAGTCACTTATACAGGCAGTTCTAACATCTTGCCATATTCTTGATACTTCTAAAATGTTCCTAATATTCAAACAGTTCTGCTGAAAAAAAATATCACAACTTAAAATGCCAAATTATAAAATAGCACTGTACCTGTAAATATTAGGGTTCCTGAAGAGTCCCAACGAATATGCTCTTATCAGAAATGTTGAAAAATTGAATGAATAAATAACACACTGATCAAATTAAGAAATTCTAGACAGACATGATAAGCTGTGTAACAGATTTCAGTATTTAACTCCAAGGTAACTGACAAATATTTTGTTTTCAATTGTCTCCTTGTGAAATTAGTCCCCAAAATCATTAAATTCAACATGAGCTTAGGAAAACAATCTTCAACAATATAAAATTTATTTTGCAACAGGAATGCCAAATCCTATGCTACTTGGGGAAAATAGTTTTCCAAAGTTTCAAAGTTAACATTTAAAAAGAAAATTATTTATTTGATCTTTCAATGGCAGCTAGTCTTTAAAGTTTTAAGGAACGTTTTATGTTTTAAGGAATGTTTTACATGCATGTGTAGATCTAGTCACTATCAATGCTTAATGATTACATCAATTTTTCTCCTTGATGATCTGTCAGGATTTTTAATAATGCACTTATTGCCACTGTAACTAATCAATCCATCTACCTTGTATACATACATGTATGTATGATCATATATTTCTATTTAGACTAGTTGATACAACAATTCCAAGTTGAGATAACCATACAATTTTACATGCCAGGCCAACAGTATAATACTGTAATCTTGCACTGACCAATCATCAATATATCCTGCAGAGTATACCCATATGGGAGAATTAGGAAATGTCCTACACAAACCATGAAATTCTGAGTAACAGCAACAAAAATATTACTGGTGTTTAGCTGTTATAAGAGTCAAGAGTTGATGAATCTAGCATATCATCAAGAAATGAAAATAAAATTGGAATTATCTGGAGCAACAGAATAACTCAATCTGCTGAATTCAAAATTGCCTTATCCCATCTCATACTTCCTTAGTGCCCTTTTCAGAAGTTTCTGCTCATTAATATCAGCAAGATAATGAAGAGCAATTATCTGCTTGATAATGCATGCTACAAAATTAAATTTAAAAACCAGCCCTTAAGTCCTTTAAGTTCCCTATCCCAGTGCCCCTTTAACAAATTCCATACAAATAATATTCAACACTTTAATGTTGATATATTTTATATTTGTAAATCATGTGAAATGACAACTTTATGCCTTGTGAAAATTTCTGTAACTACCGTATAGTGATAGATATTCCCTTCATGTAATAATATGGAGTAAATGTGAACAATTTCTAACCAAATTAGTGATAAGCATGTATCGTACGTCATTGTATCACTTGAGTCACTTGGTTAAAATAATAATATATTTCTTATTTTGTATTTTCAATATGTATACACATACATTGTTACTGTGAGCTGGATACACGATAAACACGCAAACATAATGTAGGCATCATCCCAAGGGTAGGTTAATTATTCTGTAAGAGATGTTCAACAAACCAAAAATGCATTTGGTTAAGTACTACCCTGAGAGTAGTCATTAGAGCTGTTTCTGCTTCAAAACATGATTCTGAAAAAAAAAATCATTCTGAACCAGGCAGAAGTGCAAGACCTGCCATATATTCATGAAATTAAAAGTGCCATAGATTTAAAAATCATGTTAGCTAATGAAAAGACTCCTTAAAACCTCAATTCCAGAGACTAAAGAAGCCTAGAAAAGAAGCCTGAGGTTCTTATGGAGATTGTGTACTCTTGGGAAGCACGTCTGAAAAAATTCTGAAATATACAAGGACCAAATCCCTAATTTATCTCACATTTACTGGGAGAGTGTGGAAGAAATAAATTGCATGTTACATGGCCGCACATGTAACAATTGCTACCTTTAAACAGGTTTATTATACCAGTTTCATTAGCATGTGCAAAACGGTTAGCATCACATAGTTTTCATGATTTTCTGGTAATACTATGGAAGTGGTTATGCATGCTGACTGAAACCTCTTGTTGACTTTTTTTCACGAAACAGGAAAAAAATGAACTTGTGATCTGTAATTTTGATGATTAGGCAAGATATAGAAAAAAGTTACAATGTTACCATAGATTAAGATGTAAACTTAAAATTGGATTGACAACTGCTGTAAAGATTAGAAACTACCTCCTTATATCTTTTTTCATTCATTTCTATTTTTTTTTACTTTTTCTTTGAAATTTTATCTTTCTCTTCCACATTTTTCTTTTATTTCTCTAATTTAATATTAGCTTGTATTATTTTTTATCCTTTTAAAAAGTATTTAATAACAACTACAGAATAAAATATTGGGAATATGCCTCAATTATAGAATAACTATAAAATTACTTTTAAAGTAAAAGTGAAGAACTTAATTCTAACTAGAAACTATTCTTAGACTCTAAGCTTATGTAGAAAACATGCCATATCCAAAATTTGGGTTTCAGAGTTTAAATTTTAATTCTATGTATAAAATATTAATTATATTATATAGCATGCTTACTGTCATTAAAAATAGGCATTTTAAAAGGATGACAGATTATGGTCCAATGTATTATGAACCCCACTCCCCAAGCTGAGCTAAATAAACCATGATTAAATTAATCATGACAACAAATGCAATTACAGCCATAATATCTATGAAATTATTTATTTCCGATATTTATTTCTGGTATTTTATCTCATTCAAACACTTCAAAGACAATAAGTAATACACTTGAGGCATCTAAAATTCAAATTTTCTATCCTTTTGCT
Organism: Laticauda colubrina; assembly: GCA_015471245.1. Classification (NCBI taxonomy): domain Eukaryota; kingdom Metazoa; phylum Chordata; class Lepidosauria; order Squamata; family Elapidae; genus Laticauda; species Laticauda colubrina. The sequence continues at coordinate 4,770,377 of BLBF01000017.1, read as the reverse complement.
CACCTAAGGCAAGAAGAAATTCCATCTTTGTGCAGAGCTGAAGGAAATAGTTTCGAGAAAGATTTGTGTGGTGCTATAACACAATTGCCTACAATATTTTTACTAGCTCTTTAAGAGCCTACTATGCCACTCTAAAAAACAACTCAGAGTTCTTTAAATTAGCTTATCTTGGTCCCTCAATGGCGTCTGACCTGCGATATGACTTATGATGAATAACCACAACTTCATTTTTCAGTCAAAGGGCAGAAGAGACGAAGTGGGTGGCTATTTCCTGGCTTTATAGAAATCTACACTAAATCACCTTTCCTAAACTTAAAGAAATATGCAAAGCAAATGTAACACCATTCCAAAGTTTCTTTTGGAGTCAAGCAGCCACTCATTTATAAGAAAAGGAGACATCTGCATTTTTAAAGAAAAATATAAGTTTTAAATGCTTATCTGAATAGCTTTACTGATTTTTTAAATTTGTTTTCAGTGTCATGTTTATTGACGTTGTCATTAAAAATAGGCACTTTAACAGGATGACAGCTGGGGACTGGATGCAAAGATTATCCAAAAATAACTTTTTCAGTTTGACAGAGAGGGAGAGGGAGACAGAGAGAGAGAGGGAGGGAGGGAGGGAGGGAGAGAGAGAGAGAGAGAGGGAGGGAGGGAGAGAGAGAGAGAGAGACTTTTCTTCCAAACATTCTACTGCTCCCAAACTGAGGGAATGTATATTTGTATACAGTTATATGACTGGGAGATTATAGTTCCATGTATTTGCATATACAAATGCTATGAATATGTGTTGGGACAAAAAATGACAACCATAAAATATATGTTGTGCTGTGAACTCTGTCTTATTTTTTTTTTTTGGGGGGGGGGGGGGGGGACTGACATGCTTTGATATATAAGGGTCAGAGTTTATGTCATAATACTGTTTTGCATTTTAATAAAATGTTGACTTGCAATGGATGCCCTTGATATTTACTGGCATGATAGAAAGAAAACTTTTCTTGGATCCAACAGTATCCGAATAGCTAAATACATCTTCAAGATATAAAATAAAAATTGCAAAGCAGAAGGCCAAAGTTTCTAGGGGGGGTCAAGTTCAAATATAATGTGCTTCATCTTTTGAATAAAGAGCTTGAAGACAAAACATGACCTCTTTACTGTTGATGGGAAAATGTCAAGAAAATTATCACTGCAGTTTTCTTCAAGGAAGAACAGTCAGAAAATGCAGTGCAAAATTAAACATAATGATTTTTCTTGTCTTACAGAACATACTTAGTAAAAGCTTTTAGAATACCATCAGCTATGTACTTTGTAAATATTAACCTTTCCCTTAGTCATTGGGAAATAATTCCATTACAGTCTGCTTCAGGAAAATGACTTAGAGATGCTATAAATAATTTAGACAATGTTTTCAAAAAGTGAAATGTTTCTCAAATCATCCTATAAACATATTTTCCAGTGCAATGATAGTAACATATTTTTATTTTCAACTTATGCTGGTACATCTCATCTCATTATGAGGGTACTAACAACTTCTCAAAAGTCCATCCTTGCCACACAATACAACTTTTGTCCCATCTCCAACCTTCCATCTTTGCAGAAGGTTATTAAGGGATGGTTGGCATGCAGCTTCAGAGTACCCTGGGTGAAGAGGGTTATCTTGACTCTTTTCAGCCTGGTTCAGGCTAAGGTTTAGCACTGAGCCAAAATGATCATATTGGAACACTTGGAATGGAAGTGATGTACCTAATACCTATCCTGATATTCCTGGATCTCTCAGTGACCCCGGCCATGGTATCTTTCTGGACTGACTTTAGGGACTTGGAGCGGGATTTTTGCTGTGGCCAGTTGGTTTTGGTGGACAAGGAGAAGTTGAGTCCTAGGCCTTTGCAGTGATCTACATGAAACTGCTGAGTGAGGTCATCTAAGACAAGATAAGAGAAGGTACATTACCATCAGTATGCTGAAGATATCCAGCTACAGATGTCTACCCCTGGCTGGGGGGGCAATGTTCTTGCCTTGATGATCAAATTCCTGGAGATTGTAGGGTCTGGATGGTGTTGAATGGCTTTGGCTTTGGGGTTTTGGCAGGGCCTCGTGACTTGTCATCAGTACTTGGAGCTGAGGTGCACAGCTTATGAGCAACAACGTTTCCTTTATCATTTAATTTTTTCCATTACATTATATACATAGTCTATGAAGAACAGAGAGGCATAACCCTTTTCAGCACTATTGTACAGATAGTCCTTGACTTACAACAGTTTATTTAGTGATGGTTCAAAGTTACAACGGTGCTGAAAAAGGGGACTTATGGCCATTTTTCACTCTTATGACTACTGAAGCATCCCCATGATCACATGATTTATATACAGATGCTTGGCAACTTGCTATGACACTTGCAGTGTCCCTGGGTCATGTGACCGTATTTTGCAATCTTCTGACAAGCAATGGGGAAGCCAGATTCACTTAGCAACCATGTTACTAATTTAACAACTGTGGTGATTCACTTAACAAACGCGGCAAGCAAAGTTATAACATGAGGAAAACTCACTTAACAAATGTCTCAATGAGCAACAGAAATTTTGGGCTCAATTGTGGTCGTAAGTCAAGGATTACCTGTATATTTCAAACTATTTTATAGGCTGTTGAATATGGCTCATCAGAATAAAAGGTGAAATTCAAAGGTAGAAAAAGGAAATGTCAGTACCAGAATTATCATGTTCACTGCAGGGGCAAACAGCTTAGGGAAACACAATGTAATATTGCCTTTTATTTATAACTGCCTTCTATTTATATCATACTTTTCATCATGTAGTCCAAGACAAATTTGAAAGCTAAGATTAAGTAAAAAAAAAGTAATATAAATTAACACAAAAATATATTTACAAAATGTTAATAAAATAGAATGAAATTTAAACAAATCAGGAAAAATGAGAAGGGGCAGTAAATGCCAGGAAGATTGAATATAATTGTGGGAGGAAATAAACAAAGTTGGCTTTTAAAAAGCAAAGAATTAAACAGGAATGTTTTAATACTAAAGTGGGAGGCCAAAGAAGGAAACACTAGGCAAATGTCCCAAAGTAGGAAATTCCAATATTCAGACAAAGCAAGAAAACAACATTCTGTCTCTTGTCCAAGCAAATTTGGAAGTGACAAGAAAACCGCAACAAATGAACCTAATAGTAAGCAGGCTGATTGAGGATGAACTGTGATATCCTGTTTATAAATAATATACAACTAAAAAGTCAACATGCTGAGTTGCTATGAACTTGGATATCTAGCACTGAAGTCAGGATCAGAAGAAATCTCCCAAAAATGTGCCTTTCTTTTTAAAGGAGTCCAATCTATTCTAGCATGAGCGAAAGCCATATTTTTTCAACTTATATTCAGAGGAACAGTTACTTTGCATACATTATATCTTCACTTATTAACCATCAACCTGCTCATATATTGGGATTTCTCAAGCTTCTCTAGAACAGTAGTCACCAACCAGTGGACCGTGGCCCACCGGTGGGCCATGAGAAAATTTTGGTGGGCCGCAGAGAAATCTGACCCCCAGAGTACCCCCAAAAAGCAATGATACACAAGGCTGCGTTGCCCACATGACCCATGGGAACACTTCCTGCCCACTCACTCCTTACCCAGTAAAATTGCCTGCTAAATTGTTATTTTTCCTTTTTCCGACAATTATCTGTTCTGCTGTGCCAGGAGATTTAGATTAGCTAGGAAGCAGGAAATGGTTGGATTTCTTGCTTTCTAGCTCATCTTTAGATCTTTGGCTCTGCTTTTAAGCGCAGCCGAAACTCCCTTAGGACTGAAGGTTCTGTTATTTCAGTGCAGACTCATGGCGAGCAAATTTTATGGAACAGACTCACGCAGCCAATGGCAGATAGATAGATCACTGAATGATTCTGTGAGCAATTCAATCTGTCTGCCTGCTTTGCCTGATTTTGGGTAAAAGTTGCTCTTTTTTTATAAAAAAATCAATATTTATATAAATATTTATAATATTTACATACAAGCCATGCCTTGACAGTCACATGACCACCAAGCCACACTCACAGAACCAGTTAGTGGTCCCAGGGGTTTAAAATTATGAGTTTGGTGATCCCTGAGGTCCAGAAGGTTGGCGATCCCTGCTCTAGAATCTAATAGTACAAAGACTCTTTACTAGATAGGTGTCCTCAACAAACTAACTGCATTAATTTCACATTTTCCTATAGCAGTCACCTTCCAATGGCAGTCACTTTTTTCTACACATACAAATAAGTATACCCTTTAACTAGTGGATATGCAATAAAATATCTGGACCAAGCAATTATTGAAGTATTGTTAACAGTTACTGAAGTAGCTATTTCCACAATTGTTGCAGTATTTTCTGTGCACAGATGGTCCTTGCTTAACAACTATTCATTCAGTGACTATTCAAATTAAGAAGATGCTTAATGAATGGTATTTATATCCAGCTTGCATTTACAAGGTCATAGCATTCTGGCATCATGTGATCAACATTTGTAATCTTTTTTGCTGGCTTCCTATAAGCAAAATCAATGAGGAAGCTGATAGGAATCTGTAAATGGTGACACATGACCCCAGAAATTGTAATGTCATAAATGCCACCTGGGTAAAAGGATCTCTCATTCAGCATCAACATAATGTGATCTGACACTTAAAATGTTGTAGGATTTACTTAAAGACAGCAATTGTTAAGTACCAGAATTTCCATTGCTAAGCTGCATGAACACGTTATGTCAAGGCTGTCAAACTGGTGGCCTGCGGCTGGATGCATCACACACCTACCCCAGCTAGTGAAGGGAAAAACTGTCATGAAACATCACATGATGGCAATGTGACATTGCAAGTTTGACGCCCATCTGATATATCGTGCTTTACAACTGCATCCCTTACCAATGGAAGATCTGGTCCTAATTACTGTGAAGAGTAGTGTAATAAATACATGAAAAATACATTAATAGGAATAGCCAGTATTACACTTGTATTATTATAAAGTAGTAGATAATTTGAGAACAGGCTGGTGATGACTAAATTCAATGGAATGTCTAATTTAATGCAATAGAATAGTGTGGCTCTGGTTCCAAAGATCATATTACATTAATCCAAAACACATGCCTATGACAATGGCATGAAATGAACTGCTCATCTTTGAAGTGAAAGTTGAACTTTGAAGAAACAGGGAAAAAAGACTATTTGTTGTGGTTAGCCGGCAGCAGGTGAGGATGGCTGAGGAGATGAGGGGCCAGCACCATCAGGGAGTGGATGCTGCCTTCAGAGATTGTGGGGGCTGGCAGCAGTGATGAGGAGGTTCCAGAGGAGCCTGTGCCAAGTGCATGTGCATGAAGGATTACTCAGAGGAAAGAACAATTACAGCAGCACAGGTGACTTGGGAGTAAGGCTGCAAGGTAATGGCTCCTCCCTCAAGAGGATAAAAGCAGAAAGCAAAGAAGCTCTGAAACTCAACTGGTGGACATCTTAGTTGAGTTTGCAGAATTCTGTAAATTAGTTCTTATCTCTGGGTTTTTGGCAGCCTTGACAAACAACTTGGCAAGGCTCTTTCTTGTTGGAGCTAATTGTTGGAAAGCAGCCTTTTATCTATAAAGGAACAGAACTGTGATTAAACCTTAAAAGGTGGGGGCTGCTGCCTTTGTCTGTTTTTGCTTTCTGGGAATCCAGTTGGGTCAGAACACTATTAATGCTTTTGAATTTTGGTGTTGAAGAAGAGGCCAGAGATTATCATGGGCAGCCCAGAAAACAAAAAAATCAATTATCAAACAAGTCAATTAAAGGCATAAATGAACAGGCTTAGATCATTGTATTTGTCACATTATGAGAAGTTCTATCTTTCTTGAAAAGTCAATAAAAGAAAGGTAAAAGAAAAGAACGCTGAGATGCAAAGTGGATGGTTTTAATCATAGCAGCAATGGAAGATCTGAATCATAAGGAAAGTATTAGGGAGAAAGATCCACCTATATAGTCACTAAGAACCAAGACAAACTTAATTTCTTATATAGTTAAAAGTTAAAGTTGTACTGATTATCTTGGAAAATAAATCTAATACCTTAAAGTAGTATCTACACACTATGTATATCTATTTTGCATAACCCCCCCTAGTTTGCAACTACAGAGTTATTGCAATTTAATTTGATGCTTCGTCTTAAATATAAAACATGAAATTTGACAATGACATTCGATGTAAATTGTGCAGTTAAATCATTTTTACCTCAGAAAGAGCACTAAGAATCTAAGTCATTAAATAAGATGCTGGAGATAAAATCTCCTTTGGATGATTAAGGATGGATTAAGAACCTAATTTAACTTCTACATCAAGCTATTTGTGGTCATGTCCAAATAGTTTTCTTGGCAACAGAATGAAAGTAGTTTTACACTGCTTTGTTCCAGAATATTTTTTATAACTTTGCACTTAGTCTACAGCTTTACATTGTTTGCTTCCAATCCAAATGCTCAGCTTCAGAGGTCACATACAGTCAAATATGTGTTGAGCTGCTATATGTGAAAAAAGGTTAAGGTTTTTATACAGTATTGCCATTCTGGGAGATGGTCACAAATCCAAGCTACCAATCTCCATTATGTTATGTCTGTGTCATTTGTACAGTGTTACTTTTTGGTTTTCCTCTTTACCAGAGAGGAAAACTCTACCTAACTCTATCAGAGTTAGGCAACTTGTTTTTTCTAAATTCTTTTGCTCTGTTTTTACCTTACTCCATCATCTTCACCTGTACCAGCAGAGTCTTATGCTGGTTCAGCTTCCTTCTCAAAAGCCAGTCCCAATTGGTGTTAAAAGGGAGTAAGAGATCTAGCCCTTGGCTCCTATTTTGTGGTATTGAGCCCCCACAGGGCTCAACATTCCTTGCACTCCTCTTTAAATCTACATGAAGATACTTGAGTAAGATCATCTGTCACTATGGGTATCAGTATCATCTGTCACTATGGGTATCACTATCAGTATGCTGACAATATTCAGCTCGATATTTTCACCCCGGTGACCCAAGAGATGCTATAGCTGCATTCTCAGGGTGCCTGGAGGCTGTGGGAACCTGGAGGCTGTGGGGCAACAGGCTTCATCTAAACCTTGGCAAGATTGCATGGCTTTGGATGCATGGAGCTTCAAGATCTGGGACTTACAACAGTTTTGGATGGGGTAGCACTTCCCAAGACATCCAATCCACAACTCAAAGAGCAGGTAGCAGTCACAGCTAGGTGACATTTTGCATAACTTCATTTTGTATGTTAGTTGGGGCCTTTCCTGAACCAAGGGTCACTGCACACAGGTACTCAAACCCTAATCATTTCATGTTTGGACTATTGCAATGTGGTCTGCATGGGGCTACCTTCAAAAGGATTTGACACAGAGTGCAGTGGTGTGAGAAGTTCTAGAGTGGGCCCATATTATACCACTGCTTCAGGAGTCATATTGGTTTGCTTCCAGGTACAATTCAAGGTGTTGGTTATCACCTTTAAAGCCCTGTGTGGCATGGGTCCAGGCTTCTTGAGGAACCATCTCACCTGATGCAATTGGCTTATCCCATCTGTGCTGACAGAAGGGCATATGGTGGATCCTGTCAGTCAAGGAATTTTGGTTGATGGGATCCAAGAGAAGAGCCTTTTCTGCTGTGGCTCCTGTCCTCTGGAACATCTTACCCCCTGAACTGAGATTAGCTCCCACCCTCTTGATGTTTGAAAAAGCCTTAGGACCTGACTCTGCAAGATGGTTAGGGGACCCAATGGGGGAGCTTCATACTAGAGGTGATTGACTAATTAAAGTTCAACCCCCACCTCCCCTACCTGGGATAGGTGGCAAATAATTTTTCAAAGTAAATAAATAAGCAAACTTCTGTAGTACCTGAAAATACAATGTCTTAATACCCACTTCATTGCTTGTAAAATGTACAACCTAACTGCTGAGTGCAAAAAGATACCACAGTAAGTTAACTGAATTCTGAAAAGGCATCACTAGACAGTCCAATTGCAGTTCTTGGACTTATGACTGAAACACTCAGTATGCTTCTTGGACACTTTCAAAAAGTTCAATAATCTGTATATCTGCAATTAATGTTTTCGAGGAAAAGGAGTACCATATAGCTGACACTGTAGTCCAAGCTTAACCAAATAATCACTCCACCTTGCTTTATCTTTCTCCAATGAGAACATCATAGAAGACAAATAGGACAAAGTGAGCAGAAAGATCACAACAAAAATGAAATGTTAATATCAAAAGAGGAACACAGGGCCATCAAGCTGAAAGTCTAAAGTAACTTCTGATGCCATCTGGTGAAATGGCACTTCAAGCAGTCCTGGGAAGAAAGACAAAGCTTGCTTCCTAATTCTATTAAGATGTTCTTTTTCCCCCATCATTTTGTTCATTCCTCTCTTATATATAGGTGTGCAGCGCTGCCTGTCCTTCAACACCCTGTTTGCACGTGTGTTCGTGCAATCTTGTGGAACAATGAATGCAGGAGTGATCATCTGAAGCGGCTTTTTTTGGGGGGTGGGTGGGTGGGGGATAATGAAATGCCAACATTTTAAGGAGGGTGGTGCCCTCCTGCTATGGCCGCTTGGAAATCCACAATTTTCTTCTTATTGACTCCAGAACCTCAACTTCAACGATCTTCTCTCCCCACCACCACGGCGGACAGCTGGAAAAAATCACGCCTAAAGCAAACCATTCATTTTAATTAAAAAAAAAAAAAAAAAAAAGCAAACATCTAACGTTCACGGCTACTACTCGAACCCGACGATCAGGCCGGGACCGGGATCCGGCCGGTTGATTAGCACCGTTATATCCGAAAGCAGAAGGCCCCAAAACCTTCAACATCGGAAGAGGGAAACGGCGGGGGTTGAAACAGCCTGGAGATTCCCCAGATCTGGCCAAACCGCCGCCTCGGCGAGATGAAAAGACGGGACTTTCTTTCTTCCTTCCTTCCTTGGGAAATCCTCTTGCAAATGAGGGGACAACGAAATCTCCCGCCCTCCTCTTGGCCTACTCACCATCGTGGGTCTGCCCCATCTCGATGAGAGTCTCCTCGTTTTTCTTCCCCACGCGATTCATGGTTGCTGGGAAAGCAGGCTGGCGGGAAGGGTTAGCAAAAACCAGCCCGGAATCCGTCGGACAAAGTCAGACTGGAAAGAAATGGAGGGCGGGCCAGGCTTCGGCGAGGCGCCAGCGCGCCACCCCCTTTTTCCCTTGTCAAGTCCTCCGCCTCCCGCTTATCTGCCTTCCCGGGAAAGTCGGGAAAGCGGCATAATGAGTTTCTGTCATACCAACTCCAGGCCCTGGGAAGGAGATGCCGAGGGTGCGGGGGGGGGGGGGGGAAGGAGGGGGGGTCGCGTGTTAAAAAGGGGGAGGGTTAACAGGGGGGCGGGGGGGGGGGGGGGGGAGGTAGAAGTCGAGGAAGAAGCGAAGATTTGAGTGAGTCAGGGTCTGCGCGCGCGCACCTTCGCCTTGCCAGTGTGCAGTCTTGGGTTACCCGACAGCTTGCGTCACTGCACGAAAGAGGGGAGGGCGAGAAGAAAGGCAGCGAGGCTTCACGCCGTTAACCTCGCCTCTTTCTCTTCCTCACACCCTCTCTCTCTCTCTCTCTCTCTCTCTCTCTCTCTCTCTCTCTCTCTCTCTCTCTCTGTGCTTCTGTTTGTTTCTTCCACCCTCTTCCCGTTGAGTCTTTGGGTGCTGATGTTGCTTTGTGGGTGGAACTGTCGCTTTTTATTGAGCCGCTTCGTTCCCACATTTGCATTGACCAAGTGAAGTGAAGTCATCGAAAGAGTCGAGCTGGTTTTCCAGTTCTTCCTTCATTTCCAAAGCGGAGAGGGAATTTTTTTTTTTAATCACGTGACTCTTTCGAAATGTTATTGTGATGAGTTCATTCCTAATAACCCACAAGAACAACTCAGCGGCTTTGACTTTTCAAAGGACTAGAAGATGATATAAAAATCACTATTTTTCTTGATTAGCGCACCTCGCAGGAGAAAGAGTAGTAATAAAGGAGAATATTCATAGCTCAGGGTTGAAAGGTGTGCTCTGAGTTGCTGGTTTTCTGACAGATATTTCATTACCCTAACTAGGTATTATCACTGATGATATTACCTAATTAGGGTAATGAAACCTCTGCTAAAAAATGAGCAAGCTCAGAAGAGAAAGAGTGGCAACTAGAAGTAGATTGCATAAGAGATTTCTTCCATTACAAATTGTAATAGGCTAAAATGTTGTTTGTGTTAAAGCCTTCTAAGATAACCAGAATCCTTTTTACAATATGTGAGTCTAGCAGTCTTGCACTCCATAAAGCTGGTGTGTTTTCCTTATTCTAAAATACCAACCTTGAAATCTATATTGAGTGTCCTGAAAAGCTAGAATGCTATCCTATTACTTTGAATTTGTTTTGAGTTATGAACTTAGCAAACTTGATTTAAGATAAAAATAATTATCCATACCATAGTTTGGTAGGTATCTTTGGATTAATTGCTTTTCCCTCTTCAAAGTTTAGAATGAGGGATTGCCAATGAATAGGAAGAAAGGTCCCCATAGCTTTTCTGCCATGCTCTAATGAAACATATTTTGATTTTTTTTACTATTTATTGTTATCTATGCTAGCTATGGTATATATCTGTAATGAAAGTATTTGATATTTTTGTCCTCTTAGAAACAAGAATATGCAGATGTAACATATTTCATATTCATTGCTACAGATGTGATCTTTGAATAGGGCTGAGTAACTCAGGCTTCCAAGTGTCTGTTGTTATTTATTTCTTTATTTTATTTATTATCATATTTATTGTTTTCATAAATAACTCAGTGTGATAAACATATCTAATACTCTTTCCTCCTTTTTTCCACAGCAGCATTACTGTGAGGTATGTTGGGATTGACTGCCCGAAAGTTGCTCAGTTGGCCTTCATGGCTAAGGTGGGACTACTCTAGAGCTGACAGTTTCTAACTGGTGCCCTAGCCACTAGACTATACCTATAGTCTATATTAATAGTATTCTACCTATTCTTGAGAATTACATTTCCTGGCTTGTTACCTTGAAGTGATGCCAATTGTTTTAACAATATAAAATGTTACAACTAACATAAGACGGTATAAACATTCTACTATTGTGCAATTATATTCAGTACCAGATGGTTCATATGACTAATTGTGAAAGATGTAACATGAAACTCAGCATGGTGGATCTTCAGTGTGAAAATAGGTTAGATATTCAGATTGGTTTATATTTCCATAAATCAGTATCATTTGTAATTATTATTTGAAGCAAAGAAAAAAATGGATACAAAAAAGATAAACAAAATAATTTGACAACTTCAGTTCATAGCATGATGAAATATGGCTGATATTACAAAATGTTAATTATTAAATGAAGTGATAAAACAGAATGAGACATTATAAATATCCTACAAGCCAAAAAGATAATAAAGCACTAAAACTTTCTGATTGTTTTAAAAGAATTGTGTAACATTTACCTAAGATGCAGTTCCAAAAGAGTGCATAATTTGAATTGTCAAAACGTATCACAAGTACAAACAAAGTGAAAAGATAAAGATCTAGTTATTTTGATCTTCAAAAGGAAAAAAATATTTATTTCATCGGTGATATGTGGAGTGAATGGCTCAAATCTCTTAAAAGTATATTTAGCCTCCCAGTGTTCGTGAACTCTGATCATAGGTTATTTTAAAAATATATAAGAATGTGGTAAGTGGTTCCATGGACCAAATCAACTGCCTCAATTGCTAATTGCCTCCCCCAATTAGCTCATATTTAATGTGAATATTGCAAATTCACATTTGCAACCAAATTCACATATCCAACCAAATTATAGAGGCAGTGAGGAATGGAAGATGATGAAGAAATGGCTTGATGTACTATGAAGCTAAATAATCTCGATGTTTTAGTACTTTAAACATTTTTTCTTTAAACATTTTTTTTTCATCGCATATTTTGGACACAGGAACTTTGACAGGACCAAGCAGAACTAGGTTAAAGGTTATAAACAGAATATACTTGTCAGTTTTTTTATTAGCTTCATTTTGCATACAACCCACCCAACTATCAAATTTGTTGATTTAGAACAAAAAAATTTCATTGCTTGAAATAAGGCAAGGTAAAAATCAGCAATATTTGATTGTCAAAAGACAATGAGAGAGAGCTGTTATATTGGTTTGAAGAAAATGTCCAGAGTTTTAAAATACTTTCCACTGCTTCAACAATGGTCAAGACTTTCAGAAATGGTTTTCAGCAAGTTTTGACCAGTTCTGGAGAACTGGCAGCAGAAATTTTTAGTAGTTTGGAGAACTGGCAAATACCACTTCTGACTGAAGATTTTACAGTATCCTTCCCCTGCCACACCCACCAAGCCACACCCACAGAATGGGTAGTAAAAAAATTTTAATCCCTTCAATGGTTGATAACCAGACTGGAATTTTCAAATAACATTGTCTTTTAATCTTCTCCCAATTTAACCACAGAGACTCCCGTATATGATGTCTTCTAAAATAACCCTGTATTTTAGTTCCCTTATACCAAAAAAAGGCATGCTACCCCAACAGCAAATCATATCCTTCTTATGTCAACAATCTAGTATTTCTTAATGTTATCCATTCCTTAACCCATGTCAAGTTTGTAGCTTGGTAGTACAACTCCCAATTAGGCAGACCAAATCCTCCTCTTATTCTAGCATCTTGTAAGATTTTAAACTTTATTCTCGCTTTCTTACCTCAACACAATTTTGTTTAAATCTTCAAAGTAGTCCTTTCCAAGCCTAATTGGTATTGTTTGAAACAAGTATAGAATTCTGGGTAAAATATTCATTTTGATTGTTGAAATTCTCCCTATTAGTGAAATTCTCCCATTTCGTCAAATCTAGTGTGATCTGTTGTTTAAGTTTAGGATACCGTATATACTCGCATATAAGCCGACTTTAGAACGCTTTTTTTTCCCCAAAAATTTGGGGGTCGGCTTATACGCACATAAATCTGATTTGCTGGAGCAGTGACTTAGCGTGGCGGCTTCACGCAATGAGAGTCTTGGCTCTCATCGCGCGAAAACGGGCAGCGCTGCCCGACTTCATGCGATGAGCGCCAAGACTCTTATCGCCTTCGCGCGATGAGAGCCAAGACTCTCATTGTGTGAAGCCGTTGCCCGACTTCATGCGATGAGCGCCAAGAATCTTATCGCCTTCGTGCGATGAGAGCCAAGACTCTCATTGCACGAAGCCGCCACACTAAGTTGCTGCTGCAGCCCTCGCCTGGACCTTTGCAGCCCTCGCCTGGACCTTTGCAGCCCTTGCCTGGACCTTTACAGCCTTTCTCCCTGGATGGACCATGAGCCGCAACTTTTGCCCTGCCGACTTTTCCCTCTGTATTTTTCCCTCTATATGCGAGTTTTTGCAAAATGCCTCATTTTGGGGCAGTTTTTTAAGGGTCGCCTTATATGTGAGATCAGCTTATATGCGAGTATATACGGTAGTTGTACCCTTTTAATGTACTACATCTTGCTGTCAAATGTATCCCCAAGTACTTAACCTTATTCATGACTTGAATTTTCAATACATCTGCCAATTCTTCTTTTTGTTTTAGGAACATATTCTTTGTCAAAATCTATGTCTTGTATTTGTTTATTTTCAAACCGGCCACCTTGCCATATGACTCTATCTTTTCCAATAGTTTTGGTGCTGTTTCTAGAGGGTCTTCTAAAATAAAAGCCAAGTCATCCGCAAAAGCTTGCAATTTAAATTCTTCCTTTTTAATTTTCATTCCTTTTATACTCTTTTCCTCTCGAATGTTTCTATTTAACACTTCCAGAGTTAAGGCCCGGTCCCACTGCACTTACGGAGGCAAAGAGGATGTAAAACATTCAAAAAAACCTTGCCATCCATTGAAAAATGCTATGCATCCATTGTGTACTCACTGCATACATGTTTCATACACTCTTTCCCTCGAGCATCTATCCACTGAGATTTCATCCATGCAAGAAGTTTTGAGCTGCACAAAACTTTGTGAACGGATGAACTTTCCGCCACGTACGATGTACATCCGCGACATATACGGGCAACAAACGTTCTATATGACTATTATCTGTTAAATGTCCGCTGTATCCTCTCTGCATCCTCTGGCCATTCCCTCAACTCACATCCGCTGCAGCTGAAAATGGAAAGAGGGAGGAAACAAAAGGTACACGGAACGTCTACACATCGTTAGTAGCACAGAAATAGAAAGGATGTAAGCATATGCATCTCGTATATAAAGGATTAAAAATGGACAAAACGTTTGTATCTGGGATGTATCTTGTATATTTAGGATGTCTGGAGTATGTCTAGAGTATGTAGAAAGACACCTGGCGGAAAACCGATATTTTCTATAAAAAGGGGGAGAAAATAATCTGGATCTCAGTATAGGTCCAGCAGCCATGGTATACAGTCCTCTTCACTATTGGTCTTGGTCTTCAACATCATCAATTTTTCTCCACCATGGATGATGAAACAGTCCGTATGATAGCTGCGCTCATTCATCACCAGAACCAAAACCTGTTCAGACTGTTTCAACTTTTATACAGAAGGAGAAGAAGGAGATGTCCAAGAGCTGTGTGGGACCGAGGATGGATCGTGAGAAGAATGGAATTTGAACTGTATGACCAGTTGATGGTGGAGCTGAGGAATGAAGACCCTCGTGCATTCCATCATTTCATGAGGATGCCACCAACCATGTTTGATGAACTTGTTGAGCGTCTGAGACACAGATTGACCTTAGCCTAGCACCAACTTCCGTCCCAACCTGGACCCTGGGCTGAAGGTGGCACTGACTCTTCGGCACCTGGCCTCTGGAACCACATACAGAAACATGCAGTATGTATGGAGGGTGCCACACAACAGCATCAGCAAAGTGGTCAGAAAAGTGGCACAGGCCATCATTGAAGAATACATGGAGGAGCTCCTCAAGTGCCCCACCACTGAACAAGGCTGGAGAAAACTTGCAGAAGAGTGGTATCAGAGGTGGAACTTTCCCCACACCGTTGGAGCCATAGATGGGAAGCACATGGCCTGCAAAGCTCCAGCCAACTCAGGGTCCACTTATTATAACTACAAGGGCTGCTTCAGTATCATCCTCTTTGCCATGGTTGATGCTGACTACAAGTTCATCTACATCGATGCTTCAGGCAACGGGTCAGCTTCAGATGCCCAGGTATACAATGCAAGTGACCTCAAGGATGGGCTGGAATGCAACCTCATCATGGGTTTTCCAGATCCAGAACCCCTACCCAATGACACACAAGATGTGCCCAACTTCATTGTTGGTGATGACGCATTCTCCCTCAGAACCTACCTCATGAAGCCATAAAGTTCAAGATACCTCACCCGTGAAGAGAGGATCTTCAACTACAGGTTGTCCAGGGCAGGACAGGTGGTAGAGAATGCCTTTGGCATCCTGGCCAACAGGTTCCAGATACCTCTCACCACCATGCAGCATGACCCAGAGACTGTGAGGAGCATCATGGAAGCTTGCTGCATCCTGCACAATCTCATGCACACCTGCTATCCAGTGTTGCAGAACAGACTTGTCGACTGTCAACAAGGGAATGGGGACATGGAGCCTGGTGAATGGAGGCAAGGATGTAACCTGATAGACACTGAGGATGTACAAGGCCCCAACAGAGCTTCACATGAAGGGAAGAAGCAGCGCAACCTCCTGAGACACTGTTACAACTCCCCAGCTGGAGCAGTGGAGTGGCAAGACAGGATGATAGAAGATTAATGGATGCTTCCTTTAGCCTGTCGCATAACACTGATGATATAGTGCCATGTATGTTGAGTGGTCCTACAATGAATAGGGCATTAATAAAGAGCTTTGTTTATTTTGAAATGTGTTGATCAATGAATAAATTGTTATTGATAATGAAGGCCCATATGTGTGGCAGCTGGGATGGTGGACCATACAGTCCCACTATGCTTGCACTGGAGGTTTATCTATCCCACAACTGTCCTTATCTATTCCACAAGCATGCAAAGGCTCTACCATTTTTTCAAAGTTTTCACCAACACTTTATTAAGTAAAAAAAAATGAACCAAGTGTCTTAAGCAAAGATAACCTTTATTAACTTTCTTAGGTAAACTTTATGACTTTATTAAATAAGCAAAATGAACCAAGTAAAGTGTCTTAAGCAAAGATAAATTTAACAAGCAAATAACTCAGTCTCTGACACTATTCTCAGTCACTCTGAGTCATATCCATAGTCTCAGCTGTTAACCGGGCAGGGACTGTGGAGGTGGCTGGGGCTTGAGTGTTGGTCTGAGGCACCATTGAGGTGCTTGGCCCCGAGGGTACAACAGGGAATGGTGTGTTAAGGAAGCTATCCGAGAACTGACTCAGTCCCGTGAGGTTCAGAGGCCCTTCATCAAGGACTTGAGATGTCAAACCCAATACTGATGACAGATTGTCTGTTGATGGGCTTGGCTGTGGGGTGGAGGAAGGAGGAGTGTAGTGGGACTGTATGGTCTGCAGCTGGGTGAGGAGTGGTGTCTGTGGCATGCGATGAACCTGGGCTTGGACTGGGAAGTTCTGCTTCTGCTGTGGGAAGTCCTGGTAGTCGTAGCCATGGTAGGTGAGGGCTGTTGAAAGCCGTGGAAGGGCTGTGACATTGCCTGGGGTGGAGGAACAAACCTGGACTGGGTCGGAGCAGGTTCAGCTGGGCCTTGAGGGTTGTGCAGAACTGCTGTGATCTTCTGCTTCATCACCTGGTACTGGGCCTCGGGCAGGTCCCTCAGGGTCTGGCTCACGTAGGTGATGAAGGGCTTCCGGTCCGAGGATGGTATGTCATTGTGGATCAGCTGAGAGAGAAGTTCTGTGCTGGTCTTCATTGTGTCCCTGATCTCCTGTGGTCCTGGCCCTCCAGTCTGCCTCTCTGCCTGCATCCTTTGGAGCTGGGGGTGGGGGTAGGGGTGGGTTGACCTCTGGTGGCTGCTGCTTCTTCCTACATTTGTGACAGCAGGGCGTCATCCTCCACGGGATCCTCCAAGTCTGCCGGCATGGGGAATGCAGCTGTCGGGGGGGTCTCTGCTGTGGGGCCCTCTGAAGACACCTACCTGGACAGGGTAGCTGGCTCCTGGCTGGAAGAGGACTGGCTGTGTGTGGGCTGTCTGAGGGAGAGGGGTGTCAGAGTGGCTGCCCCTCGGTGGCGGATCTCTCCCTCCAGGAAACTGCATTTGGCCATGATGCACATCTTCCAGTCAGTGAACTTGACAGCGGCCTGCCCGGATTTCTTGAGGTGTAGCTTGCCATACCAGGTGTGCATATTCTTCCACCATCCCAGGAGTACTTCTGCAGTGTACCCCAGGCTCTCTGCCTTTTCTCTCTAAGCTGCCTGCTTCTTCTTGGTGTCCCATTACATTCTGTGGCCCTTTCTGCAGAGGTGCTCGTTCTCCCTCAGCCATTCCAGCACCTCATCCTCATGCTCCTTGGAAACGGTGTACTGTTTCCTCTCTCCCTCCTGCTTCCCTTGCCTCTTCCTCCCTCTGGCAGGGGCTTGAGCAGAGCCTTCAGGGGCTTGAGCAGCAGAGCCTTCAGGGACTTGAACAGCAGGGCCTTCAGCAGCAGGGCTTTGAGGGCCTTGGGGCTGGTCCACCATCGCAGCAGCAGCAACAGCAGCTTCAGAGTCAGTGCCAGGGGGTGGGATGCTGGTTCTGCCCTTCTTCACCTTGCCAGGGCTTGAACGAGTAGGCACAGGCTTTCTCTTCTTGCCTGACTGACGAACCATGGTGTTCCTGCTAGATCTATGTGGCAGCATGTTTTTCCCCTGTATGCTGACTGCGTGCATGCTGCATCCTTTTATATCCACAGAGCTGATACAAATCATTCTCC
Source organism: Laticauda colubrina (assembly GCA_015471245.1). Classification (NCBI taxonomy): domain Eukaryota; kingdom Metazoa; phylum Chordata; class Lepidosauria; order Squamata; family Elapidae; genus Laticauda; species Laticauda colubrina. The sequence continues at coordinate 4,752,506 of BLBF01000017.1, read as the reverse complement.
CTGCATGCTCAGTGAACGCTTTGCATCCGATATACATCCGCGTGGCATCCCCTTTGTTTCCTATGGGCGTCTGTGATGCATCCGCTTCATCTGCTCTGCATCCGCCCCTTCCGCTATGTGTCCGCTTTGAAATTCTCCCCTGGAACCCCTTTGGATGTGTCATCCACTTCCATCCGCTGTCATCTGCTAGGCTTCCTATGAACATCTGTTTAACATCCCCGCGACATACTACCCATGTCTGTTCTTTTCTGTTCTTTTCCATTCTGTTTATAAAAATGTTTGCCACTTTTTGGAGCAGATGACAATGGATGGAGCCACCCCCGGAATTTTGCTTGTCTGCTGTGTCCTTTATGCATGCGTTTTGCGTCCGTTGGCCAGTGGGATAGGGCCTTTAATATTAAGAGCAAAGGTGATAGTGGGCAACCTTGCCTTGTACCTTTTCTTATATTGATAGAGTCTGTTAATTCTCCCTCTATCATTACCTTTGCCGTTTGCTTATAATGTATGGCTTGAAAATTTTCTGGCAAAGCCCATCTGTTCCAATAATAATAACACAAATCTCCAGTTCACATTATCAAATGCCTTTTGTGCATCTAAAAATATAAAAGCCATTTGTTTTTCAGAGTGTGCCTCATAATATTCCAAAGTGTCCAATATTACGCTCATATTATCTTTAATTTGTCTCTTTGGCAGAAATCCATTTTGGTCTGAGTGAATGAAATTATTTAAATATTTTTGAGTCTCTCTGCCAATATTGAAGCAAAGATTTTATCATCTGCATTTAATAAATAAACGGGTCTATAATTCTTAATTTGTAATGGATCAGTCTCTTCTTTCGGAATAAGTGTAATATAGGCTTCTGACCATGTTTTAGGTATCTTCTTCTTTAGCATAACTTCATTCATGACTTCTAGCAATGGAAGGTTCAGCAATTCTTGTAGTGTTTTATAAAATTCTGCCGGAAGTCCATCTGGGCCTGGTGCCTTCCCATTATTTTGTTTCTTAAGTGCTTCGGTTAACTCCATCATGGTTATATTGCTTTCTAACATTTTTTCAGACTCTTTAGGTATCTTTGGTAGATTAGCATTCTGCAAATACCGTTTAATTCTTTCCTCATCAATATTCTCTTGCTCATATAATTTCCCATAAAAGTCTCAAATAATTTCCTTCTTTTCTTTATTGCCATGGCAAACTTGACCTTGATCATCTGTTAACTGCGGTATTTTCCTTGATTCTTTTTCCTTTCTCAGTTTGTATGCTAACCATTTACCTGGTTTGTTTGCATCCTCAAAATAATTCTGTTTAGCACTTCTAATTTTCTGTGCTAATTCTTCTTTCTCTATTAAACTCATTTTATGTTTAATTGTATCCAGTTTTAGCTAATGTCTTTTTTCTGTGGCGTCTTCTGTAGTTCTTTTTCGAGTCTTTTATGCTCATCTTCTCAAGCTTCCATGGTTTGCCTTTTCCTAATATTCCTTTTCCTTGTGTAGTCTGTTATAAAGCCTCTAGCATATGCCTTCATTGTGTCCCATACATTCTGAATTGAAATATCTTCTTTGTTATTTTCTCTAAAGAAAAAAACTAATTCTTTCTCCATCCGCTGTATAAAATCCTTCTCCTTTATAATAGTGTTATTTAACATCCATCTCGATCTTCTTTTTTCTCCTTTCCATTTAATTGTCATTAGATTGTGGTCTGCCCAAGTACTTGTTTTGATATTTGTTTCTTGAATATTAGATATTAATTCTGTTGAAGTCCAAATCATATCTATTCTAGACCATGATAAATGTCTATTTGAGTAAAAAGTGTACTGTTTGGTTTTAACATTTCTTTCTCTCCATATATCTTTTAAATTTATTTCATCTATCATTTTAAAAAAGGAATTGGGGAGAGTCTTCCTATTCTGCTTTGTTGTTATATAGTCCAGTTTATTGTCTACAGTTCCATTGAAATCTCCCATCATAACTATATTGACATAGTCCAATTCAATTATTTTCATGTGTAATTTTTTGTAGAATTCTTGTTTATCATTCGGAGCGTAAATTGCAATCAAGAGTGTTTCGTATTAATTGTCCATTATTTCCACCATTAATACTCTTCCGTCTTCATCAGTATAAATCAATTTTGCTGAAATGGTCTCTTTGATATATAAAACCACTCCCCTTTTCTTACATTGAGTCAAAGAAGTAAATATTTTCCCTAATTTTGGCTGTATCAACAATTGTTCATATTGTTTTTTAATATGTACTTCTTGTAGACAAATTATATCAAATTTTAGTTTCTCTAATTTGTGAAAAATTTTCCTTCTTTTAACAGCTGAATTAGTCCATTTATATTCATTGTAATCAGTTTTTTCTCTTCCATAATTATGCTTTGTAATTAGTTTTGGCAGCTCTCGTAGATCTTGGTTCACGTTGTTCTTTAGTCTCCACTGATCCATCTACTGCGCCTTCTTTTTCAATCTCCATTTCGTCATCTTGAAATTCAATTAGTGAAATCTCTTTTTCTGCCTCCTCCTCTCTCCTTCCAAAAAATTCTGCATAGAATAATTCTGCTTTCTCAGTTGAATCAGTTCTATATCTCTGTTCTTGCCATGTAAACATTAACCCTTCTGGGATTAGCCATCTATAATTCACCTTTTTTTTCAATAGAATTTTAGTCAAAAATCAATTATGTCTTCTCATCTCTCTCACTCTTCTGGGTATTTGCTTTAAAACCACTATCTCCTTGCCTTTGTATTTCAATGTTTTCTCTCTTACCGCTTGTAATATTTGTGTTTTAATGGCTTTTTTTTGTAAATTTGATATGAACTTCTCTTGGTAGGTTATTTCTCATTGCATATCTTGTAAAAACTCGGTATACGTCATCTACTCCATCCATCATCTTCTCTTCTGTTATTTCCGAAGCTTCAGCCAATATTTCTATCATTATCTCAGCTAGATTTTGTCCTTTTTCTTCCTCTATGTTTTGAAATCTGAGATAAAATTCTGATCTGTCCATCTCCCATTTCAGTATCCCACTTTTATCTTGTCCAACCACTGTTAATCTGATGTCAATATTCTTGTCTCTTTGTTTATCTTCTTCTTCAATTTTTTGGAATCTCTCATCATACTTCACCATCATTTTTTGAATATTCTCCACCTTTTCATCAATTTTCCCTGTTCTTTGTTCAATATTCTCTGTTCTTTGCTCAATATTTTCTGTGCTCTTTTCAATGGTGTCTGATTTTATTTTAAGGTCTTTTATTCCTTGCATGATAATCTGTAGAGTCACTCTTTCTTGATCTTTATCTTGCTATAACATTGTCTGAATTGAACATTGTCCTCCAGATGGTGGGGAGCAGAAGTAGAAGTTGAACAGCTAGAAGCTATAAACTTCCTACTCATTTTAAACAATTCAAGATCTTCAGGTTCTTCTAAACCCTAATCCAATTATGAAATAGCCAATTATAATCCAAAATGAAAAATAAGAATGGTAGAGAGAAAAACCCAATAATAATAAAAAGAAAAGGAGAAAAAAAAATTCTTCAGGTTCTTCTTAACCTTAATCCAATCAGTAATTAGGTAGAAAAGAAGGAGAAGAATAAAAAAACATTTAAAAAGAGCAAAAAGTAAAAAAGAATAAAAAAAAATAAAAGTAATTCTTCAGGTTCTTCAACACCTTAATCCAATTGAAAATTTTCACACACACAAAAAAAAAAGCATGTCGGAAAACAAAAAATCCCAAAGAAAAAAGGAAAAGAAAAAAGAAAATTTTGAGGCTTTCCTTTTAAAATACAAAGCAAAGATGAAAATATTACAAAAATAAAGGTTTCAAAAAGAAAAAATGAACAGTACAGCTGGTTCTATCCTTATCCTATAATATATAAGAAGGAACGTATAAGAAGGAACAAACAGATATGGGGAAATTTTGAATGAAAAGGGTGAACTTAAATTGATGGAAAAACTAGAGGATCAAGGTATAAAGATGAATTGGTTTTCTTACGTGCAAATACATTCAAGGTATGAAAAAGACTTTAAAACAGAAGGTTTCTATAATAAATTGACTGATTTAGATAAGATTTTGACAGGTACTGATGAAAAGGTGCTTAAAAATTGTATGGATATTTATTAGAAATTAAACTTGAAGAAGAACAAGTTAAAGAAACTATGACTGTTTGGGGGAAGAATTTTGGATATGGGATTGATCTAGAGAAATGGCAAAAATTGTGGTCTCAAAATTATAAAATGACAATATCAACAGCATATAAAGAAAATTTCTATAAGATGTTTTACAGGTGGCATTTTCCCCCTGACAAGAATAGCAAGAATGTTCAAAAATAAATCCAAAAGATGTTGGAAATGTCATCAGATACCTGGCTCGTATTACCATATGTGGTGGACTTGTGCGGATGCAAAAAAATATTGGACTAAAATCCACACGTGGTTGGAAAAAATGACTAAAAAGCATTTAGATTTAAAACCAGAGATATTTTTATTGGGAATTCTACCTGATACATACAGCAAAGATTTAAAATATTTGATTGTAAATGTATTAACAGCAGCTAGGATTGTATTTGCTCAAAATTGGACAAATGAGAAAATACCATCGCAGGAGGAAATTATCAAGAAAATACTGGAATGTGCTGAAATGAGTAGATTGACATTTGAAATTAGAGAACAAGAGGATAAACAATTTTACAAAATTTGGGGCCTTTTTTATCAATGGCTAGATAACAAGATATAGTAATAGAATATGTAGAATTATAGTAAATAATGAATATATAAAGATATGTTTCTTTTTATTGTTATTATTATTACATATATAAAATGTTTTTAAGATAGATTTGGAAGGACTATATGAATTGTTATAAAATAAACTAAGTATAGCTATCTCGCAAAGTATGAATGAACAAAACCCATGTCACAATGAACCAACGGATGCAAAGAGGATGTAAAACGGACAAAAATCCTTGCCATCCATTCGAAAACGCGATGTACTCACTGCCTCCATTTGGCTTCCTCTCTATCCGTCCAGCATCCATTTATGGATGTTTCATCTGCTCCAAAGGTTTTGGGCTGCCTAAAACTTTTGCGCGGAAAATCTTTCCAGTTCGTCTGTTCTGCATCTGCTACGCATCCGCTACGCATCTGTTACGCATCTGCTATATCCACTAGGCATCCGCTACGCATCCGTGCAACTCCATCCACCCGGACGTGGGGAGGAAATGGAATGGACGCAGAACGGATGCAGAACGGATGCCTAGCAGATGCAGAACGGAAACAAAGCATTTAAAATGGAAAAAACATTTGCAGAGGGGACCTATCTCGGATATTAAGGATGTCTAGAGGATGCCTACAGGATACCTAGAGGATGCCTAGCGGAAAACTTATACTGCCTATAAAAGGGGGGAGCAACTTGCCTGCATCTCACTTTCAGAACAGCAGCCCAGCGGTGCAGACCTCTGCAGCCTTCATCTGCCTCTTCCTCTTCCACAGCATCCAGTGATGTCCACCGTGGATTGTAACAAAATCCTTTCGGCAGCCACCATCATTCTGCAACAGTGCGAAGCCATCTGCAGGCTCTGTGAACACTGCTGCGAGAAGAAAAGGAGCCACCCAAAAAGAGTCTGGGTCCGAAGATGGTTCGCCAGAAGAGCAGAGGACGGACTGTACAACAAGCTGATGGTGGAGCTCAGGAGCGAAGACACTTGGGCGTTCCAGAACTTCATGAGGATGCCTCCAGCCATGTTTGATGAAGTTGTGCAGCGCCTGACACCCAGGTTGACCAAGGCAAACACCAGCTTCCGGCCCAGCCTGGAACCTGGGCTCAAGGTGGTACTCACTCTGCGCCACCTGGCCTCAGGAACCTCCTACAGGAGCATGCAGTACAGTTGGAGAGTGCCATCCAACACCATCAGCATTGTGGTCAGAGAAGTGGTGCAGGCCATCATTGAAGAATACCTGGAGGAGCTCCTCCAGTACCCCTCCACTGAAGAAGGATGGAAGAAAGTTGCAGAGCAGTGGTATCAGAAGTGGAACTTACCACACACCGTTGGAGCCATAGATGGCAAGCACATGGCCTGCAAATCTCCAGCCAACTCGGGTTCCACTTATTTCAACTCCAAGGGCTTCTTCAGATCATCCTCTTCGCCATGGTCGATGCTGACTACAAGTTCATGTACATCGATGCTTCAGGCAATGGCTCCTCTTCAGATGCCCAGGTATAGAAAGCCAGTCACCTCAAGGAGGGGCTGGAATGCAACCTCATCGTGGGCTTCCCAGATCCAGAACCCCTGCCCAACGACACACAAGGTGTGCCCTACTTCATCGTGGGGGATGATGACTTCTCCCTCACAACCTACCTCATGAAGCCCTACACCTCCAGACTCCTCACCCGTGAAGAGAGGATCTTCAACTACAGGCTGTCCAGGGCAAGACGGGTGGTGGAGAACACCCTTGGAATCCTGGCCAACAGGTTCCAGGTACTTCTCACCACCATGCAGCATTGCCCAGAGACCATGAGGAGGATCATGGAAGCTTGCTGCATCCTGCAGAATCTCATGCGCACCCACTACTCAGTCTTGCAGAACAGGCTCGTGGACCTCCAACAAGCCAATGGGGACATGGAGCCTGGGGAATGGAGGCAAGGGCGAAACCTGATCAACACTGAGGATGTGCAAAGCCCCAACAGAGCCTCAAATGAAGCGAAGAAGCAGTGCAACCTCCTGAGACAATGGTGCAACTCCCCAGCTGGAACAGTGGAGTGGCAAGACAGGATGGTAGATGCTTAATGGATGCTTCCTTCAGCCTGTCTCATCACACAGATGAGATTGGGCCATGTATGTTTAGTTGGCCTACAATGAACAGGGTGTTTAATGAAGAGTTGTGTTTATGCTGACATGTGTGGATAATTATTACATTATTATTGATAATAAAGGGCCATAGGTGTGGCACCTGGGAGGGTGGACCATACAGTCCCACTATGCTTGCACTGGAGGTTAATCTATCCCCACAGCTATCTCAACCCATCCCACAGCTATTACCCCTCCCACAGGTATCCTAACCCATCCCAAAGCTATCCTTACCCATCCCATAAGCATGCAAAGGCTTAAATCATTTCTAAAAGTTTCCAGCAAGACTTTATTAAAAAAAAGAAATGAAACAAGTGTGTGAATCATAAATAGACTTGAGAAACAACAAGCTATAAGACAAAAATGAGTCTCTGGCATTCCTCTTGGTCACTCAGTCTCAGGGGTGAAGGGTGCAGGTGCTGTGGAGGTGGCTGGTGCTGGAGTGCTTTTCATCAGCTCCTCCAGAAGCAGAAGCAGCAGAAGCCCCAGCCCCAGAAGAGTGAGCCCGTGCTGCAGAAGCCCCAGCAGAACCAGAGTGAGGGCCAGGGGGCGGGATGGTAGCCCTGTCCCTCTTGCCAGGGCTGGCAGCAGATGGCTGAGGCTTGCTGTGCTTCCGCATGATTGTGGGGTTGCTGGCTGGCAGGGAGGCTGGCAGGAACCAAGGCTGGCAGGAAGGCTGGCAGGGAGGCTGGCACCAAGGTAGGCAGGAAGGTTGGCAGGCAGGCTGGCACCAAGGCTGGCAGGAAGGCTGGGAGGGAGGCAGGCACCAAGGCTGGCTGGAAGGCTGGCAGGCAGGCTGGCACCAAGGCTGGCAGGAAGGCTGCCAGGGAGGCAGACACCAAGGCTGGCAGGAAGGCTGGCAGGAAGGCTGGAAGGCAGGCACCAAGGCTGGCAGGCAGACATGAACCAAGGTTGGCAGGAAGGCTGGCAGGCAGACATGAACCAAGGCTGGCAGCAAGGCTGGCAGGCAGACCGGCTGGCAGCAAGGCTGGC
>BLBF01000017.1:4700332-4744671 GCA_015471245.1 Laticauda colubrina | reverse complement strand
GGCTGGCAGCAAGGCTGGCAGGCAGACCGGCTGGCAGCAAGGCTGGCAGGGAGGCTGGCAGCAAGGCTGGTAGCAAGGCTGTCAGCAAGGCTGACAGGCATACATGCAGGCAGGGCAGATAAGGCAATCGATGTGTCCGGCAGCAGGTCTTTCCTCTGAATGGCGACCTGCTTCCAAGCTGCTTCCGTTATATCCGCGGGGCTGATGCAATGCATCCTCCCTGCATGCGCAGTGAACACCAGGCATCCATTAGGCTTCCGCTGTGCATCCGCTGTGCATCTGCTGTGCATCCGCTTCATCCGTTCGGCATCCACTCTGCATCCGCTCTTTCCGTTCCGCATCCACTTCGCTGAGGCCCCCCGGAAGCCCTGTGGATGTGCCACCCACTCCCATCTGCTCCCATCCGCTTCCATCCACTAGGCTTCCATTCTGCTTTCCATCCGCCCTGCGTCCTCCCCGCGTCCATGTTATCCGCTCCGGTTATGCAAATTTTTGCCCCTTTTGAGAGCGGATAACAACGGATGGAACATTTTGCTCATCCACTGTGTCCTTTTTGCATCCGTTGGCCAGTGTTACATGGGCTATAATTATAGTCAAATGATTGATTAATAATAATACTAGGATATTCAATTTTTGATTGATAATTTGAGTTATTATGTAATGTAACTGTAATTGAGACTATGAAATCGAAGCACAAAAAATTTGTAAACCAACCGACACGCTGTTTGTATACTTATAGAAGAAAGCTGGATGTTTTTATGTTTTGTTTTGTTTTTGTTTGTCCTTAAAAATCAATAAAACTTAACCCAATTTTTTTTTTTTTTTTTGAATCCCACCACTGAGCCCTTCATCAAAAGTTCTCAATGTTAAGTAACAAAATAAGGAATGTTAAAAAATAACACATAAGCACTTTAGCAAACAGGTCCTTTTTAAAATTAACAGGTCCTTTTTTAAAATACATTGCTATACAGCAGGGATCTCCAAACTTGGCAACTTTGAGACTTGTGGACTTCAACTCCCAGAATTTCTTGTCCAGCAAAGGAAATTCTGGGAATTGAAGTCCACAAGTCTCAAGGTTGCCAAGTTTGGAGACCCCTGCTGTAGAAGCATGGGAAAAAGGAGACTCGAGACCAGCGTAACTTCAGCTCTTCATTAAAAGGTATAGATCTGTGCTGGACCTGCAAGCCGCGGCAGCTCTTCTTATAGAGCTTGCCAGAGGCTCTTACCCAATGACAGCCTTCTGAATCTCCTGCGATCGGCTCGGACAATCGTGGCAGATTCTTTACTGACCAATCACCATCATTCTTCTGTCCAATCACAGTGCAGTCCATCTTAGCCAATCAGGTGAGAGGATTACAAGAATGCTAATATGGAACACCCCTCCCCTCTTGGTATGGTCCATCCTATGTGACTTGTGTAGGTAGGCAGGGCTTTTAACCTGCCTACTTGACCTGTGCAGCTCAGTTGCTGCATGGTCTTCAGACAGTTCGGATGGGATCTTTGTCATTCCTGCTCTTCTCCATGGAACCGCCTGGAAGGGTGAGTCAGGCCTTTTGCCGCAACTCCCACCCGGTTTACTGGGTTCAGTTGAGTTGTCGGCTTCTCTGTTCCCGGCTGGTCTTTCCGGGCTGGTTGAACTGGCTTGGCTGTTCCTTCCAGGCAAGATTCTATGTGGATCATCTCCTGCTGGTACCATTCTGCTGCCTTTGCTTTCCGGTGAGTATTGTTGGTTTCTTTTTCTATTTATTGGTATATGGATTGACTGCTCGGTTTGTGTTGGTTGGTCGTGTTTGGTTTGCCGCTGTGTCACAGGAGGATTTTCTCCTTCTTTTTGATAATTGTTTGGGGTTTCTTCCCCTCCCCAGTTTTATTATTAATGTCTTTTTGTTTATTTTGTGTGTTTTCGGTGTTGTTTGAACTTATTCATTATCTTAGTTGATTGACATATCATTTCCAATTCCTTCCATCCTCCGTTTCCAGCCAGTATGACCGGGGACCTGTCACTTGGGTTATTGTTGCAGGTACCCACAGTGGGTCCCCTGAAAATTTTTTGGCATAGACAGTGTCTCCTGGATTAAATGTATGGTACCATTTAGATGAGTCTGGTGGTTTTTCGGGATTGTATGTCGGGTGCAGTCTGTCAAGATGGGATCGGAGTTTTCTTCCCATCAGGAGCTCTGCTGGGCTTTTATTGGTTTTAGCACTTGGTGTTATGTGTTGTATTGTTAATAATTTATTTATTTTCTCTTGTAAGTTCCTGTGTCCATTTTTTCTAAAGCGTCTTTGGTGTATCTGACCATTCGTTCCACCCACCCGTTCGCCACCAGATGAACAGGCACTGTCAATGCGTGTTGTATGCCCCGCTCGGCGAGAAATTGTTTGAATGCCAACGCCGTGAATTGTGGCCCATTGTCAGATGCTATCAAGTCAGGTAGGCCATGGGTGGCAAAAAGTCTGGTTAATTGCTTTATAACTGCTTCCGTCGTGGTAGATTGCATTAGGCTTATCTCCAGCCAGTTGGAGTAAGCATCTACTGCGATTAAATAGGTGTGCCCTTTTGTGGGTCCTGCAAAGTCTATGTGGACCCTTGAACATGGGCCCCTGGGTGTTTCCCACTCGAGGGTTGGTGCTGCGGGAGGGTTTGGTCTGGATATTTGACATTTGTCACATGTTGCCACCCAGGTTTTGATGGTTTTGTCTATCCCTGGCCACCACACGTAGCTTCTGGCTATGGATTTCATCTTTACGATGCCCGGTTGTCCTTTGTGCAAGATGTGCAATATTCTTGTTTGTAAGGTGTCTGGAACCACTACTCTGTCGCCCCATAGTATACATCCCTTTTGGGAGAATAGTTCAGTCTGCTGGTTCCGGAAGGGTTTAAACTGGTCATTGCTCTCTGTTTCTGGCCACCTTTTTTCCACCCAGCTCAAAACCCACACCAGTTTGCTGTCTTTCTTCTTGGTTGTCTTTCTTGGTTGTCTCTCTAACAATGTCTGACACGGTTGTTGGCAGGTTGGGCAATGTGTCTATTTGTAGGGTGGATGTGGTGGGTGCGGGGTTGTCCTCTGGATCTGGCAAGGGGCAACAGCTTAATGCATCGGCGTGCAAGATGCTTTTCCCGGGCCGATGTATTAGCTGGTAGTTGTAGGCAGCAAGGAACTCTGACCACCTTGTTATCCAGGGTGACAGGATGTTGGGGGTGGCCTTGTTCCCTGCCGGGATCCCCAGGAGTGGTTTGTGATCGGTGATGAGGATGAAGTCCCCACCGTACAAGTATTCGTGAAACCACTTCATGCTGGTTACCGCTGCTAGTGACTCCTTGTTGAGCTGACTATAATTTCTTTCTGCCTTTGATAGTGTCTTAGAGAAGTATGCAATCGGTGCTTCACTCCCGTCTGGCAGAGTATGGCTCAGTACAGTTCTGATGCCGAATGGAGAGGAGTCGCAGGTCACCGTTAGTGGTAGGGTTTCGCTGTACTGGATGACGACTGATTCTGATGTGAGGAGATCTTTTATCTTCCGGAAGGCGGCCTCTTCCCGCTTGCCCCAGGACCAGGTGGATGTCTTGTCGAGTAACCTTTGCAGAGGTTCCGCTGTCGTTGCCTTTTGTGGCAAAAAGACATTGTAGAAATTGATTAGTCCCAGAAAGGCTTGTAATTCTGCCTTATTTTGAGGTTTTGGGGCTTCCTTTATTGCTTTAATCTTTTTTTTTGGGGGGGGTGGATTCCGTCTTTATCCACTAAATATCCCAGGAACTCAACTTTTTAGTGCATAGCTGGCACTTTTCTCTTCTAACTTTTAGTCCTGTGTTTTTAAAATTTCTGCAGGACTTCCCTGAGTCAGCTTCCCAATTGTCTTTTGTCCTTGACTGCTACCAAGACATCATCAAAATATGGCACGACTCCTTTGATGCCTTGCAGTAACCGTTCCATTATGCTCTGGAACACCCCTGGTGCCACACTGACTCTGAATTGGAGTCTTTTGCACAGGAAGCCCCCCCTGTGGGTCACGATGGTTTGTGCTTCCGCAGTCTCGGCGTTGACTGGCAGCTGTTGGTATGCCTGCACCAGGTTGGCTTCGCGAAGACTTTTCCTCCCCCGAGTGAGTGTAGGAGGTGCTGTACCACCGGAACTGGGTATGCACTCTGTTGCATTGCATTATTAAGGGTTGCTTTATAGTCCCCACAAATTCTTACAGACCCATCTGGTTTTATTGGGGTGACTATTGGGGTCTCCCAACATGATGATCAATTGGTTCCAGGACCCCTTGCGCAATGAGCTTATCTAGTTGCTCATCTATTTTTGGCTTGAGCGCGAAAGGAACTCGTCTTGGTTTAAGATGGATTGGGACAACATTGGGGTTCACATTAAATGATATTGGGGATCCCCAGTACTTGCCTAATTGTCCGTCGAAAATGTCTTGGAATTCCTTCATCAGCTCCTCCTCCCAGTCTGTTTCCTCGACATGGTTGATGCCTGTCACCTTGATTCCTAATGGTGCGAACCATTCTAGACCCAGCAGGCTTGGGCGGTCTCTGTCCACAATTGTTAGCGCGAGTACTTTTCCATGCTTTTTGAAGGTAACATGGAAGTGTCCAATTCCTATTATGGAAATTCTGTTCCTTGGTAGTCCTTAATGGCTAGTTTCTGGTTCTCCAGCTCTTGTTTTTGTAAGCTGGGCACTAACCTCTTAATCATGTCCCAGGATACCATGGAGAGGTAGGATCCAGAATCCACTTCCATTCTGCATGGCTTGCCTTCGATGCTGACCTGCACATGCACTTTTCTTGTATCGGAGTTGTCTGAGTGGCCAATGGTGACCATTTGGTGGGTTTCTTCATGTTGTCGGGTTTCGCTGAGCCGCTTGCTTCGATTCTCGTGGCTCCATCAGTTGTCTGAAAATTTGTCTCGGTTCATGGGAGGCATGTTGTTGCATCGCCTTGGGCTGTAGTTTCATTTGTTTCTACAGACCTTAGCGATGTGCCCCCATTTCTCACAGTACCGGCAAATGGCATCTAAGAACTGGCACTCTGAATGGGGGTGGTCGCCGCTGCATCCGGCGCACTGGAAACCCGACTTACGACCTCTCTGACTGTCTTGCTCTACCTGCAAGTATTGGGTGAGAGTTTGATGTCCTCGTGGTGTGCTGTTGTGGCTTTGTGGCCAGCCTTGGTTCTTTTCTCGGGAGATGCGTTGGTCTCCGACGTTGTTGGCGTTCATTTGCTGCAACTTGGCCTCTGATTTCTTCATAGCCTCGGCTGTGATGGCTTCAGCAATGGCTTCGGTAACCATAATGTCCGCTCGAGCCATTAGTCTGCTCTGGAGTATGGGGTCTCTGAGACTGAGGACCACATGGTCTCTCAAAGCCTCGTCCATGTTTGAGAGCCGTATGCACCTCCGATGTTCCTTAGTGCTGCCACAAAATCCCCGATGCTCTCTCTGTCCTTCTGATCCCGATGGTAGAATTCATGTCTCCAGATCAGATTTGGAATGGCCGGGGCGTAGTGGTTTCAAAGTAGCCGATCTAGGTCTGGCCAAGCCATCTCTTTCATGTCTTCTAGCTTGGCCAACACTTTGGCCATCTTGAATACAGCTGGCCCGCAATGGGTCAGGAACACAGCTCTCTTCCAGTGGTCGTTTGCATCTTTCAAGTTGTTGCTCTCGAGGAACATGAGGAATCGATCGATGTATGATTCCCAATCCTCGTTTGCCTGGTCGAATGGTGTGGGTGGCGAGTTGCTGTGAGCCATCTCATCAGTTGTTCAGCTCGGTTGCCATGTGCTCGACTGGTCTCTTTGTCTCAGTATTCCACCTTCGTCGCTAGCTTTGGAGCACGGGAAAAAGGAGACTCGAGACCAGCATAACTTCAGCTCTTTATTAAAAGGTATAGATCTGTGCTGGATCTGCAAGCCGCGGCAGCTCTTCTTATAGAGCTTGCCAGCGGCTCTTACCCAATAACAGCCTTCTGAATCTCCCGCGATCAGCTCGGCCAATCGCAGCAGATTTACTGACCAATCTTTACTGACCAATCACCATCGTTCTTCCGTCCAGTCACAGTGTAGTCTGTCTTAGCCAATCAGGTGAGAGTATTACAAGAATGTTAATATGGAACACCTGCTATACAGTATTAAGCATCAGAGAGACAGTTTGGTGTTCTTTGGCTTAAATACCAGGCTAGAAAACAAGTGACTGTAAGTTCTAGTCCTGCCTGAAAGACCAAGGCATCTGGATGGCCTTGACTAGTAATTTCTCAGCCAAAGGAAAGAGGAGACAGGGAACCACTGCAGGGACTTATTCAAGCAATCTCAACACTGACTTGAAGCCACCATGCCAAAAAGGGTTTTGTAAAATGTTTGTTCCAATCCCTGCTAGACAGGAAAAATAAATGCCCATCAGCAATAAATGACTTTGAAAGCAGTAATAAAATATATTAGAAGCTCCAAGAAAATTAACACAGTAGATATAACTGATTAATATTAAAAAAAACCTATACAATTAAAAGTTAAGGAAACAAAAATAATTTTAAAAGGCATGCAATAAAAATATAACTGAATTTAAAATGCATGTTATAATGATGTGCAGCAGAGAAAAATGAACCAGGACCACTGGGACAATTTTTTTAATAAAAAAAGTTTTTAATTTGCTGCTAAGTGGCTTTTATGAGAGAGGAAATAAGTATAAGGTTGCTTTCAATGAGGAAATGCAACATCTCCCCCCCCCCATTTTTTTTATAACCCTAAAATATTTGAAAATCATACAGATGACATTTAGTGGCAAAATGTGATTTTGAGCTGCACAGCTTATTTTTCTCTTTTCTAACTGTTTGTCTAAAATACTTTCCAAAATGACCCAAATCCTCTGAAACACATTTACTTTTGGGCTGTTCCTCTTTATTATCTGGGAATAAAAATAAAAGTGCACTCTGAACCCCAAATATGTTGACCTGTTCTATTATTCCTAGGAATATTTTAATAAATCATAATATATATTATGCAAAACAGATTAGAAGTTTGCTTTTCCAGAGGTAAGTAAAATCAAGCATATTCCATTATGCTTTCATAAGCTCCAGGAAAGAATATACATGCCATCAATATAGCATATAGATATATATTTAAGGCTGTGCAAAAGGAATTCCTTTCCTTTTGTTCCTCTGCTTTTGGCAAACAGCCACATTAGTATTCCTATTTTTCAATATGTTCACAGTTAGCCAGTGAGTAATTTATTATTTGTAATGTTACAATTTTGTTCATTTTAAAAATCTATGCATTCAAAAGAAATTTCCTGGCATCTCTCTGTCTAAATAGTTTCACTAAACCTGAGCCTTAAGACAAATGAAATATACTATGTATATTTTGTGTGTAACATAATAACTAATATTATGTTAACTGCTTTTTAACTATATTCAAGCAAATTATATGTACTACAGAACATATAGTTACATGAAGTCCAGATACAATTGGTAACAGAATTTGCTACTCAACAATAAGGGAAGTAATTAAGTAGCTATTTAATAACCAGAATAACAAATACAAAAATGCTACATTTTTACTGGGTGTTCCTCTGAGAGTTTTTGTTTTGTGTTTTGCAACACAGAGCTGCAATTCTATGCTCGAAATTGCAGGATAATGCATGAAATGAATGAAAAACACTGCATTAACAGATCACATAAAATAAGGATCTGTAATTATTTATTGAAATTATTTTTACTGAAAACATTCAACCTTTATTTTCTAAGAACAGAATTTGCTTTAAAATGCATAGTGCCCTCTTCTGGCTAGAGTGCAATTATATTTTATTACTGTTCACTCTACTGGTTTAGTATATATAGCATATGGAGTGATAGATCAAAGTAATTCGTAAGACATGCATTTCTCAATCTTTGTAACTCATAGTGCACAACTATATAGGATAGGATTCTGGTTTACATAAAAAGGATTGGAATTAAATAGCAATTGCCTGAAAGAAAAAAGAAAAAAAGAAAGGGAAAAAAAGACTAATATACTGGTATACTGCTAGGAATGTGATTTAGTTTCCTGGCTTTTATTCAGGTTCTCAAAAAGTTGTATTCCTCTTCCTGTCCTTATTTAAGCCCCTGTCACACAGCACCAATGGATGGAAAGAGGATGTAAAATGGAGAGAAACACTTGCCATCCGATGGTTAACGCGATGCTTCCGTTCTGTACTCACTGCCTCCGTTTTTCATTCTCTCTATCCGTCCAGCATCCATCGACTGACATTTCATCCGCTCAAAAAGTTTTGAAGCTGCACAAAACTTTTCGAGTGGAAAATGTATCCATCCGTTCTGCATCTGCAACGCATACGGGGAACATCCGTTCTACATCCGTCATCATCTGTTACGCATCCGCTATATCCGCTAGGCATCCGCTGCTCATCCGAGCAATTCGCATCCACTCCAGTGGAAAACGGACACAGGGAGGAAGAGAAACGGATGTGGAATGGACACGCAGCATTAGTAGCACGTATGGAGAAAGGATGAAAGCGGATGCAGCTCACATACAAAGCATTAAAACGGAAAAAACGTTTGCAGAGAGGATGTATCTCGGATATTTAGGATGTCTGCAGGATGCCCAGAGGATGCAAAAGGACACCGAATGGAAAACCTATATTTCCTATAAAAAGGGGGAGGAACTCACCTGGATCTCACTTTTCAGTCCAGCAGCCCTGCTGTGCAGACCTCTTCAGCCTTGCCCTTGCTCTTGCTCTTCCACAGCATCCAGTCATCTCCACCATGGATCATCACACACTAATTTTGGAAGCCACCATCATTCTACAACAGTGCGAAGCCATCTACGGGAAGAAAAGGAGGCGGCCAAGAAGTGTCTGGGTCTGAAGATGGATCACCAGAAGAACAGAGTATGGACTGTACAACAAGCTGATGGTGGAGCTGAGGAACGAAGACCCTCGTGCATTCCAGAACTTCATGAGGATGTCGCCAGCCATGTTTGACGAAGTTGTGGAGCAGCTGAGATCCAGGTTGACCAAGCAGAGCACCAACTTCTGACCCAGCCTGGACCCTGGGCTGAAGGTGGCACTGACTCTGCATGACCTGGCCTCAGGGACCACGTACAGGAGCATGCAGTACAGCTGGAGGATGCCACACAACACCATCAGCATTGTGGTCAGAGAAGTGGTGCAGGCCATCATCGAAGAATACCTGGAGGAGCTCCTCCAGTGCCCCTCCACTGAACAAGGCTGGAAGAAAGTTGCAGAGCAGTGGTATCAGAAGTGGAACTTCCCCCACACCATTGGAACCATAGATGGCAAGCACGTGGCCTGCAAAGCTCCAGCCAAGTCAGGGTCCACTTATTTCAACTCCAAGGGCTTCTTCAGCATCATCCTCTTCACCATGGTCGATGCTGACCACAAGTTCATGTACACCAATGCTTCAGGCAACGGGTCAGCTTCAGATGCCCAGATATACAATGCCAGTCACCTAAAGGAGGGGTTGGAAGGCAACCTCATCATGGGCTTCCCAGATCCAGACCGCCTGCCCAACGACACACAAGATGTGCCCTACTTCATTGTGGGGGATGACACCTTCTCCCTCAGAACCTACCTCATGAAGCCCTACACCTCCAGACTCCTCACCCGTGAAGAGAGAATCTTTAACTACAGGCTGTCCAGGGCAAGGCGGGTGGTGGAGAATGCCTTTGGCATCCTGGCCAACAGGTTCCAGGGACTTCTCACCACCATGCAGCATTGCCCACAGACCGTGAGGAGGATCGTGGAAGCTTGCTGCATCCTGCACAATCTCATGCGCTCTCGCTACCCAGTGTTGCAGAACAGGCTCGTGGACCTCCAACAAGGCAATGGGGACATGGAGCCTGGTGAATGGAGGCAAGGGCGAAACCTGATAGATACTGTGGATGTGCAAGGCCCCAACAGAGTTTCACATGAAGGGAAGAAGCAGTGCAACCTCTTGAAACACTGGTGCAACTCCCCAGCTGGAGCAGTGGAGTGGCAAGACAGGAGTGATGCTTAATGGATGCTTCCTTCAGCCTGTCTCATCACACTGATGAGATTGGGCCATATATGTTGAGTGGCCCTACAATGAACAGGGCATTTCATAAAGAGTTGTGTTTATGTTGAAATGTGTGGATCAATGATTACATTGTTATTGATAATGAAGGGCCAAAGGTGTGGCACCTGGGAGGGTGGACCATACAGTCCCACTATGCTTGCACTGGAGGTTTATCTATCCCACAGCTATTACCCATCCCACAGCTATTACCCATCCCACAGCTATTACCCATCCCAAAGGTATCCCTGCCCATTCCACAGCTATTACCCATCCCAAAGGTATCCCTGCCCATCCCACTGCTATCTTAACCCATCCCACAAGCATGGAAAGGCTTAAACCATTTCTAAAAGTTTCCACCAAGAATTTATTTAATAAAATAAATGAAGCAAGTGTGTGAAGCAAAGATAATCTTTATTAATAACAAGTTGTAAAAGCAAAATGACCCAAGTGTCCCAAGCAAAGATAAAGTCAACAGATAGCCACCCAGTCTCTGGCACTCTTCTTAGTCACTCTGAGGCATGCCCAGTCTCAGGGATGAAGGGTCCAGGTGCTGTGGAGGTGGCTGCTGCTGGAGTGCTGGTCTGAGGCGTCATTGGGGTGCCTGGCCCCGAGAGGACAACAGGTGACGGTGTGTGGAGGAAGCTCTCAGAGAGCTGGCTCATTCCTGTGATGTTGAGAGCCCCTTCCTCCAGGACATGGGGTGTCAGCCCCAATACCGATGACAGATGTTCTGAGGCCGGGCTTGGCTGTGGGGTGGAGGAAGGAGGAGTGTAGTGGGGCTTTCTGATCTGCAGCTGAGCGAGGTGAGGCGTGGGCGGCATCTGTGGCATGGGTGGCATGGGTGGCGTGGGTGGCATGGGTGGCATCAGTGGCATCGGTGGCACCGGTGGCGTCCGATGTACCTGTTCCTGGACTGGGAAGGGCTGCCTGTGCTGCTGGAGCTCCTGGTAGCAGTTGCCTTGGTAGGTGAGGGCCTATGGAAAGCCTTGGAAGGGCAGTGACATCACCTGGGGTGGAGGAGCAGACCTGGACTGGGTGGGAGCAGGTTCAGCTGGGTCTGGAGGATTGTGAAGAAGACAGGTGATCCTGTCCTTTATCACCCAGTACTGTGATTCTGACATGTTCATGAGGGTCTGGTTGACGTAGGTAAGGAAGGGCTTGTGGTTGGAGGATGGGACGTTGGTGTGTACCAGCTGAGAGAGGAGATCTACGCTGCTTCTGATGGTGTCCCTTATCTCCAGCAGGACAGTGTGGCTCTGGCCCTCCGGCCTGCCTCTCTGCCTGCTTTCTGTGGAGGTGGAGCTGGGGGTGGATGTGGGTTGGTCTCTGGTGGAAGTGCCCTCTCCTTGCTCCCACTGCATCAGGGGGTCCTCCACATGCTCCGCCATGGGGAGTGCAGCTGTCAGGGGGGTCTCTGCCGTGGCACACTCCACAGATACCTGCCTGTTCACAGGAGCTGACTGTTGGCCAGAAGAAGACTGGCTCTCTGCGAGCTGCCTGAGAGACAGGGTTATGAGAGGGGCTGCTCCTCGGTGGTGGATCTCACCCTCCAAGAAGCTGCACTTGGCCATCACGTAGGTCTCTCAGTCCGTCAAGTTGACCGTGGCCTGGCCAGATTTCTTGAGGTGCAGCTTCCTGTACCAGGTGTGCATGTGCTTCCACCAGCCGAGGAGCACCTCCGAAGTGTAGCCCAGGCTCTTCGCCTTCTCTCTCCAAGCAGCCTGCTTCCTTTTGGTGTCTCAATAGAGCCTTTGTCCCTTCTGCCATAGATACTCGTTCTCCCTCAGCCATCCCAGCACCTTATCCTCATGTTCTTCTTCGATGGAGTACTGCCTCCTCTCCAATTCTCGTTCATGCGTATGCCTCTTCCTCCCTGTGGCAGGGCCATCTGGGCCCTCATCAGAGAGGCTTCGAGGTTGTAGGGGCTGCTCCTCCACACCACCACCAGCAGCAGCAGCAACAACAACAGTAACAGCAAAAGCAGGACCAGCAGCACCAGCAGCAGTAGTAGCAGCACCAGCAGCACCAGGATCATCAGCAGCAAAGTAAGCACCAGCAGCGCCAGCAGGACCAGCAGGACCAGGATCATCATCAGCAGAGTAAGCACCAGCAGCACCAGCAGCACCAGCAGGACCAGGGGCACCAGCAGCACCAGAAGGACCAGGAACACCAGCAGGACCAGCAGGACCAGCAGGACCAGCAGGACCAGCAGAAGCACCAGCACCAGGAGCAGCGCCAGCAGAGAAAGCACCAGCAGAAGCACCAGCACCAGGAGCAGCACCAGCAGAGTAAGCACCAGCAGAAGCACCAGCACCAGGAGCAGCGCCAGCAGAAGCTCCAGCACCAGAAGAGTCAGTCCCAACAGCAGAAGCCCCAGCAGAAGCAGAGTCAGGGCCAGGGGGTGGGATGGGGGCCCTGTCCCTCTTGCCAGGGCTGGCAGCAGATGGCAGAGGCTTTCTCTTCTTCCTCATGGTTGTTGGCTGGCTGGCTGGCTGGCTGGCTGGCTGGCTGGCTGGCTAGCTGGAGCTGTGTCTGGTGGCAGGTCTTTCCTCTGAATGGTGACCTTCTTGCAAGCTGCTTCCCTGTATATCCACGGGGCTGACGCAATGCATCCTCCCCGCATGCGTAGTGAATGCTCTGCATCCGCTAGGCATCCGCTAGGCATCCGCTAGGCTTCCGCTCTGCATCCGCTTCATCCGCTCAGCATCTGCTCTGCATCTGTTCCTTCCGCTACGCGTCCGCTTCACTGTGCTCCCCCAGAAGCCCTGCGGATGTGCCATCAGCTCCCATCCACTTCCATCCGCTAGTCTTCCATGGAGCATCCATTTTCCATCCTGGCTACGTCCTCCCCCCGTCCGTTCCTTTCCGTTGTTGTCCGCTCTGCTTATGCAAATTCGGGGCACTTTTGAGAGCAGATAACAACGGATGGAACATTTTCTTGTCCGCTGTGTCCTTTTTACAAATGTTTTGCATCCGTCGGCCAATGTGACAGGCCCTTTACATGCTACCCATCTTTTCAAAATGTTACCAGATACCACTTTTTGTTCATCCAGTCATACCAGATATTCCATATTTTGATATTTAAATGGTACACATATTACATGTACAGCTACAAAGCATTGATTTTATAATCAGCTACACCATACAGAGAAGCAAAATCCCTTTTAATTAACACTTGTTTCAACAAGATAAAGTGATTTTTAAAAGGAAAGCCTGAGGGTTGCTTGTAATCATCTACTTCAAAGGAAGTTCTGTTGAGTTTAATTATTCTGTTGAGTTCTGTATTGTATATTTGACTGCAGGCTAAATTCACAGTTACAGTTGGCAAAAACTTGATACAAAGAATCAGATTAGAACATTTGAATAATTCCACAACTAGCCAACTGGACATTTGATAGTTATTATTTGTTAAATTTATTCACCTCCCATCTTACCACAAGTGACTCTTTTTACTGTTTTAATTCTTGTTTTTAAAAACAATACTACAGTCCAGACCTGCGGGACTCTCAACTCCTGAGGAGAAAGTGACAGCCATAGTTAGGAAGGTTTTTGCTCAGTTTCATGTTGTATGGTCAGTTGTGCCTTTTCCAGAGTTGGGAGCCTTTCTCTCAGTCGTGCCCTGATCATTTTCCAATATGGAATACTGCAATATGCTCTACATGGGATTGCTATGAAAAGTGGAAGCTATAGTTGGTATAAAATACAAGCCATTTTGGACACCTTTAGAGCTGTGCATCTATAACATCTCTGCTGTGTGAGTTGCTTCACGGATAATGTGATTCAAGGCCCTATTCAATGTGTGGTTATGACTTTTAAAGTGCTTCATGGTAAGTCCCCAGGTTACCCAAAGAATCTTCTTGTCCCAATTATATCAATTCATTTCATCTAGTCAGGCAAGGAGGGCATGTTATGGTTGCTGTTCACTAAAGAATTTCAACTGGCTGATTTAGAAGGAGAGCCTTCTCTGCCATGGCCCCTGCTCTATGGAGTATCTTGCTCTTTGAGATGTGGTTGCTCCATCCCCCCTTTTGGAGAAGTGTTAAGATCTGTCAGTTGGTACAGGGATCCAAATATGGCATGAAACCGAGAGGTTGTTGGTGGCTTGAGGTGACAAAAACACTGTCTATTTTTGTAAAAAAAAATGTTTTCACTTGTAAGTCACTCAGAATCACTTAGTGAGATGGGCAGTGTATTAATCTGATGAATAAATGAATAAGTAAGTAAATAAATAAATAAATAATGCCATAAAAGCAAAAGCTATAATGATATATATCTTTTAGTTTCTTTCATTGAAGAGAGAAAACTGTTTAGGATGGACATGAATATTTTGCAGCTGAAATAAATGAGTTTTTTTCTTGTTCACTTTTTATTAAGTTTCAGAATAGATTGAAATAAAATAAAAACTAAAATCTGGGATTCAAATATCCTGATTAAAATATTTGTTTCAGTCAGATTGACTGAGTGATTGTGTCTTCAAATTGGTGTCAATTCATGGCGAATAAGTAGAATGGTTAGTTCCATTACCATCTGCTAATTATACATGTTGAATATTTAAATCCACAGTTTCCTGTTCTATGTTTGCTGATTATATTCCTGAATTCAGAGCTTTTAATATTTCAAATTCATATGGAAGAAAACATATGAACAACATAAAGTTTGGTACATTATGATGTGGTACCACCAGCCACTAATTTACAATGGTTTAAAAGAGGATGAGGTAAATCCATAGAGAATAGGCTATTCAGTTGCATTCCTCTCCTTCTACTTCCACTTCCACTTCCCCTCCCCCTCCCTCCCTTCTTTCCTCCCTCCCTTCTTCTTTCTCTTTCTTTCTTTCTTTCTTTCCTTCTTTCCTTCCTTCCTTCCTTCCTTCCTTCCTTCCTTCCTTCCTTCCTTCCTTTCTTTCTTTCTTTCTTTCCTCTTATAGTTTTTGTAATGTAAAAGATAATAAAATAAAGGGTAAACAGAAAAGATAAGGTCAATGATACTCATTTTAAAAAATTACCCTTTAAGACATAGTGACTTTATAAAAGAAAAAAATAATGATTTCTCGGTGGTGAATCTGCAGCATCTTCTGCCAAGCTTCACCAGGGAGCATGCAAAAGGCTAGTAGGGATGATAAGAATGATAAGCAATGCTTGTCATAGGTCCTCTGAGGGCCCCTGCAACAATGATTCACTGAGTCTGGTATAAGAAATAAAACCATAAAGCTCAAGGGTCTTTTTTAGTGATTTCTTGGTGTTACCCTAGAAAATGCTGGAGCTGTACAGGGATCAATTCATATATGATGTTGTTAACAAAATAATCTGTCTTATTGTAACCAGTTTGGAGTTTTCAGTGATATGACATAACTTTTTCATTGAGATTCACATGGATATGTTTTATTTCCATGGATGAGTTTAGACACACGTAGTTTCTTTGACATCGGATAAAAATAAATGTGGCAGAACATTTATTTTACATGGCTTGAATTATGTTTGTTAGGGATAACATTGTTCACCCTAACTGTTTTAGGTGAAATACTAACTATAAATCATAGTTAGTGTATGCAGCTTTAAATGTAAAATAGCAATTGTGGGTGTGGTTATGAAAACCATATAAAAGTAGCAAGGCTACAGCTTGCTCTCACTCTCTCTCTGGCTTTGATGATCCCTGATTACTGCTTGGAAGCAAGACTGCATTGTTCGAACGGGAGAGACAACAACGGACTGATTTATGTGAACTGACAATAGGATATTCTACATGGACTTTGCTAACTGAATATCCCTGAATGGACTGACTACATGGTAAATGAATATAGGACTGTTTTTGACTATGCTATAAACTTATACTGGAATAAAACATATTCTTGATAGCACAAGCGTATCTGTTATTTTTACTGTATGTTAATAAACATACAAGCTTAGCTCACTCATTTATCTGTGTGCCTATCTGACTAACGCTGCACATTCTGTTTAGCTTGTCTACCTAACCCTGGTTGGGGAACCCAGGCTTAACAATGTTATACTATCTTCCCATGATAACTCAGGTTGAGATTGCTGAATAGACAACAAGAAAATTGGGAATTATCATTTCTCTTCAGTATATGAGATAATGCTTTGGGCATTGCAAGAGATAGGTAGCCTTCAATTGTATCTGATGAACAGCCAGCAGAGAAGTCCACTTCTTCTGGATATGTAGAATCAAACCTGTGTGCTCATAAACCTATCTTCAGTGACCTGTGTCTTTTCAATTGGGCAGCTGTATTGAAGAAGTTTTTTTTTTTTTTGTTAAGTTTTATTGATTTTTAAAATCAAACAAAAAATAAAAACATCCAACTTTCTTCCATAAATATACAAACAATGTGTCGGTTGGTTTATAATTTTTTTGTGCTTTGATTTCATAGTCTCAATTACATTTACATTACATAATAACTCAAATTATCAATCAAAAATGGAATATCCTAGTATTATCATTAATCAATCATTTGACTATAATCTTGTTCATTCATACTTTGCGAGATAGCTATACTTTACTTAGTTTATTTTATAACAATTCATATAGTCCTCCCAAATCTATCCTAAAAACATTTTATATAATAATAATAATAGAAATAATAATAGAAATACATCTTTATATATTCATTATTTTCTAAAATTCTACGTATTCTATTATTATATTTTGTTATCTAGCCATTGATAGAAAAGGCCCCAAATTTTGTAAAATTGTTTATCCTCTTCTCTAATTTCAAATGTCATTTCAGCACATTCCAGTATTTTCTTGAGAGTTTCCTCCTGCGATGGTATTTGCTTATTTTTCCAATTTTTAGCAAATACAGTCCTACCTGCTGTTAATACATTTACAATCAAATATTTTAAATCTTTGCTGCATGTATAAGGTAAAATTCCCAATAAAAATATATCTGGTTTTAAATCTATATGCTTTTTAAGCCCATGTCACACTGAACCAATGGATGCAAAGAGGATGTAAAATGGACAAAAAACCTTGCCATCCGTTGGTTAACGCGATGTATCCGTTCTGTACTCACTGCCTCCGTTTTGCTTCCTCTCTATCCATCCAGCATCCATTTATGGACATTTCATCCACTCCAAAAGTTTTGGGCTCCCTAAAATTTTTGCGCGGAAAATGTATCCAGTTCATCCATTCTGCATCCGCTACGCATCTGCTATGCATCAGTTACGCATCTGTTATGCATCCGCTTTATCTGCTAGGCGTCCGCTATGCATCCACGCAACTCCATCCACTCCAGCAGTAAACGGACGCAGGGAGGAAGCGGAACGGACGCTGAACGGATGCAGAACGGATGCCTAGCGGATGCAGAACGGAAACAAAGCATTTAAAATGGAAAAAACATTCGCAGAGGGAACCTATCTCGGATATTAAGGATGTCTACAGGATGCCTAGAGGATGCCTAGAGGATGCCTAGCGGAAAACCTATACTGCCTATAAAAAGGAGGAGCAACTCGCCTGCATCTCACTTTCAGAACAGCAGCCCAGCGGTGCAGACCTCTGCAGCCTTTGTCTGTCTCTTTCTCTTCCACAGCATCCAGTCATGTCCATCGAGTATTGTAACAAAGTCCTTTTGGCAGCCACCATCATTCTGCAACAGTGCCAAGCCATCTGCAGGCTCTGTGAACACTACTGCGAGAAGAAAAGGAGCCACCCAAAAAGAGTCTGGGTCCGAAGATGGTTCGCCAGTAGACAGAGGACGGACTGTACAACAAGCTGATGGTGGAGCTCAGGAGCGAAGACCCTCGGGCGTTCCAGAACTTCATGAGGATGCAGCCAGCCATGTTTGACGAAGTTGTGCAGTGCCTGACACCCAGGTTGACCAAGGCAAACACCAGCTTCCGGCCCAGCCTGGAACCTGGGCTCAAGGTGGCACTCACTCTGCACCACCTGGCCTCAGGGACCTCCTACAGGAGCATGCAGAACGGCTGGAGGGTGCCATCCAACACCATCAGCATTGTGGTCAGAGAAGTGGTGCAGGCCATCATCGAAGAATACAAGGAGGAGCTCCTCCAGTACCCCTCCACTGAAGAAGGATGGAAGAAAGTTGCAGAGCAGTGGTATCAGAAGTGGAACTTCCCCCACACCATTGGAGCCATAGATGGCAAGCACGTGGCCTACAAATCTCCAGCCAACTCCGGGTCCACTTATTTCAACTCCAAGGGCTTCTTCAGAATCATCCTCTTCGCCATGGTCGATGCTGACTACAAGTTCATGTACATCGATGCTTCAGGCAACAGGTCATCTTCGGATGCCCAGGTATAGAACGCCAGTGACCTCAAGGAGGGGCTGGAACGCAACCTCATCGTGGGCTTCTCAGATCCAGACCCCCTGCCCAACGACACGGAAGATATGCCCTACTTCATCGTGGGGGATGATGCCTTCTCCCTCACAACCTACCTCATGAAGCCCTACACCTCCAGACTCCTCACCCGTGAAGAGAGGATCTTCAACTACAGGCTGTCCAGGGCAAGGCGGGTGGTGGAGAACGCCTTTGGCATCCTGGCCAACAGGTTCCAGGTACTCACCACCATGCAGCATTGCCCAGAGACCATGAGGAGGATCATGGAAGCTTGCTGCATCCTGCACAATCTCATGCACACCCGCTACCCAGTCTTGCACAACAGGCTCGTGGACCTCCAACAAGGCAATGGGGTCATGGAGCCTGGGGAATGGAGGCAAGGGCGAAACCTGATCTACACTGAGGATGTGCAAGGCCCCAACAGAGCCTCAAATGAAGCGAAGAAGCAGCGCAAACTCCTGAGACAATGGTGCAACTCCCCAGCTGGACCAGAGGAGTGGCAAGACAGGATGGTAGATGCTTAATGGATGCTTCCTTCAGCCTGTCTCATCACACAGATGAGATTGGGCCATGTATGTTTGGTTGGCCTATAATGAACAGGGTGTTTAATATAGAGTTGTGTTTATGTTGACATGTGTGGATAATTATTACATTATTATTGATAATAAAGGGCCATAGGTGTGGCACCTGGGAGGCTGGACCATACAGTCCCACTATGCTTGCACTGGAGGTTTATCTATCCCACAGCTATCCTAACCCATCCCACAGCTATTATCCATCCCACAGGTATCCTAACCCATCCCAAAGCTATCCTCACCCATCCCACAAGCATGCAAAGGCTTAAACCATTTCTAACAGTTTCCAGCAAGACTTTAGTAAAAAAAAAGAAACGAAGCAAGTGTATGAATCAAAAATATACTTTATTAACAAGAAGCTATAAAACAAAAATGAGTCTCTGGCACTCCTCTTGGTCGCTCAGTCTCATGGGTGAAGGGTGCAGGTGCTGTGGAGGTGGCTGGTGCTGGAGTCCTTGTCATCAGAGTCCTCCTCCAGAAGCAGAAGCAGCAGAAGCGCCAGCCCCAGAAGAGCGAGCCCGTGCTGCAGAAGCCCCAGCAGAACCAGAGTGAGGGCCAGGGAGTGGGATGGTAGCCCTGTCCCTCTTGCCAGGGCTGGCAGCAGATGGCTGAGGCTTGCTGTGCTTCCGCATGGTTGTGGGGTTGCTGGCTGGCAGGGAGGCTGGCAGGAACCAAGGCTGGCAGAAAGGCTGGCAGGGAGGCTGGCAGGAAGGCTGGCAGGGAGGCTGGCACCAAGGCTTGCAGGCAGGCAGGCACCAAGGCTGGCAGGCAGATATGAACCAAGGCTGGCAGGAAGGCTGGCAGGCAGACAGGAACCAAGGCTGGCAGGAAGGCTGGCAGGCAGACATGAACCAAGGCTGGCAGGAAGGCAGGCAGCAAGGCTGGCAGGCAGACCGGCTGGCAGCAAGGCTGGCAGGGAGGCTGGCAGCAAGGCTGGTAGCAAGGCTGGCAGCAAGACCGACAGGCAGACATGCAGGCAGGGCAGGCAAGGCAGTCGATGTGTCTGGCAGCAGGTCTTTCCTCTGAATGGCGTCCTGCTTCTGAGCTGCTTCTGTTATATCCGCGGGGCTGACGCAATGCATCCTCCCCGCATGCGCAATTAATGCCAGGCATCCATTAGGCTTCCGCTGTGCATCCGCTAGGCTTCCACTCTGCATCCACTTCATCCGTTCGGCTTCTGCTCTGCATCCGCTCTTTCTGTTCCACGTCCGCTTCGCTGAGGCCCCCCGGAAGCCCTGCGGATGTGCCATCCACTCCCATCCGCTTCCATCCGCTGGGCTTCCTTTCTACATCCTCTTTGCATCTGCCCTGCGTCCTCCCCGCGTCCGTGTTATCCGCTCTGGTTATGCAAATTTTTGCCTCTTTTGAGAGCGGATAACAACGGATGGAACATTTTGCTTGTCCGCTGTGTCCTTTTTGCATCCGTTGGCCAGTGTGACATGGGCTTTAGTCATTTTTTTCAACCATGTGTGGATTTTAGTCCAATATGTTTTTGCATCCGCACAAGTCCACCACATATGGTAATATGAGCCACGTATCTGATGACATTTCCAATATCTTTCGGATTTATTCTTGAACATTCTTGCTATTCTTGTCAGGGGGAAAATGTCACCTGTAAAACATCTCATACAAATTTTCTTTAAATGCTGTTGACATTGTCATTTTATAATTTTGAGACCACAATTTTTGCCATTTCTCTAGATCAATCCCATATCCAAAATCCTTCCCCCAAACAATCATAGTTTCTTTAACTTGTTCTTCTAGTTTAATTTCTAATAAATATCCATACAATTTTTTAAGCACCTTTTCATCAGTACCTGTCAAAATCTTATCTAAATCAGTCAATTTATTATAGAAACCTTCTGTTTCAAAATCTTTTTCATACCTTGAATGTATTTGCACATAAAAAAACCAATTCATCTTTATACCTTGTTCCTCTAGTTTTTGCATAGATTTAAGTTCACCCTTTTCATTCAAAATTTCCCCATATCTAACTGTTTATTCCTTCTTATATATTATAGGATAAGAAAATGCTTCAATAGTCGATAACCAGACTGGAATTTTCAAATAACATTGTCTTTTAATCATTCTCCCAATTTAACCACAGAGACTCCCATATATGATGTCTTCTAAAATAACCCTGTATTTTAGTTCCCTTATACCATAAAAAGGCATGCCACCCCAACAACAAATCATGTCCTTCTAATGTTCAACAATCTAGTATTTCTTCATGTTATCCATTCCTTTGCCCATGTCAAGTTTGTAGCTTGGTAGTCCAACTCCCAATTAGGCAGACGAAATCCTTCTCTAATTTTAGCATCTTGTAAAAATTTTAACTTTATTCTCACTTTCTTACCTTGCCATATATATTTCAACACAATTTTGTTTAAATCTTCAAAGTAGTCCTTTCCAAGCCTAATTGGTATTGTTTGAAACAAATATAAAATTATGGGTAAAATATTCATTTTGACCGTTGAAATTCTCCCTATTAGTGACAAATGTAGGTTCTCCCATTTCGTCAAATCTAGTGCTATCTGTTGTTTAAGTTTAGTGTAGTTGTTCTCTTTTAGTGTACTACATCTTGCTGTCAAATGTATCCCCAAGTACTTAACCTTATTCGTGACTTGAATTTTCAATACATTTGGCAATTCTTCGTTTTGTTTTAGTAACATATTCTTTGTCAAAATCTTTGTCTTATCTTTGTTTATTTTCAAGCCGGCCACCTTGCCATATGCCTCTATCTTTTCCAATAGTTTTGGTTCTGTTTCTAGAGGGTCTTCTAAAATAAAGGCCAAGTCATCCGCAAAAGCTTGTAATTTAAATTCTTCCTTTTTAATTTTCATTCCTTTTATACTCTTTTTGTCTCTAATGTTTCTATTTAAACCTTCCAAAGTTAGTATAAATAGCAAAGGTGAAAGTGGGCAACCTTGTCTTGTACCTTTTCTTATATTGATAGAGTCTGTTAATTCTCCCTCTATCATTACCTTTGCCGTTTGCTTATAATATATGGCTTGTATTGCTTGAATAAATTTTCTGGTGAAGCCCATCTGTTCCAGTAATAATAACATGAATCTCCAGTTCACATTATCAAATGCCTTTTGTGTATCTAAAAATATCAAAGCCATTTGTTTTTCAGGGTGTGCCTCATAATATTCCAAAGTGTCCAACATTACGCTCATATTATCTTTAATTTGTCTCTTTGGCAGAAATCCATTTTGGTCAGAGTGAATGAAATTATTTAAATATTTTTTGAGTCTCTCTGCCAATATTGAAGCAAAGATTTTATCATCTGCATTTAATAAAGAAACGGGTCTATAATTCTTAATTTGTAATGGATCAGTCTCTTCTTTCGGAATAAGTGTAATATAGGCTTCTGACCATGTTTTAGGTATCTTCTTCTTTAGCATAACTTCATTCATGACTTCTAGCAATGGAAGGTTCAGCAATTCTTGTAGTGTTTTATAAAATTCTGCCGGAAGTCCATCTGGGCCTGGTGCCTTCCCATTAGTTTGTTTCTTAAGTGCTTCGGTTAACTCCAACATGGTTATATTGCTTTCTAACATTTTTTCAGACTCTTTAGGTATCTTCGGTAAATTAGCATTCTGTAAATACTGTTTAACTCTTTCCTCATCAATATTCTCTTGCTCATATAGTTTCCCATAAAAGTCTCAAATGATTTCCTTCTTCTCTTTATTGCCATGGCAAACTTGACCCTGATTATCTATTAACTGCGGTATTTTCCTTGATTCTTTTTCCCTTCTCAATTTGTATGTGAACCATCTACCTGGTTTGTTTGCATCCTCAAAATAATTCTGTTTAGCACTTCTAATTTTCTATCCTAATTCTTCTTTCTCTATTAAACTCATTTTATGTTTAATTATATCCAGTTTTAGCTTCATTTCTTTTTTCTGTGGCATTTTCTGTAGTTCTTTTTCAAGTCTTTTATACTCATCTTCTAAAGCTTCCGTGGCTTGCCTTTTTCTGATATTCCTTATCCTTGTGTAGTCTATTATCAAGCCTCTAGCATATGCCTTCATTGTGTCCCATACATTCTGGACTGAAGTGTCTTCTTTTTTATTTTCTCCAAAGAAAAAAACCAATTCTTTCTCCATCTGCTGTATAAAATCCTTCTCCTTTAGAATAGTATTATTTAACGTCCATCTCTATCTTGTTTTTTGTCCTTTCCATTTAATTGTCATTGGATTGTGATCTGCCCAAGTACTTGTTTCGATATTTGTTTCTTGAATGTTAGATATTAGTTCTGTTGAAGTCCAAATGATATCCATTCTGGACCATGATAAATGTCTATTTGAGTAAAAAGTGTATTGTTTGGTTTTAACATTTCTTTCTCTCCATATAATTTTTAAGTTTGGGGAGAGTCTTTCTATTTTGCTTTGTTGTTGTTGTTGTTGTTGTTGTTGTTGTTGTTGTTGTTGTTGTTGCTATACATTCCAGTTTATAGTCTACAGTTCCATTGAAATCTCCCATCATAACTATATTGATATAGTCCAGTTCAATTATTTTCATATGTAATTTTTTATAAAATTCTTCTTGTTTATCATTCGGAGCATAAATTGCAATCAAGAGTGTTTCGTATTGTTATCCATTATTTCAACCATTAATACTCTTCCATCTTCATCAGTATAAATCAATTTGGTAAGATGGTCTCTTTAATATATAAAACCACTCCTCTTTTCTTACATTGAGTCAAAGAAGTAAATATTTTCCCTAATTTTGGTTGTATCAACAATTGTTCACATTGTTTTTAATATGTACTTCTTGTAGACAAATTATATCAAATTTTAGTTTCTCTAATTTGTGAAAAATTTTCCTTCTTTTAACAGCTGAATTAAGTCCATTTATATTCATTATAATCAGTTTTTTCTCTTCCATGATTATGCTTTATAATTAGGTTTGGCAGCTCTCGTAGATCTTGGTTCACGTTGTTCTTTAATCTCCACCGATCCACCTATTGCACCTTCTTTTTCTATCTCCATTTGGTCATCTTGGATTTCAGTTAGTGAAATCTCTTCTTCTGCCTCCTCCTCTCTCCTTCCAAAAAATTCTGCATAAAATAATTCTGCTTTCTCAATTGAGTCAATTCTACGTCTCTGTTCTTGCCATGTAAATATTAAACCTTCTGGGATTAGCCATCTATAATTCACCTCTTTTTTCAATAGAATTTTAGTCAAAAATCGGTATTGTCTTCTCATCTCTCTCACTCTTCTGGGTATTTGCTTTAAAACCACTATCTCCTTGCCTTTGTATTTCAATGTTTTCTCTCTTACCACTTGTAATATTTGTGTTTCAATGGCTTTTTTTTGTAAATTTGATATGAGCTTCTCTTGGTAAGTTATTTCTCATTGCATATCTTGTAAAAACTCGGTATACCTCATCTACTCCATCCATCATCTTCTCTTTTGTTATTTCCAAAGCTTCAGCCAATATTTCTTTCATTATCTCAGCTAGATTTTGTCCTTTTTCTTCCTCCTCTATGTTTTGAAATCTGAGATAAAATTCTGATCTCTCCATTTGCCATTTCAGCATCCCACTTTTATCTTGTTCAACCATTGTTAATCTGCTATCAATATCTCCAATCTTCTTGTCTCTTTGTTTATCTTCTTCAGTTTTTTGCAATCTGTCATCATACTTCACCATCATTTGTTGAGTATTCTCCACCTTTTCATCAGTTTTCCCTGTTCTTTGTTCAATATTCTCTGTTCTTTGCTCAATATTTTCTGTGCTCTTTTCAGTGGTGTCTGATTTTATTTTAAGGTCTTGGATTCCTTGCATGATAATCTGTAGAGTCACTCTTTCTTGATCTTTGTCTTGCTTTAACATTGTCTGAATTGAATGTTGTCCTCCAGATGGTGGGGAGGCAGAAGCAGAAGTTAAGGAGCCAGAAGCTATAAACTTCCTACTCATTTTAAACAATTCAAGATCTTCAGGTTCTTCTAAACCCTAATCCAATTGTGGAATAGTCAATTATTATCTAAAATGAAAAATAAGAATGGTCGAGAGAAAAGCCCAATAATAATAAAAAGAAAAGGAGAAAACATTTCTTCAGGTTCTTCTTAACCTTAATCCAATCAATAATTAAGTAGAAAGGAAGGAGAAAAACAAAAATTTTAAAAAAAGCAATAAAAAAACTTGAGAAATTAAAAATAATTCTTGAGAATTCTCAAATTAAAAAAAAGTATAAAACTGGACCAAAAGAATAGATAAAAAAAAAAAACTCCCAAAGAAGAGAGGGAAAAAAAAAAAAGAAAATTTTGATGTTTTCCCTTTGAAATATTAAGCAAAGATGGAAATATGACAAAAATAAAGGTTTTAAAAAGAAAAAATGAACAGTACAGCTGGAAGGGGTGCTAGCACAACTTAAGAAAATAAAAAAGACACACTGCACTTTGTTTAGTTATCCAAGGCTCTTGTCATATCTCTCTCCAAGCTTCAAAGCCAAGTTTCAATTGTTGATAGAAATCCAGAATACCTGCAATAATACTCTCCCGTGCTCTTCCCTCTATCTTATCACGTAGCAATGTCCTTGAAAAAGAATTTCAAAGCTTTCTTTCTCAACTTTCTCAGCTTCGTCTAAAATATTTTCAAGCCTCTAGTTGGCAGTGTTGCAAAGTTTCTTTACTCTCACTCTCCTTTCCCAGACAAAATGTAATAAAAATTAAAAAGAATAAAGAACAAGTATATAAAAATATCTAAAGGGAGCCTCTAACCTAAAATATTACAAAGTCAAAAAAGAAAAAAAATAGATATAAATAGAGAAAAAACCAGTCCAGTTAGCAAGTGCAAAATCAGGATAGAAGTCCAGCCATAAGAAAAAAAAAAAAAAAAGCAAAGCCTTACTTTGACACTTCTGTTTAAAAACCGCCAATTATTCACTTCTGTCAAAACTTCTACAGATTATTTTCTTCCCCTTAGGGTGTCCTTTAAGGTCCTTTTAAGTCTTAAAATAATAAAAGAACAATTCTCACCAAACTGACACACTTTCTCTTTCAGCCTCTTCTGTTCGGAGCTGTCCCAACTTTAGCAGCTTTTTTTTTTTTTTTTGATGGCTGCCTTTCTGCCGCTGGCAAAAGGGCTTCTCCTGGATCAACCAGGGATTGCAATATCCCTGGGATCTACACGACACACCCTTCTTTATCACCGTCTCTTCGGGATGGTTTAGGTCCATTTGAACCGTCCAGGGGTAAAGATATTGGCTGCAATCTCAGACCTCCAAGATTGCATGCAGTATTGTCACGATTCCAGCTCCTCCCCCAGAAGTCTTTTACTCATTTATATAGGTATCACACACCTTTCTAAAATGAAGGAGTAGCATCTATATTCAAGTTTATTGAAATAATGATTTATTGCATCCAGAGCAGCAAGAAATTACACTGTACAACTCTTTCTGCAAACAATTCTTTTCCTTGTACTTTTATTCCCCTGCTAGATGATTGTGTGAAATGCTAGTCAAAGGAAATAAATAAATA
Organism: Laticauda colubrina; assembly: GCA_015471245.1. NCBI lineage: Eukaryota > Metazoa > Chordata > Lepidosauria > Squamata > Elapidae > Laticauda > Laticauda colubrina. The sequence continues at coordinate 4,718,257 of BLBF01000017.1, read as the reverse complement.
AAAATCACCCCCTTGAATCATGTAGACTTCCTATGTTTAATAACTTTGTTTCAGGGCAATGCAAATGTCAGCATTCCAGCAACCCTCCATTCCAATTAGTAACTCCAAGACAAACATATCTCAAAAGTACCTTTATGAGGATAATAACTGGCACATCTGTGGAATCCTGAATCTGAAAGTTTCTGGGCTTCCTACAATTTCCCAAACTACAAATCCATCTCCCCTTAGCCATCATCACATCACATGGCCCAATCACGATCCTTCCAAAAGTAAGATCTTCATTTCATCCTGAGCCATACTCAATGAACTAACAAAAGAATTTTATTTTGTCTACTTTGAGCTACTCAGTTAAATCTACCCCGCCTCCCATTTTCTCAGGTTTGTGGCAGCAGGGAATATGGCTTCCAAAGCTGACAGGCATCTCCCTTTGAAAAAAATCACCTCCTGGAAGAGATATTAAACAAAACACAACCAGGGATTAATGTAACCTCCTTAACCCCCTCTCCCCCCTTTAAGGGGATCTTCAGTTTGTCAGGGAATTTGTCATGGAATTGGTTAACAATCTATCTGCACGTATATCCCAACTTTTTACCCAAGTAGCGTCTGACAAAGGGTAACCTTTCGATAACACCAAATATTGTAACCTCCCTAGGTATAATCTAGGATCAAGGATTTTCTTTATTTCATAATGTGTTTCACCTTGTATGATTAAAAGTTTGGGGGAGCTGCTGGTATTGGCATTGGATTCTACCCTACAGCAGATTTCAATAAACTACTATGCAACACTGGGTATATTTTTTCCAACAGCCAAAGGACACTTGTCACTAGATTGATTATTTTAGATATAGGGAATAGGCCTAAGAATTCAGGGCCAAACTTCCTACTGGGAAGCTTCAACTTGTGATATTTAATTGACAAAAACATTTTGTCCTCTACTTTAAATGGTGGCTGGAGGGATCTATGTTTGTCTGTTTGTTTTTTATATTCCTCAGCAGCTTCAGTTAAAGGTTTTTTTTTTTTTTAATTCTCCCAACTTTTCTTTAATGAGTCCATCAGCTCCATTAAAGACATAGATGTTGGGGGTTCCCTAAATAATTCCAGCATAGGGACAAATTCCATGCTGGTGTTGATTTGGAATGGAGTCAAGCCTGTGTTGCTGTGTATTGCATTATTGTAAGCAACTTCTGCAAATGGCAACAGCTCTGGCCAGTTCTCCTGTTGATAATTTACATAGCATCTAATGGGGTGGCAGTTCCACCATGGCGTTTGTTATTTCTATTGCCCCATTGCACACAGGATGAACATTGAGGAAAGCCCTTGGGATGACCAAATGGACTTCAAAAATTCCCTACGGAACTTAGCAGTAAATTGTGCACCTAGGTCTGAGATTACTTACAAGGTACTCTGTGGAGCCTATAGATATGCTTCACAAACAGTTTTGCAAGTTTTTTAGCCAAAGGAAGTCCGTTACAGGCTGTAAAGTGGACTTGCTTAGAAAATAAGTCTATAACAGTTCAAATCATGATATTTCCTCACTCACAGGTAACTCTACAATAAAGTCCATCGTTATTTCTTCCCATGGCTTCATTGGTTCAGCTACTTGTTGAAAGAGGCCAGGGGTTTTTCCAGTTCTGTGTTTGATCGTGGCACAAATTAAGCAGCTTTTCACATAGTCCTCAGGATTCATTTTTGGCCACCAGAACTGGCTTCTGACTAAATGCAGGGTTTTTAAGAACCCAAAGTGTCCCCCCAACCACAAGTAATAGCTATGTTTCAGTACCATCAGTCTTAGAGTATTGGGTACATAAGTTTTTGTTCCTTTCCAAGCCAATCCTTCATTCACTGTCAAATTGGTTTGATGTTCAACAAACCAGGGATTGGTCAAAAGGGCTGCTTTCAGCTCTGTCAGTTTGTCTTCTAGGTATCTGGGCCTGCGGTTGGCTTGGCCTCAGGTGGTTACTTAGCCTGTGGGTTGGGATTATGATATCATAGTTTGCACTACCTCCTCACAGTGATTGTCAAATTGAAGTTTTCTCAACAGGGCGTCCACCAATATGTTTCCCCCTGGGATATATTTCATGTTAAAGTTGAATCTCTTGGATTATTGATCTCAGCAGACTTGTTTAGGTGATAGCTTTGAGCCTCAAGGTTCTTATGATCAGTCCACACCTCAAAAGACTTCTTCACTCCTTCCAGGAAATGCCTCCAAGATAGTAAAGCCCATCGCATTGCAAACATTTCTTTTTCCCAAACTGTCCACCTATGCTCTGTTTCTATCAATTTTTTGGACACAAAAGCACATGACATTAGTTGATTTTGAGAGTTCTTCTGGAGAAGAATTACCACAAAAGCCACATCACTAGCATTAGCTTGACTATAAAAGGCTTGGTCGGATCCAGGTGCTGGAGGATGGCTTAATGGCAAATAGGCGTTTTAAAGTTTCAAAAGATTTCTGACAGTCCATTGTCCAAGCAAGGGGTTGATTGGGTTTTGGTTTGGTTGAGGAAGGCCCAGTTTTCAATAACTATGTTAAAGGGAGGGTGACCTCAGCAAATGAAGGAATAAATTGTCCATAGAAATTTGCAAAAACCAAAAAGTGTTGAAGTTGTTTATGTGTTTTGGGGGGTTGTAAGTCTTGTACCACTTTCACTTTTCCAGGGCCATCTCAATCCCCTGGTTAGACACTCAGTAGCCCAGGTAATCCAGTGACTCTATGGAATTTGCATTTTTACAGCTTTACATATAGGTTGGTAGCTAAAAGTTTTTTCAGCACTTTTCTGACTAATATGACATGTTTTTTGATGGTTTTGCTGAATATAAGAATGTCACCCAGGTAGATAAGGACCCCTTTGTATAGGTGTGGATGTAACATTTCATTGATGAGTTGCATAAATACTGCAGGGCTCCCCTGAAGTCCAAAAGGCATGACTCGGAATTGGAAATTAACCAGAGGGCAGTTGAAGGCAGTTTTCCATTCATCTCTCTTCTTTATGTGGACTCGGTAGTAAGCTTCTCTCAGATCTAGCTTAGTAAAGACCTTGCCTTTAGATAGGTGATTTAATAAGTCCTTCATGAGGGGGAGAGGGTACATGTTTTTTATGCACACCCCATTCATACCTCTAAAATCCATGCATAATATTAAGCCTCCATCTTTTTTTTCTTTATACAGTACTGGGGTTGCCAATCAAGATTTGACAGGTTCAATGACACCTTTGTCCAAATTGTTATCAATGTATTTTCTCAACTCAGTCATTTCAGCTGGTGTCATGGAATACATCTTTGGTTTTGGCAGTTTTGCCCCAGGTTCTAACTCTATGGCACAATCAGTGGCTTGATGGGGGAGGGGTTGGTAAAACATTGCTTTCCTCTTCACTAAAAATCTCAGCCAAGTCCCTATATTGTATAGAGACTTGGGGCGCACCTGGAGGAGAATCTGAAGCTGTGGCTGCTGCTCCTGGTTGTGGATCCCTGTTGGATGGCAGTTTCTTTGTGGGAGGAACAGGTGGCAGTAGGCCAACTCCAATTATGATTTTTCAGTATCTGTCCTCCCACTTGATGGTATGGGCCCATTTATCCAACCAAGCAAATCCCAATATGACAGATTCTGACATTTTTGAAGTCACTACAAAACATATGAGTTCACGGTGTCTGCCCATCTCAAGTTTGATTAACTCTGTCATTTGGGTGGCCAGGACTCCCCCAATTAAAGTCCTATCTACTTGTTCAAACCTGATTGGGTGTTTCAGGTCTTAAGTCTTTATTTCTAACTGTTCAACAATGGGAGGCCAATAAGGCATCTGGAACACCCGGTATCTATTACAGCTTCTATCTCCCCTGCCTCACCATGTCAGGCATCACCAACTTCACTTTGACTGCAAAAGCGGGGATGGCAGCCATGGGATCGTCTTCTTTATCAGCTTCTCTGGGAAGAATTTCTCGGGTTGGAAGTTCATTGCTCCTTTCTGTGTGGAGGGGACCCTCTATGGTGTGTCTAGCAAACAGGTTAGTGTCTGGAGGCTTCTGTGGATTTCTTCAACCCCTGGAGGATGTACTAGGCCTTGGTTGTAGAGTTTGTGAAACAGACAGTCGGCTGTTTTATGTCAGCATTCCAGCAACCTTCCATTCCAATCGGTAACTCCGAGAGAAACATATCTTAAAAGTACCTTTATTAGGTTAGTAGCTGGCACATCTGTGAAATCCTGAACCTGAAAGTTTCTGGGCTTCCTACAATTTCCCAAACTACATATCCACTCCCCTTAGCCATCATCACATCATCACATCACATGGCCCAATCACAATCCTTCCAAAAGTAAGATCCTCATTTCAGCCTGTGCCATACTCAATTATCTTGAACTAACAAAAGAATTTTATTTTGTCTACTTAGAGCTATTCAATTGAATCCACCCCTTTCCATTTTCTGAGGCTTGTGGCAGTGTGGAATATGGCTTCCAAAGCCGACAGCATAATTTTCTAAATAATATTGATCTTTTGCCTTGGCTAATTAAAGCTGACCACTGAGAGATGTATTATTATCACTTTTGCAAAACTTTATAATTTAGTAGATTCATGCAGTTTAAATTTCAGCCAAAAGGTAAAATCTTACTATGTTAATCTTTTCCCTTGATAAGAGTCATGGTGATGCAGTGGTTGAAATGCAGTATTGCAGCTAACTGTACCAACTGCCAGCAATTGAATTCTGAGTGGCTCAAGGTTGACTCCTCCTTCCATCCTTCCAAGGTCAGTAAAATGAGGACCCCGATTGTTGGGAGCAATATGCTCACTCTTTAAAATGCTTAGAGAGGGCTGTAAAGCACTGTAAAGGGGTATATATAAATCTAAGTGCTATTGCTCGAAGAATGAATTCTGAGAGAGCCAGAATATAAGATCCATGTTCAGGTGGAAATAATTCCGGAGAAAGATTTGTGCCATTTATTTAGAATAGTTGCAGCATCCCAAGGTTACATGATTACCATTCACAACCTTCCCAGGAGAGCAAAGTCAATGGGAGATTCACTTAACAATTATATGATTCATTTAATAAATGCAGTGATTTGCTTGATATCAGTGGCAAAAAAGGTTGTAAAATTGGATATGACTTAAGTGACTGGCTTAGCAATAACAGTTCTGGTTCCAAATGTTGTCACCTGTAATAAGAACTTCAAATGTCCTGACCACTATAATTTGATAAAGCATGATGTGTACCATAAGTGTTCAGATAATCAATGCTACTTTTTAATTTCCTTAGTACAGGCATGCAAATATCATTTGCATTACTCTATTCTATGCCTCGACTACTTAGAAAATGTATTCATTTATTTATTTTCTACCTTTATTATTTTTACAAATCACTGAAGGCAGTGAACATATCCAACAAACCTCCCTCCTCCTATTTTCTCCACAACAACATCCCTGTGATATGATTTAAGATGATAATGACTGGCCCAAGGTCACCCAGCTGGCTTTCATGGTTTAAGTGGGACTAGAACTCACTATCTCCCAATTTCTAACCCAGTGCCTTAATGACTAGACTAAACTGGTTCCCAAATTATTTTTATAACTTAGAGTTATAAAAGTTATAACTCTTTATAACTTTTTAAAAATTCTTCCCCATTTTTCTCTGGAATCTAAAAACTATCTAAGAATGTGGAGCCACCATAAAATGATATATTTTACTTGCTGCTGAACTATTATAAAGCTAAATATGCTTATATCTGAATGGGATTAGCAATAATTTAAATTTAACATATCCCCCCACATTCTACATTCTGGATTAATGTACTTTTCCCCATGGATTATGCCTTCATTAGTTCCTGATGTTACATTTACTTCATTTTCTTCATTTATTCTGCTTTTAATGACATGATCATTTTATAGCGTGTTTCCACTATTTTCCATGACTAAATTGATTCTTTTTAATGCAGTCTTAATTAAATGGATACTCCCATTAATGATATTAGTTTTAATTTGCTTGGGTTTTATACTTTGGTTTCTGACTTTGCTGTACCTCACTCTGTTAACATTAGAGGCAGTTGCTTGTGCCTTCCCCAATCTCAGCTCTTTTGCCCCAGCGAGAGCTGTTTCTGTTTGCTTTTTCTGTGACTTCCCTCAGCAGAGATGGCTGAGGCCATGGGGGAGGGGAGAGCAGCAGAGGAGTCAGGCCTGCTCCCAACACTCAGCAAGCCAGGCCTGGAGGAGCATGGAGAGTTGTGGGTGAGTGCTGGAGGGTCAGAAGATACTCTGACAACTCCAACGTCCAATGGGGGCACATCTGCCAGGCCATCTCCCCCTGTTGCTGGGCTGTTGTGCTCGGTGCTTGGTGGGGGAGAGGAGTACTTCCCCATGCCACCTCTTCTTTCTCTTGGCCCCACTGACAAAGGAGGAGGAAGGCCAGGCTTGGGGGATGGCCACCACCCCTCAAGATTCATTCCCACCATTTTCTCCCATCCCTCTTTGCTGGTGACAACAGCAAATGTACTGCAACAAAGGCGGGATGCTGCTGTTGTACAAAGGCAAGTAAAGGGGCATTAAGGCTCCAGCCATGCCACTGCCACAACAGGGAGCCATAGCAGAGGGTCCAAATAGCCACATGCGGCTGCAGAGCCACAGGTTCAGACCCCCAGTCTAGGATGAAGTGGTACACAAATGCAGCTTTTACACTTGGACTTGGGAACATTGCTTTATTATTTAACTTGGCATCTTTTTGGTTCATTTCCTAGTTTGTCTTAGTCCTGTCTTTGGACCTGTCTCCTAATTCAATTTCTACTATTGTCTACATTGTTTCTTAGTTTCTAGTTCCTTTCAGAAGACAGCCAATTGTGCAGTAATCCAATGACTACTGTGGCTAGCCAGTTTTAGAAAACCAGTATTAAATGCTGTCAAGAAATCTAACTTAGTATAAATGGTTAAATTGAGATAAACCAGATAAGACAATCCTGCTTGGTGCCTTTCAAATGCTTCAACACATCAACACTTGAGAATTTTCCTCTAAAGTGGAAGATTTAAAATGAATTGAAATTGTCTGTCCTAGGAAGGATTTTGTATTTTCCCATGATTAAGATACCAGTAGTTCATTTTCATAATAATTGTCTTCTACAAATCTTTTAAGCTGAAAAGTAGCATTCCAAATTCAAATGTATTAATAGTAATCATAGAGGTGCAACTGTTGTTCAGTCCCAAGTGTGGAAATAAAAGACATAAGAAATTTTCCTATTGACTGTGAATATGAGTGACAGAAATGATGTGGCTTTTGTGGCAGAGTGCTCTGAAGTTACAAAATGGGTATGAGTATATGTCACACCAGTGATGTCTAAATGATATAAAGTTTTGGAAGTGAAGAGGAAAAAAAGAGCCTGAAAAAGTGTTACAGGTTAATGAATCTAATCTGCTGTGAAAGATGTCTTCCTTCAATTTGTCACCATTCACTGAGCTTGCAGTAGGCTCAGGAGTCATAACCTTCAAGGACAATCATTTTCAATGTAAGTACTCATCCTGTGTACTCATCCTGTGTTCTGACATTTATAGAAACTCACAGTACTTCATTTTTCTGGAATGCTAAGACGATGCTAAGTGTTAACACTATGCTAAGTGTTCAAATTTGACAAAAACAAAAGATGCATAGTTATAAAAAAAAATGACCAAACAGGATTTTAATTTTTTTTTATAAAATAAGAACATATAACTAAAAATAAATTGGAAATGAATATGGGCAATATATTTAATTTATGGGTAAACTATTAAGCAAAACATGTCCTCTATCAACAACCACACATATTATTCTTTAAAAGTTTTATATCCAGTCTTTATTTTGTAGAACATAATGCACGTAATGTTTCCTCTTCATATTTGTCCCCAAGCAACAACTCTAATGAGATGGGTGGGTCTGAAAGAGAATGATTGTCACAAATTATCCAACTAACTTGTACGCCTAAGGGAGGACTTACAGTCTTCTCGTTTCTACTCCCAATATGTTACCCACTATGCCAAAGTGGCTCTTTTATTTTAGCATGGAAACCAACCATATGATACCGCTTTAATTTTGAAGAAACAACTTTGTTCCTAGCAAATAAAATAGATTGTTTTATGGCAAAATTTTGGGTTTTATTTTGTTGCTTTTTGGGACCATCATGCAACAATGTATGATAATATTTGTCAACCAAAAAAGATGATTACATCCACACTAGCACCAATTGTGGTGAACAAACTTTTTTCTTAGATTGCATGATATGCAGATTCTGAGAGCCTGAGAAATTTAAATTATGAAAGGAAGGGAAAGAGTTGAAGCCAATCCTGTGTAAGAAGCCAATCCTACATAAGAATCGTATGTGCACACATGCACGCGTGGGTGCACGTTCACACATATACACATACACACACACGCTGTATACTTACAATATACATCCCAAAATATAATGTTGTGCCTTTTTGTCTAGACATTCAGAGCCCTAGCATATATTCTTACCAAGTGTTATTTCTACCCTGACTTTGTTGTTAACTTCCGAACAGTCTTCTGATATGGCCTATTACATGGAGTGCTAGTTTTATAATATTACATAAATACTTTGTTTACCTTCTTTCTTTGCTTGGTCTCCTAGTGGTAGACACAAAGCATGCAATTATTTCATCGGTGCTGGCTCCTGCAATCTCCTTGCACCGAAGAGAACTTCAAGAAGACTCTCCTCGGTATTATTACTCAACGACAAGAACCAGCAATTTCCTCCCAGTAATCTACAAGCCAGCCAGCATTATTTTCATCTATAATAATAATCATATTTTTATTGTTAGGCTTTTAGGACAGAGACACAAACTATCATCTCATCATCGGATACTCCCCTTTGCTATTGCAGAATCCTGCATAAGTTTTGTATGCTTTACCAGATATTAAAAAAATCCAATAGAAACAAGAAATCCAAGAATTAAGTCTAAAAATCAAATTAACATTATTTGTAAATGTCTGAAAACTTCTTATTGTTCAGTGTCAAGATATGAGATCTCTCTCTCTCTCTGTCTCTTTCCATATACAGTCACATACACACACATACACATACATACACACATGTGTGTGTGTGTACTGATGTATACTGGTTTATGCTACTCTATTCAATATGCCTACAGCAACAGATTGTAATATGTACCTTTTACCATTTTTTTAAAAAAATCAGCCTCAGCTTTTCAAGAATGATATAATAATAATCATCCTATAATACATCCTGTATTAAAGATGAAGCAATACTATTCTGTTGCCCTTGTACAAACCTATATGAATGAACAGAATGGATTTACATAAACAGCTACAGCTCAATAATTCATGCAAGTTATTCTGATCCACAATAGCATTAGGAAGAATCACTGTGCTGATGCGTATGTGTGACCACAAAGGACAGGTCTAAATTATCTGCTTTTATATACTTTTTTTGTTATGCTGATTCAAATTGCTTGTTTCTCTATCATTTGGGTCTTGGCTAATACATGCCTGTAGAATACAAAAACATGGTACACTAGTTCTTTTTTGTCTTTTTATTTTTCTAGATGAAAATAATCCGAGATGGTCCAGAGTCTCAAGTCCTGATTTTTTGAAAAATATAGCACTGATCACTGACTTCTTTAGAAGAAAATATGATGGAAATCTTTTAGACAATCTTCAAATTCAGTTCAAGTTCAAACCTTTATTGTCAGAGTACAACATGTGTACAATGAGATTGGCTGAGGCTCCCTTCATGGACCCCCCCAACACAATACAACTCACAGTGAAGACATAAAATCCTTAACCCATGAATCCAACTAATAAACACAATTCCTATTGCACCATGTGAACTTATTGTACATTGTGCCAGCCCTGCAAGTCACTTGTACTATGTTGTAAGATTATTTTCCATTCAGGAGTCTGACAGCCCACGGATAAAAAACTATTCTTCAACCTATTTGTGAGGCTGCCTATGCTTCTGTATCTCCTTCCTGATGGTAGGAGAATAAAGAAGTGCTGACCAGAGTGTAAGTTGTCCCTGAGGATTTTCCTCACCCTTAGGCAGTGAACTCTAGTGATATTGTCTAGTGGTATCAAGGGGACAGCCTCAGAAGTGGGATACAGCAGGTTCTGATCAGTTCTGGAGAACCGGTAGTAGAAATTTTGAATAGTTCAGAGATCTGGCAGATACCACTTCTAACTGGCTCCTCCTCCATCTATTTTTCCCGAGCCAATCAGCTGGGTCTTCTTTTGTTGCCATGCACAGGAGAATGGAGCTGGAAAGCAGGTTAGTGGGTTGGGAGGGAATGGGATTTTTCAGTAACCTTCCCCTAGGAGTGGGATGGGAATGGAGATTTTACAGTATTTTCCCCCTGCCATGCCCACCAAGCCACACCCGCCAAGCCATGGCGTGCTCACCAAACCATGCCCACAGAATCAGTAGTTAAAAAAAATTGAATCCCACCACTGTACAGCCCATGATGTTTTGTGCTGTGCTCACCACCTTCTGTAGTGTATTTCTATCCACTGCTGTCAAACCAGCATACCACACTGTAATGCAGTGAGTGAGGATGCTTTCTATTGTTGACCAGTAAAAGGAGGTCATCAATTGTTGTTCCACTTTGTTTTTTCGCAAGACCTTGAGGAAGTGGAGTCTCTGTTGGGCCTTTCTGGCCACCTGGGTCATGTTGATTTTCAGGTGAGATTTTAAATTCTGCCAGGAATTTAAACTGTCTCCACACAGCCCCCCTGGATGTAAAGTGGGGCAGGTTCTTCTCTCTGAGAGGTGTTGTATTCATAATATATTTTATGGCTGATGTCTTTTTATCACTAAAGGAAAATAAAGGGCCATGGCAGGCAATAAATACAGTACATTTTTATAGGTAATCCTCAACATACAACCACAACTGAGCCCAAAATTTAGATTGCGAAGTGAGACATTTGTCTCAAGTTGCTAAGAAAAGCATTTTGATCCATTTTACAAATTTTCATGCCACAGTTGTTAAATGAATCATTTCAGTTGTTAAAGGCCATGTCACACTGCCCAACGGATGCAAAAAGGACACAGCGGATGAGCAAAATGTTCCATCCGTTGTTATCCACTCTCAAAAGGGGCAAAAATTTGCATAACCGGAGTGGATAACATGGATGCGGGGAGGACGCAGGGCGGATGCAAAGCAGATGCGGAACGGAAGCCCAGTGGATGGAAGCAGATGGGAGCAGATGGCGCATCTGCTAGGCTTCCGGGGGACCTCAGCAAAGCAGACGCGGAATGGATACAGCAGATGCAAAGCAGACGCGGAATGGATGAAGCGGATGCAGAGCGGATGCAGAGCGGATGCAGAGCGGATGCACAGCGGATGCACAGCGGATGAAGCGGATGCAGAGCGGAAGCCAAGCGGATGCACAGCGGAAGCCTAATGGATGCCTGGCATTAATTGCGCATGCGGGGAAGATGCATTGCGTCAGCCCCGCAGATATAATGGAAGCAGCTCAGAAGCAGGTCGCCATTCAGAGGAAAGACCTGCTGCCGGAAGGATTGGCTGCCTTGCCTGCCCTGCCTGCATGTCTGCCTGCAAGCCTTGCTCCCAGCCTTGCTGCCAGCCTCCCTGCCAGCCTTGCTGCCAGCCTCCCTGCCAGCCTTGCTGCCAGCCTGCCTGCAAGCCTCCCTGCCAGCCTTGCTGCCTGCCTGCCTGCCAGCCTCCCTGCAAGCCTTGGTGCCAGCCTGCCTGCAAGCCTTGCTGCCAGCCGGTCTGCCTGCCATCCTTGCTGCCTGCCTTTCTGCCAGCCTTGGTTCATGTCTGCCTTCCAGCCTTGGTGCCTGCCTGCCAGCCTTAGTGCCTGCCTTGGTGCCAGCCTTCCTGCCAGCCTTGGTGCCTGCCTGCCTGCCTGCCAGCCTGCCTGTCTGCCTGCCTTCCTGCCAGCCTTGGTGCCTGCCTCCCTGCAAGCCTTGCTGCCAGCCTTGGTTCCTGCCAGCCTCCCTGCCAGCCAGCAACCCCACAACCATGCAGAAGCACAGCAAGCCTCAGCCATCTGCTGCCAGCCCTGGCAAGAGGTACAGGGCTACCACCCCGCCTCCTGGCCCTCACTCTGGTTCTGCTGGGGCTTCTGCAGCACGGGCTCACTCTTCTGGGGCTGGGGCTTCTGCTGCTTCTGCTTCTGGAGGAGCTGATGACAAGCACTCCAGCACCAGCCACCTCCACAGCACCTGGACTCTTAACCCCTGAGACTGAGCGACCAAGAGGAGTTCCAGAGACTCATTTTTGTTTTATACCTTGTTGTTAATAAAGTCTATTTATGATTCACACACTTGCTTCATTTTTTTTTAATAAAGTCTTGGTGGAAACTTTTACAAATGGTTTAAGCCTTTGGATGCTTGTGGGATGGGTTAAGATAGCTGTGGGATGGGCAGGGATACCTGTGGGATGGGCAAGGATACCTGTGGGATGGGCAGATATACCTTTGGGTTGGGTAATAGCTGTGGGATAGATAAACCTCCAGTGCAAGCATAGTGGGACTGTATGGTCCACCCTCCCAGGTGCCACACCTATGGCCCTTTATTATCAATAATAATGTAATAATTATCCACACATGTCAACATAAACACAACTCTTTATTAAACGCCCTGTTCATTGTAGCCCAACCAAACATACATGGCCCAATCTCATCCGTGTGATGAGACAGGCTGAAGAAAGCATCCATTAAGCATCTACCATTCTGTCTTGCCACTCCACTGCTCCAGCTGGGGAGTTGCACCAGTGTTTCAGGAGGTTGCACTGCTTATTCGCTTCATGTGAGGCTCTGTTGGGGCCTTGCACATCCTCAGTGTCGATCAGGTATTGCCCTTGCCTCCATTCCCCAGGCTCCATGTCCCCATTGCCTTGCTGGAGGTCCACGAGCCTGTTCTGCAAGACTGGGTAGCGGGGTGCGCATGAGATTGTGCAGGATGCAGCAAGCTTCCATGATCCTCCTCATGGTCTCTGGGCGATGGTGCATGGTGATGAGAAGTACCTGGAACCTGTTGCCCAGGATGCCAAAGGCGTTCTCCACCACCCGCCTTGCCCTGGACAGCCTGTAGTTGAAGATCCTCTCTTCACGGGTGAGGATTCTGGAGGTGTAGGGCTTCATGAGGTAGGTTGTGAAGGAGAAGTCGTCATCCCCCACGATGAAGTAGGGCAAATCTTGTGTGTCATTGGGTAGGGGCTCTGGATCTGGGAAGCCCACGATGAGGTTGCGTTCCAGCCCCTCCTTGAAGTGACTGGCGTTGTATACCTGGGCATCCGAAGATGAGCCGTTGCCTGAAGCATCGATGTACATGAACTTGTAGTCAGCATCGACCATGGCAAAGAGGATGATGCTGAAGAAGCCCTTGGAGTTGAAATAAGTGGACCCTGAGTTGGCTGGAGCCTTGCAGGCCACGTGCTTGCCATCTATGGCTCCAACGGTGTGTGGGAAGTTCCACTTCTGATACCACTGCTCTGCAACTTTCTTCCATCCTTCTTCAGTGGAGGGGTACTGGAGGAGCTCCTCCTTGTATTCTTTGATGATGGCCTGCACCACTTTTCTGACCACAATGCTGATGGTGTTGTGTGGCACCCTCCAGCCGTATTGCATGCTCGTGTAGGTGGTCCCTGAGGCCAGGTGGCGCAGAGTGAGTGCCACCTTGAGCCCAGGTTCCAGGCTCGGCCGTAAGCTAGTGTTTGCCTTGGTCAACCTGGGTGTCAGCCGCTGCACAACTTCATCAAACATGGCTCGAGGCATCCTCATGAAGTTCTGGAATGCACGAGGGTCTTCGTTCCTGAGCTCCACCATCAGCTTGTTGTACAGTCCATCCTCTGCTCTTCTGGTGAACCATCTTCGGATCCAGACTCTTTTTGGGTGGCTCCTTTTCTTCTCGCAGTAGACTTTACAGAACCTGCAGATGGCTTCGCACTGTTGCAGAATGATGGTGGCTGCCGAAAGGACTTTGTTACAATCCACAGTGGACATGACTGGATGCTGTGGAAGAGGAAGAGGCAGATGAAGGCTGCAGAGGTCTGCACCACTGGGCTGCTGGGCTGAAAGTGAAATCCATGTGAGTTGCTTTTTATAGGCAATATAGGTTTTCCGCTAGGCATCCTCTAGGCATCCTCTAGACATCCTTAATATCCGAGATAGGTCCCCTCTGCGAATGTTTTTTCCGTTTTAAATGCTTTGTTTCCGTTCTGCATCTGCTAGGCATCCGTTCTGCATCCATAACGCGTCCGTTCCGCATCCTCCCTGCGTCCGGGCGGATGGAGTTGCGCGGATGCGTAGCGGATGCCTAGCGGATATAGCGGATGCATAGTGGATGCGTAGCGGATGTAGAACGGACAAACTGGATACATTTTCCATGCAAAAGTTTTGGGCAGCCCAAAACTTTTGGAGCGGATGAAACGTCAATAAACGGATGCTGGACGGATAGAGAGGAAGCAAAACGGAGGCAGTGAGTACATCGCATTTTCGAACGGATGGCAAGCTTTTTTGTCCGTTTTACATCCTCTTTGCATCCGTTGGTTCAGTGTGACATGGGCTTAAGTAATATAGTAATGTGGTTGTTCAGTGAGTCTGGCTTCCCCATTGACTTTGCTTGTCAGAAGGTCACAAAAGTTGATCATATGACCCTGGGACACCACAACTGTCATAAATATGAACCAATTGCCAAGCATCTGAATTTTAACCATGGGGAGGCTGCAATAAATGTGAAAAAGGTTATAAGTCACTTTTTTAGTGCTATTGTAACTTTGAACGGTCACTAAACAAACTGTTTTAAGTAGAGGACTACCTGTTTTTATTGTCTAAGTGAGATATGATAGTAATATAAAGAACTGAGGATTTAAGTTTAATTCATTTGGGTTTGAATTTAAGCCAAAGAAAACAAATCAATTTTCTTTTTTTCCTTTCAACCATGACTAGTCAGGCTTTCTGCTGCTCTTTGTTGATTGAATTTTCTCCACAATCTCTTCTTTCATTTTTGCTGCCAATGGAGTTCTCAAGAGGCTACTCAAAGCAAGATAAAGGGTTGTTTTCTAAGATCTTAAGAAAAGATTGGATGAATCCAACATTCATGGCTGTGACAACCTTTTAATGTCAAGAGTTAATAGGAATATGAATTAAAATATAAGCAGCATTCTGTATAAAACACAGTTTATTATGTCTATAGCCTATGGATGGTCCCAACCTTGTTGTCATTCAAAAAAGCAATTAAAAGATGAAAATATGATATCAAAATGTTGATAGAGATGGCAAGGGATGATTTGTGGATGAATATAATTTTTTTTAAAAACAGTTGATTTATACATTTTCATTTGATAGAAAAAAGTGCTTTGTGAACAGTGTATTGACTGGGTCAATTTGCTTATATAATAAAACTTTTCCAGCTTCTAATTTCTACCTCTATTATCTAATATAAGTTTTATCAGGGCATCTTCATAGTTTATTGCTTTAAGTGGCTATTTATTGTGTTTTTATTCTGTTTTCCAGTCAGATATACTTCTGGAAGATGAGCATCAGTATATATTAGCTTAATAAATAATATAAAGTATGACCACCACAAACAACATTACAAATGGTCCATCAATCATCTAATGATCTTCCCATACTAGCCAAAGCTAAGGGATTCTTGATAGTTGCCATCCAATGGCTAGCCATGCTTAAATCTACTTAACTTCAGAACCACCTGCTAAACCAAAATATGGGGATAATATGATGCCCATCCTAAAATGCCTATACTAACTAAAGGGTGCCTACCTGGCACAGTTAGAGTCATGTATGTTTTTGGACCTGATTATCATGGAATAATCTCTATCACTACAAACCTGGTTAGCTACTTCAGTGAACTGGAGAAAGCCCTCTAAAGAACATATCCATGGTGGCACAGTGGTTAGAATAAAGCATTGTAGGCTAATTTTGCCAACTTCCAGCAGTTTGAGCCTGACTAGCTCAAGGTTGACTCAGCCTTCAATCCTTCCAAAGTGGGTAAAATGAGGACCCAGATTGTTGGAGGCAATATGCTGATTCTATAAATGGCTTAGAGAGGGCTATAAAGCTCTGTGAAGTGGTATATAAGTGCTATTTCTATTTCTGTTTGGTGCCAGAAATTGGCTATTGAATATATGGGATATATGGGAAAGGATTTCACCTGTACATCTCCCATAGACTTGCACCTGTCAACTATTTAGGGAGATGGAAAAATTCTTTTTGTTTCCCAGGGCTTTTGATTATTATTAATTGTTCTAATGGTTTTTCAGTTGTGTTCATGCTACTTTTTATATTTTGTAATTTGTTAAAAATAGTTGTCAGACAGTTTGGGTATTAGAATAACCATGAAGGGCCTAATTTCAATAATAAATTAACACAAAAATTAGCATCCTGCCCTCCCACCCCAAGGATTCTTACCTGACTGGGGCAAATTTATATTAACAGGGAGAATATTGGAAGCACTACTGCTGAAACGGTCTTTCTGTATATCAATTATTGGGAAAAGGATCTATCATAGAGCTCAATGCTCAACAAAATTATAAGGGTCAAAGTTCGGGTAATTTGATTCAGAGCCATTTGGGGTTTTCAAGTTGAGATTCATGAACTGAACATGTGGTAAAGTTCATATTCACTCAGTGTTAACATTGTGCGATCATGCAATGATATCAGTTATGCAATCACATTTATTCCAGTCTAATCATATGAACATTTTACTACAACAAACTCATATTCATTTGATAGTGATTAATATTTCTTACTGTCGACAAGTTTTAAAAGCAAAGTCTGACTACTTCCTTAGATAATACGCTGTTTGGGGAAATATTTCAGTAAGGCCAGCAGGGGGCACTCACAGATTGTTTTGAATGCTTGGTAAAAGCACAGGATGAATTCAGCATCCCATAGACAAATTGTGGAGTGCATTTTATGAATCTTTAAAATAGTTCAGCTGATACAAAAATAAAAAAAAAGGTTTTCATTCTCATTACTTTTTGTGCTCATTATGTTCTCATTACTTTTTGTGTTGTGATATTAAACATAAATTTTATTCAATAATAAATTGTGAATCATATCTTTGACAATAATTGTATGGTCACATAAATGTGGTTTAGATGTAGATGTCTGCATAAACTATTACTCCTGCAGTACCCATTCATCCACTCTTGATTATGGCAAATAATTGTTCAATCTTTCCTAAAACAGAGGGGTTGTTTTTTCCCTATAAGGATTTTATCTTTTCTTGACAGAATTTAAGTCATTGTGGGGAGAATTTTGCAGGCTCTCCCAGTGTATAGCAGCAGATGGTTCTTAACTTCTTTCTAAAAATCTCCACATTTAGAATTTAAAATGTTTAATCCTTATTTCAGGGATGAGAATTTTTTTTAAAAAAACCCTCCAAAACATGCTGTTTTAGCTTTATACTACAATATTACAATACTACAATATTAAGTACTGAAACTCTATTCTCAAACCTGCATTGTCAGGGCCAGGGTTCTGCAGGATTTTAGCTTTCCAGACACTTTAAGGTTTTAAAGTTAAGTACTAAAACTTCAAGTAAGACTCAAGAACCAATAGTCAGCTCCTGTGTGGCTTCTCCAAGAATGGATGTACCATAATTATGTTTTGCTATATTGCTTTTTGGTTTCCTTTAAGAGTAGCTGGACACACAACACAGTATATTACTTCATGGTTGCAACACCTGCCCACTGGAAAAAGATTCCTTTCCCAAATCCAGATGTTCCATTCTGCCATTATTTAGAAGAGCTATGAAGACCTGGCTCTTCACCAAGTCCTTTGGCAAGGGGGAATCCTTGTGCTACTACACTTTATCTTTCATTGATTTTCTTGTACTTTGTTTGATTGTTGGGAGTCATCTAGAGTCATTGAGAGTCATGCACTACATATATAATAATAATAATAATAATAATAATAATAATAATAATAATAATAATAATAATAATAATAATAAT
>BLBF01000017.1:4659798-4695843 GCA_015471245.1 Laticauda colubrina | reverse complement strand
ATCTATCTATCTATCTATCTATCTATCTATCTATCTATCTATCTATCACCTATCAGTGTTTCACAGCCACAGTAACCAAGATATATGGACTTCAATTCCCAGAATTCTAGAAATTGAAATCCACAGATCTTAAAATTACTGAAATTTGTTTGTTGGTCTGTATGTCTGTCATATAATATATATATAATACAATCTGAAGTATTGGTATTCTAAAGTATTTTAGAATCTAAAGTATTTTAATAATTGATACTGCCTTTATATTGGTGGGGTTGAGGGAATTAATGTAAGCAATCATGTTTCACCAAAAACCAAATTGTAGTTATTTAGGAATGGGATGGGGATTGATTTGCTAAAAAATCTTAGAACTAGCTATTACCTTGATTGTGAGACCTTGTTTTAGATGTTGCATTGTTCACACTAGCTAGCCATTTGTATGAGAATATACGTATCCCCATACGATCTCTTACTTATGTGTAAATACAGTAAATGTCTTTTCAGAAATAAACCCTATTGAGTTTAATGGAGTTTGTACTCTTTAATGGGGTACAGTGCTTTTAGTTATATTCAGATAACACATTTAGGAGGAAGTTAATGTAGAAATAATTTTGATATTCAAGAAGCTGAGGTTTTGATTGTTTAACCTTTTTCAAGTAAGAGGAAGTGAATGAACAGAAGGTTCTGTAAATGGCAGATGAAACTATTAAAAGCACAGGCTTCACAAAATAGCAAATTATAATGATTGATTTTGAAGACAATAGAAGAATCTGGAAGACCTGATTAGGCAATGTCAAATAAGGGTTTTCTATTCTTTTAATGCTGTAAAATGTGGCACTTACAGGAAAGGATCAGCAATATAAATGACAATTTCTTTTTTTTTAAAGTGCTTATTGAATGCACACCGCAGGACTGCATCCTACAGTATATAGAGTGTTGCGTTGTGGGAAAAAAGACCCGAGACCCAGTTGATCTTCTATTCTTTTTATTTTCTCTTTAGAAACTGTTTGTCGGTGAAACCGTGGCAGACTTTTTATAGCGGGCTGCTCGTGGCTCGTGGCCAATGATGGCTCTTCAAATTTCCCGCCATCCGGATCGACCTATCTTAGGTTAGTATGCAAATATATAACACCCCTCCCATGTGGTCCAGTCCAACCAATCAGGCCTCCCCTATGTTACGTAGTCACGTAAATAAGTGGGGCTTTTATGGTTTCAACTGGACCTGCACAATTCAGTCATGGGTTTGTCTCTGGACTGTTCAGATGGGGTTGCTGTTCTCTTCTGTGGAGCCTCCTGGAAGGTAGAATCAGCTATGCTGATCCCACCAGGCCTTTCCTGGCTGGTTGAGTCGGCTTGGCCGCTCCCGCCAGGAGTGGCTTCTTGATAGTTCTCCGAAGCCTGCTCCAGTCTCCCCAAGTTGTCTTCTTTTTCTATGGCTTCAGGTACGTGTTTGCGATATCCAATTGGAGCTAATGTTAGTATTGGTTATTGTATCATTGTTAGGGTTTGTTTTGTTACTTCTTTTACTTGTGGAGCGTCTCCCCGTCCCCTCTCGTTTGTGTTTGAGGGGTCTCCCCCCCCCTCTGGTTTGGCTATTTTTGTTTAATGTTTGAGGCAATTCCTTTGTTTGTGTAAATTCTTCCCATTCCTCATCCTGATTGTTAGTGTTTCTCAGTGTGGTCCTCGATCTGATTTGGTCTATGTGTCTCCTCCAGCTCTTTCCATCCTCTGTCTCTACCCTGTATGACCAGGGTCCTGTTATTTGGGTTATTGTTGCCAGTATCCACAATGGTTCCCCCATGAGGTTTTTTGCATAGACTAGGTCCCCTGTTTTGAATATGCGGCACTTGCTGGAGGAGTCTGTTGGCTTTTCTGGGCTATATGTGGGATGTAGTCTGTCTAGGTTTGATCTTAGTTTTCTTCCCATTAATACTTCTGCTGGGCTTTTATTTGTTGTGGTGTTTGGTGTAATGTGTTGGATACTTAGTAGCTTGTATATCTTTTCCTGTATATCTCCAGCTCCCAATTTGTGTAGTGTTTCCTTAGTATAATGGACCATGCGTTCCACCCGTCTGTTCATTGCCAGCCGACCTGGCGCTGTTAGTGCATGCCTTATCCCTTGTTCTGCTAGGAACCTCTCAAATGTTATTGACGTGAATTGCAGTCCATTGTCAGATACAACTAAATCCGGCAATCCATGTGTCGTAAAAAGCTTCCTTAGTTATCTAATAACAGCTTCTGTTGTAGTTGAGTGCATAATGCTTACTTCTAGCCAATTTGAGTAAGTGTCTACCAATATTAAGAATGTATGTCCTTTATTTGGTCCTGCAAAATCAATGTGTATTCTAAACCATGGACCCCTAGGTGTTTCCCAATCGAGTGCAGGTGCAGAAGGAGGTGCAGGTCTAGATTCTTGGCATCGTTTGCATGTTGCTATCCATTCCCCAATATCCTTATCCATCCCTGGCAACCATACATAACTCCTAGCCAGGGACTTGATTCTGACAATACCCGGGTGACCCTCATGCAATAACTCAAGTATTTGTTCCCTCAATATGTCCGGTATGATCACCCTATTCCCCCCATAGTATCCATCCTTTTAAGATTGATAGTTCCATTTGTCTATTCCAAAGCAGTTTAACAGTCCCGTCCCTAGCAGTCTCTGGCCACCCTTTACCTTCCCAATTTAAGATCCGGGCCAGGTTTCTGTCTCTCGCGGTTTCCCTAGCAATGTCTGTTGCTGTTATGGGTAGGTTTGCCAACATCTCGATTTGCAGGGTTGATGTGGTTGGTGCAGGATCATCTTCTAAATCAGGTAGGGGGGGAACGGCTCAGGGCATCAGTGTGTGCTATGTTCTTTCCTGATTGGTAGATCAAATTGTAGTTATAGGCATCAAGGAATTCGGACCACCTCATCATCCGCGGTGACAGTATGTTCGGTGTAGCTTTGTTTCCTGCAAGAATTCCTAGAAGAGGTTTATGAAGTGAAAAATTTCTGCCATAGATATTACAGATACTCGTGGAACCGTTTTACTCCTGTTATTGCAGCCAACGCCTCTCTATCTAGTTGGCTATAATTCCGCTCCGTTTTTGATAGAGTTTTTGAATAGAATGTGATAGGTGCTTCTTTTCCATTGGGTAATATGTGGCTGAGTATGACACCAATGCTGAATGGTGATGCATTGCATGTTAATGTTAGTGGAAGGGTTTCGCTTTATTGTATTAGCACACAGTCTGATGTAAGTAAGTCTTTTATTCCCTGGAATGCTGTTTCTTTTTGTCACCCCCACGTTCTGGTAGCTTTCTTATCAAGCAACCTGTGCAGTGGTTCCACTCTCGTTGCTTTCTGTGGCAAAAATACATTGTAAAAATTAATAAGTCCCAAAAAAGCTTGTAAATCTGTTTTATTTTCAGGTCTGGGAGCTTCCTTTATTGCTCTGATTTTGTTTTCAGTGGGGTGGATCCCTTCTTTGTCTATGAGGTATCCCAGGAATTCAACTTTGTCGGTGGCTAATTGGCTTCTCTTCTTTAACTTTAAGTCCCGCCTTTTAAAATTTTTTTAAGACCTCCCTTAGACGGTCTTTCAGTTGCTCTTGTCCTTGGCTGATACTAATACGTCATCAAAGTATGGTACCACCACCTTTATTCCTTGCAATAGGCATTCCATTAAGCTCTGGAATACCCCTGGGGCCACGCTAACTCCAAATTGCAGTCTATTGCATTTGAATGCCCCTCTATGAGTCACAATTGTTTGTGCTTCCTCTGTATCTGGGTCAACCGGTAATTGTTGGTAGGCTTGCGCAAGGTCCAATTTCGTGAAGAATCTACCTCCCCCCAAAGAATGTAATAGGTGCTGTACGACTGGAACTGGGTATGCATTTTGTTGTAGCGCATGATTAAGGGTTGCCTTGTAGTCTCCACAGATACATACGGACCCATCTGGTTTAATATGAGTAACAATTGGGGTTTCCCACCTTGTGTGGTTGATTGGTTCTAATACCCCCTGTGCGATAAAGTTTATCTAATTGTTCATCAATTTTTGGTTTTAACATGAAAGGAACTCGCCTTGCCTTTAACCTTACTGGGGCTATATTTGGATTTAAATTAAGTGAGATAAGGGACCCTTGGTACTTGCCCAGTTCTCCGCTGAAGACATCCTGGAATTCTTTCACCAGGTTCTCTTCCCAGTCTGTCTCAGTGATGTTGTTTATTCTGGTTACTCCAATTCCTAATGGTGCAAACCATTCGAGTCCCAGTAGGATGGGGCAATCCTGGTCGACTAACGGAAGGACTTTAGTGTGTTTTTTGAATTCAACTTTGAAATGTCCGGTTCCTACTACAGGAATTCTGTTTCCCTGGTAGTCTTTTAGTGTGCGTTTTTGTATTTCTAGCTCTCTTTTATATCAGGTATTAGTCTTTTTAGGGTATTCCATGATACCATTGATAAATACGAGCCTGAATCCACTTCCATCTTGCATGGTTGACCTTCTATGGTGACTTGCACATGTACCTTTTTTGCATTGATTGAGTTTGAGTGTCCAATAGTTATTGTTTGATGTGTTTCCTCTTTTTTATTGGCTTCTTTCCACCGCTTGTTTCTGTTTTCTTGATTCCAATGGCTCCCTATTTGCTTTTCCTTCTCCCTGGGAGGTGTATTTCATCTTTGTCTAGGGCTATAGTTATTTTTGTTTTGGCATGCCCTAGCTATGTGTCCCCACCCTTCACAATACCTGCAAATAGCATCGAAAAAAAAGGCATTCGGAATGTGGATGGTCTCCTCCGCACCCGGCACAATGGAAGTCTGACTTCCTTTCCTTTTGCTCCTGTCTACATTTTTCTGACCGGAGTTAATTTACCTCTTCTTCTTCCTCTTCATCTTCTGATAGGGATTCGATGTCCTCGTGGTGTGCTGTGGTGGTGAGTTTTTGAGTTCCCTCTGGTTTCTTATTGTGTGTTTGACTAGTGTCTTTTGGGGTTTCCTTTGTTAATTTATTCATTTGTCGCATGATGGCTGTCTATTTTTGTGTTGCTTCCACTGTGGTGGCTTCTTCTATTGCCTCCGTTAATGTTATTTTAGGTCTTGTTAGTAGCCAACCCTGTAGTGTAAGGTCCTTTAATCCGAAGACCACGTGGTCCCTCATGGCCTCATCCATATTTAGGAATTCGCATGCTCCGCCAATGTCTCTTATTGCTGCAACAAAATCTACAATGCTCTCATCTTCCTTTTGGTCACACCAATAAAATTTGTGTCTTTTGATGAGGCATGAAACGGTTGGCGCATAATGGGCTCGCAGTAATTTCTCTAAGTCCGCCCACACCATTTTCTTTACATTGTGGAGTGATGCCAATGCCTTTGCCATTCTGAATACTGTGGGACCGCAGTAGGTGAGGAAGACGGCTCTCTTCCTATGTTCAGATATCCCTTGGAGATCGCTCCCTTCTAGAAACATGGGGAACAAGTCAATGTAGGATTCCCAGTCTTCAGTTGCTGGGTTGAATGGTGTGGATAGCGAGTTGTTCCCGGCCATTTCATCTCGCTCGGTCCTCGTTGCCACATGCACAACTGGGCTTCTTTATCGTGGTATTCCACCTTCATCACCAGTGTTGCATTGTGGGAAAAAAGATCTGAGACCCAGTTGATCTTCTATTCTTTTTATTTTCTCTCTAGAAACTGTTCGCCGGCGAAACCACAGCAGCCTTTTTATAGCGGGCTGCTCGCAGCTCGTGGCCAATGAAGGCTCTTCAAATTTTCCGACCTAACTTAGGTGAGTATGCAAATATATAACATAGAGAGATCTGATTTGTGGCCTTGATAGCTGGTCATATGGTTGTTATTCAGTGATATGGAAGTTTAATATTACTGTTTACATCATATGAGCAACATGACAAATATACCTGATTATTGTTAATAGGATTGCTTTTGCATTGCTCCAGCAAATTCTCTAGCTAACAGAATTTAAAAAAATAATAACTACAACTTCCTGATACACCTTGACTTGTCTAGGATTCCTGGAAGTCTCCTGTCCTAATCATTTCATGAACCTAGAATAACAAGTTCTAGATATTTGAAGAAACATGCCAGCTATATACAAATATGAATACTTAAACTATTTTAGGTCTTTGGCAAGGTATAAATAGATATTCTCACTTACCTTTCTGGGGAAACTGACTGAACCAAATAATTATATCAGATAAAAACATTACTTCAAAGGAAAATGTTGATGTCAGTTCTCTCTCCCTCCTTCCTTCCTTCCCTTCCCCCCTTTATATTTCCTTTTCCAGGTTTTACAACATAAAACCTTGGTGAAAAGCATTAGAAAGATGGAAAAATATATTATATTACATATAATTGTATTTCATTGTTGTATTTGGTCATTTATTATGAATCAGAGTACACATTCTGCAACTTCGTGAACTGATAACTCACAAGAAAATAATATTACAACTGTTAAGTATTCCACATGGTACTTTCCTAAAATCACCAGGAAGCTTTAGCTGTTCCAGAATGAGTGATGGGCATGCCTTAGTATGCCTATGTAAAACCTCTGATTCAGAAGCTGTACTGATTGCCAATTTGCTTCCAGATCTTATTTCAAGTGCTGCTCACCCACCTATAAAGCTCTACATGGCCTAGGTTATTGAGTGACTGCTTATGTCCCAAAGTATCTTCCTGGCCAGTTCAATCTGGCAGGATTGATTGCTCTAGGTTCCTTCAGTTAAACAATGTCCCTTATCAGGACCTCAGAAGAACAGTGCCTCCTTCTGTAGCAGCACCTCCCCATATGAATGGGGTTCCTCCTGAAATTAAAATGGCCCTTGCCCTACTGATATTTCAAAAGGCCCTGAAGACACAGCTTTTCACCCAGTCTTTTGGTGGGGACATCTCTTTTCTTCTTTTTCTTTGTTCAAGTCTGCGTTTGTTTTCTCTGCCATCTCTGTCCCTTTGTTTTTCTTGTTGTGGGGTGGGACTATTTTGCTTTTAGGGGAATTGTTACTTGTTTTAAAATGTTCAATTTGTAAACCACCCAGTGATACCAGGAATCTGGCAGCATATAAATTTAATAAATTAAATTAATGAAAAATGGGAACATAGAACACTTTGAGAAAATAAAGATTAACTTTCCTTTGCCAGCAGAACTTCCTTTATACTATAAAAAACCCCATATTTTCTCAAATTTAAGATTAGTAGATTTATTTAATGGAGGTAGAGTAAATTGATGTGATGGCATTGAATGGAATCATAAAAATTTCAGTCCTGGAAACTGTACTCTTTAACAGTTTTATTAATGAATGGGTAAAGAAGTGGAGGACTCTTAAGTGGATACAGAATTGGGAGGAATAGCTCATACGCGAGAAAGAAATTTTAAATTTGATCATCATAAGTTGGAGAAGTAGGCTGAATATAACTTTTTCATAACAGCCCTAACATAAACAAGTAAACCTTCACAATTCTTGTTTCAAGTACATGTATGGGCTGGTTCAATAGCCTTACTATTTTGAAAGGTTTCTTAGTGGCTAAACGAAGTCAAGTGTTCGGATTTTGGTTGTTGAGTAAGAGTTGTTTAGTGGTGAATGTTTCCTGTTTGGTGACACATGGCAAGAAATGTACGGATAAAAGAGTGGCATTCCTTGGGAAAGACTGTGAAGGATTTTATGTTTCAACATGAGGGATGTAAATGGAATTTGGTAGATTGAATTGATTTGAACACCCACTCAATTTCATTGGAATAGTTAATTGGAACACTTGAATGGATCAATTCAAAGGTCCTATTCAGTTTGGGGAGAAAGTTCTTTGAAAGCACAGAATTTGTTTTATTGTCCTGTTTAATTCAGTTCAATGCATTGATACAAAACATATTTATTTATTTGTTTGTTTGTTTTCATACTTCTTAACTGTCCATTTCCCTCAGAAAAGGGTTCTATTGTCAGAAGAAGGCTCCTTGCTGATGGACCGTAGATCATGACTCTCTGCAGCTATGGTCCATGCACTTTCATTGGAGAGCCCCGATTATTACGATTAGGGGCTGAAGCTGCCTTGGAGGGGTGGTGGAGTAAGGGGAAGCTGCAAGCCAGGTTGAGGGGGGCCGCATCTCCCCCATGGGCTTGGTCTTTCCCCCCCCAAAGACGATTGCAGTGGTGGTTTAAAATGGCCACCCCGAAGAGGAGGACTCAGCTGGATGAAGATTTGTGCAGGAGGGAAGAAAGAGGTGGATAACATCTGAACCAGGACAACTGGGTGATACAACTAAACAAAAGTACCTTGGAGGTAACATGGAATTTTTAAGAAAAGAAAAGTGAGCGGCGAAATTATAAAGGGACAGGGAAAAAAAATTTTTTTTTGACAGCTAAGCGGGGCTTCAAAGAAGCTGGAACTAAAGATTGAACTAAATTGGACTAAAATATTTTGGGAATAAACAGGCATAAAATAAAGCTGGACTTAAGATTGTCAAATAATAATAATAATAATAAAGTTTACAAATTGGAGACTGGACTGTGCTGGAATATTGAGGTTCGAAAAACCCTAAATAAAAAAATAGGGGGAAAAGGTGAAGACTGTACAATGGAGAGTGCCACCTTTTGACAAAAACTTGAGCTCAAACAAAAGGGAAAAAGCATCCTGTTTCTGAATGAACTTGTGTGGATATAACATTAAAGAAATATTGAAACAAAGTAAGAATCTTAGAAAGTGAAAGCAGAACCAGAATAAAGAAAAAAGCAAGGAAAAACTGACTGTGGGACTGATTGATGTTTTTGGTACAGACCCTGGGCTGGAACAACTGAGAACTTTAGAAAATTGAAAGAAGGAAAGTAAAAGTGGTTTTTCTGTGGATTTTAACAATCATAAAATGCAAGAGTGTGTAATGATAATATCTCTTCAGGAATTAAAAATGGAATTTAAAAATATGACAGAATTACTACAGGAAAGAGGCAAATCACTTTGTTCTGTGTAAGAAAAAATGGAAATGGCGATTAAAGAACAGAAAGAAAGAGCTTCAGAGGAGGAAGAGTCGACTCAAGGAGAAGACATTTTAAATAGACAATTAACACAAAGAACACAGCAAAAGAGTGGAGAAAGAAGGAGGGAAGGTTAAAAAGTTGAAATTTGAGAAGGCAATCAAAAGGGGGAATACCTGTGAAATCAGGAAAGGCAGAAAGACCCAGCAGAAAAGGGGAAAGGAAGATATTAAGCAAGAGAAGGATATAAACTGGAATGAGAAAAGATATGGGGAAAAGAAGGGGAGGAGAAGCAGTAAGAAACAAGTGCATGAAATAAAGAAATACGGAAAGAGTAAAATGTTGAAAAGAAATTGTTTTTTCAGAGATAATGGTTGATGAATTAAAAAGGAGATTTTGCAGGGTGACAAGGGGTAATAAGAATATTTCTGCAATAAAAAATATTTAGAAAATAGGGTAATATAGATACTGATAACTCTTATTAAAAATCAAGGGGGGAAAATATGCTGTGGAATCCAAATGAAAAGATGTAATAATTATTATTGTAACTTCTTAAAAATAATGGTTTGTTGGGAATCAAGATGAGGGAATAAAGGTATATTTTAAGGCTAGGTCACACCGGCCAACAATGCAAAACGTATGAAAAAAGGACACAGCGGATGAGCAAATTTTCCATCCATTGTTATCCGCTCTCAAAAGTGCCCCAAATTTGCATAAACAGAGCGGACAACAATGGAAAGAAACGGACGTGGGGAGGATGTAGCAGGGATGTAAAGTGGACGTTCATAGGAAGCCTAGCGGATGGAAGTGGATGGAAGCAGATGACACATCTGCAGGGCTTCCGGGGGAGAACAGCGAAGCGGACGCATAGCGGATGGAATGGATGCGTAGCGGATGCGTAGCAGATGACGTGGATGCATCATGGATGCCTATAGGATGCGTAGCGGATGTGTAGCGGATGCAAAGCATTCACTGTGCATGCGGAAAGGATGAATTGCGTAAGCTCCATGGATATAAAAGGAGGCAGCTCGCAAGCAGATCACTATTCAGAGGAAAGAGCTGCTTCCAGAGACATCTTGAGAGAACACCATGGGGAAGAAAGGAAGCCTGTGCCTACTCCTGCCAGCCCTGGCAAGAAGGACAGAACCACCATCCCACCCCCTGGTGCTGACTCTGAAGCTGCTGCTGCTGCTGCTTCTCCTGCTGCTGCTGCTGGTGGTGTTGCTGGTGCTGGTGGTGCTTCTGATGCTGCTGGTGCTTCTCCTGCTGGTGCTGCTGGTGCTTCTCCTGCTGCTGCTGCTGTGGTGGACCAGCCTCAAGGCCCTCAAAGCCTGCTGCTGAAGGCCCTGAAGCCCCTGCCAGAGGGAGGAAGAAGCAAGGCAAGGAGAAGGGGGAGAGGAAACAGTACTCCATTTCTGAGGACCATGAGGAGGAGGTGCTGGAATGGCTGAGACAGAACGAGTACCTGTGGAGGAAGGGCCATAGTCTCTATTGTGACACCAAGCGGAAGCAGGCAGCATGGAGACAGAAGGCGGAGAGCCTGGGCTACACTTCAGATGTCCTCCTGGGGTGGTGGAAGCATGTGCACACCTGTATGGCAAGCTGCACCTGAAGAGATTCGGGCAGGCCGCTGTCAAGCTAACTGACCGGGAGACCTATGTCATGGCCAGGTGCAGCTTCCTGGAGGGTGAGATCCACCACTGAGGAGCAGCCCCTCTGTCAACCCTCTCCCTCAGACAGCCCATAGACAGCCACTCCTCTTCCAGCCAGGAGACAGCTACCATGTCCAGGCAGGTGTCTTTGGAGGGCCCCACGACAGAGCCCCCCCCAGCTGCAGTCCCTGTGCCAGAGGACATGGAGGATCCCCTGTCTCAGATGGAGCAAGAAGAGGCAGCCACCAGAGACCAACCCACCCCCCACCCCCAGCTCCACCTCCACAGAAAGCAGGCAGAGAGGCAGACCAGAGGGACAGAGCCACACTGTCCTGTTGGAGATCAGGGACACAATCAAAGCAAGCACAGATCTCTTCTCCCAGCTGGTCCACTTTGACATACCATCCTCCAACCGCAAGCCCTTCATCACGTGGGCCAGACCCTCATGGACATGCCTGAGGCCCAGTACCAGGCAATGAAGGAGAGGATCACAGCTCTTCTGAACCACCCTCCAGGCCCAGCTGAACCTGCTGCTACCCACTCCAGGTCTGCTCCTCCACCCCAGCCGATGTCACAAACCTTCCATGGATTTCAGCAGCCCCTCGCCTACCAAGCCTACTACTACCAGGACTTCTCACAGCAGAGGCAACCCTTCCCAGTCCACACCCAGGTTCTTCGGATGCCACAGATGCCACAGACGCCTGATCTTGCCCAGCTGCAGACCAGACAGCCCCACCAAACTCCTCCTTCCTCCACCCCACAGCCAAGCCCTTCCTCAGAACATCTGTCATCAGTCTTGGGCCTCACATCCCAGGTCCTTGAGGAAGTGCCTCTCAACCTCACGGGACTGAGTCAGCTCTTTGAGAGCTTCCTGCACACACCATCTCCTGTTGTACTCTCGGGGTCAGGCACCCCAATGGTGCCTCAGACCAACACTCCAGCCACAGCCACCTCCACAGTCCCTGGCCCCTTTACATCTGAGACCATGGGCATGCCTCAGAGTAAATGAAAAGAGTGCCAGAGACTGAGTTGTTACCTGCTCACCTTATCTTTGCTTAAAGACACTTTACTTGGGGCATTTTGCTTTTTAATAAAGTCATACAGTTTGTTATTAATAAAGGTTATCTTTGCTTCACACACTTGGTTCATTTTTCTTACTTAATAAAGTGTTGGGGAAAACTTTGAAAAAAGGGTTAAGCCTTTGCATGCTTGTGGGATGGGTAAGGATAGCTGTGGGATGGATAGCTGTGGGATGGTTAATGATAGCTGTGGGATTTGTAAGGATAGCTGTGGGATTGGGATGGATAGCTGTGGGATGGGTAATGATAGCTGAGGGATGGATTGCTGTGGGATGAGTAAGGATAGTTGTGGGATGGATAGCTGTGGGACAGATAAACCTCCAGTGCAAGCATAGTGGGACTGTATGGTCCACCCTCCCAGCTGCCACACATATGGCCCTTTATTATCAATAACAATGTAATCATTGATCCACACATTTCACAATAAATGAAGCTCTTTATTAATGCCCTATTCATTGTAGGGCCACTCAACATAAATGGCACAATATCATCAGTGTTATGCCACAGGTTCAAGGAAGCATCCATTAACCATCTACCATCCTGTCTTCCCACTCCATTGCTCCAGCTGGGGAGTTGCACCAGTATCTCAGGAGGTTGTGCTGCTCCTTTCCTTCAGGTGAAGCTCTGTTGGGGCCTTGTACATCCACAGTGTCTATCAGGTTTCGCCCTTGCCTCCATTCACCAGGCTCCATGTCCCCATTCCCTTGTTGACGGTCGACAAATCTGTTCTGCAACACTGGGTAGCGGGTGCGCATGAGATTGTGCAGGATGCAGCAAGCTTCCACGATGCTCCTCATGGTCTGTGGGTGATGCTGCATGGTGGTGAGAAGTATCTGGAATTTGTTGGCCAGGATGCCAAAGGCGTTCTCCACCACCGTCTTGCCCTGGACAGCCTATAGTTGAAGATCCTCTCTTCATGGGTGAGGTATCTGGAACTGTAGGGCTTCATGAGGTAGGTTCTGAGGGAGAAGGTGTCATCACCAATGATGAAATAGGGCACATCTTGTGTGTCATTGGGTAGGGAGTCTGGATCTGGGAAACCCATGATGAGGTTGCGTTCCAGCCCACCCTTGAGGTCACTGGCATTTTATATCTGGGCATCGGAAGCTGACCCATTGCCTGAAGCATCGATGTACATGAACTCATAGTCGGCATCAACCATGGCAAAGAGGATGATGCTGAAGAAGCCCTTGTAGTTGAAATATTTGGACCCCGAGTTGGGTGGAGCTTTGCAGGCCATGTGCTTCCCATCTATGGTTCCAACAGTGTGGGGAAAGTTCCACCTCTGATACCACTGCTCTGCAACTTTCCTCCAGCCTTCTTCAGTGGTGGGACACTGGAGGAACTCCTCCATGTATTCTTCGAGGATAGGCTTCACCACTTCTCTGACCACAATGCTGATGGTGTTGTGTGGCACCCTCCAGGCATACTGCTTGTTTCTCCATGTGCTCCCAGAGGCCAGGTGGCGCAGAGCCAGTGCCACCTTCAGTCCAGGGTCCAGGCTGGGACGGAAGTTGGTGTTTGCCTTGGTCAACCTGGGTCTCAGATACTCCACAACTTTGTCAAACATGCACGAGTGTCTTCATTCCTCAGCTCCACCATCAGCTTGTCATACAGTCCAAACTCCACTCTTCTCCTGATCCATCGTTGGACACAGACAGTTCTTGGACGTTTCCTTCTTCTCTTTGCGTAGAAAAGCTGAAAAAGTCTGAAGAGGGCTTGTTTCTGGTGTTGAATGATGGCGGCTATCAAAAGGAGTGTTTGATGATCCATGGTGGAGATCAATGGATGATGTGGAAGAGCAAGAGCAAGGCTGAAGAGGTTTGCACACCAGGGCTGCTGGAGTGAAAGTGAGATCCAGGTGATTTCCTCCCCCTTTTTATAGGAAATGTCGGTTTTCCACTAGGTGTCCTTCCACATACTCTAGGCATCCTCCAGACATCCTAAATATCTGAGATACGTCCCATATATGAACGTTTTGTCCATTTTAATGCTTTCTATATGAACTGCATCCGCTTTCATCCTTTCTATGTCCATGCTACTAACGCTATGTGGACGTTCCGTGTACCTCTTGCTTCCTCCCTCTTTTTGCTTTCCACTGGAGTGGATGTGAGTTGCGCGGATGTCCAGAGGATGCCGAGAGGATACATCGGACGTATGACAGATGACAACGGACATAGAACGTTTGTTGCCCGTATGTGTCGCGGATGTAGATCATACGTGGTGGAAAGTTCATCTGCTCAAAAAGTTTTGTGCAGCTCAAAACCTTTTGAGCAGATGAAATAGCAGTAGATGGATGTTTTACGGATAGAGCGCATGAAAGACGTACGCAGTGAGTACACAACGGATGCATCGCGTTTTCCAATGGATGACAAGCTTTTTTGTCCATTTTACATCCTCTTTGCATCCGTTGGTTCAGTGTGACAGGGGCTTTAATAATTGAGGTGAAACACTCAAAACAGTAAAAGGGGGGAAATTTATACTTGTTTTTTTTTTTAGTGTTAAAATTTGTTTTAATCTAGAATTTATAAAAAGAATGTTTACTTGAAAGCGAATATGACAGACTAAAGAACCAACTAAATTAATAAATTAATATAGACTATTAAAAGCAAGGAGAGACATTGGTAACTTTTTATTATTATTGCTGTTGCTGTTGTTGTTATTATTATTATCATTATGCAAACACATATTGTTTATCTTTATTTTTAAAATAAATATTAAAGGATTATATTTGAAATAATTGAAATGAAACAAAAAGATATTTTGATTGAGATTAATGAAAGAGGCTAGAATTAATGTGTTTCTCTCCTTACTGAAAATTTGGAATGAAAAAGGTAATAATAGAATTAAGTATGCATATATAAATGTATAATTGCTGTCATATTTGTATTAAAAGTGATGATCCGGAAATATGTTGTCCACTAAAAGGAAACTTTTGTTTTTAATGTGAAAAACTGAATAAAGTTTATTAAAAAGAAAGAAAGAAAGGGGCTCTATTATTAAGTTTTTCTGATTGAATCAGTGCTGTAAAGATTTGCACCCCATGCAAAATGTTTTAGGAGAAACTTGAGAGTATATTTCCCATTAAATTTCTCCTAGTTTTGTAAACTGTTTTCATCTCTATATGGTTCTGTTTTCTAATGCCTTTTAAGCTCCATCTCGTGATAAAATCCATCATCTAAATGAAAAGAAGGATTTTTTAAAAAAATGTTTTTGACAGTATTTTTAGACTAAGTAAGTTACAAATAAATTTTATGTTGAGATTTAATTGACCTTTACATATGCCATGGATTATTGTATATCAATGTATTCTGCAAATAAAGCAGAGTGATTAAGGTGCTGGTCTAGAAATTAGGGGTCTGTGAGCTGTAGTCCTACTTTAGGAGTCATGGTGGCATAGTGGTTAAAATGCAGCATTGCAGGTTAATTCTGCTGACTTCCAGCATTCGATCCTGATTGACTCAAGGTAGACTGAAGCAGGCAAAATGAGGACCCAGATTGTTGGGGGCAATATGCTGACTCTGTAATTTGTTTAGAGAGAGCTGTAAAGCACTGTGAAGCAGCATATAAGTCCTAGTGCTACTCTATTGCTATTTAGATACAAAAGCCTATTGCACCTCAACTCGACCCTTACTCTTTCTGTCCACTCTATTCATCTCACAGGGATATTGTTATGGGTAAAATTAGAGGAGGAAGGAATATAATATACATCTCTTGGTTTATAAACTAAGGGATTTATATAAAGTAAAGTTGGGACAAACAAATGAACATACAAATAAAGCTACAACTTGCATTCTAAAGATGCATGTAATTGACTCTTATATCTGTTGATCCAACCATTTCATCCCTTTTTTGAAAACAATCACTCTCTCACAGAGAATCTTATATGATCAACATGTGATCTTGATGTTTGATATCCATAACTTCCTTCCTAGTAGACTCAACACAAGAGCATATATTCATATTCCCTTGCCAAGTGTTAGAGACCTTGACACCTTACCTTAGAATAGAGAGAAATGATCCAGTTCTGGATGTACTGACAAGAGCTTCCTTTTTATGGGGAGATTGTTATGCTACTTTCTTCCGTAATATATGATAATAATAATGTTGACACTGGTCGCTATCAATTGGAGAGCTACCAAGGCAGTCTGCTGTTTTAGATTTATCAGTCAGCTATTCTGTTTGATTTATCAGTCACTGAATTGCCTGAGCTCTGCAATGCGGAAGTCTGTGTTGATAAAAGCTGTGATTTTAAAGCTGCGGAAACAGCTGAATGTGTTTCAAGGTCCTGTTTAATAATGGTCATTTCATTTTGAATTACAGGGCTCTACCTATTGTTTTACTATTCCCAAAGGAGAAAAATCATAGAAAACAGAAATAATAATAGGAAACTTGATATTCAATTATGCATTGTTCACAATTTATGGTTTTGTGTATTATGCACACGTTCATATAAATGTTTACATACATGTGCACAAACTTGCTATCATATAAAGCAGCAGAAAACTATTCTTAAGGGCATTCCAAGTCTTCCTTTAATTTAGGGACTGAAAATATGAAATTTTGCATATAGACTTTGGATAGTTATAGCAATCAATGCAAATTTCATTTCTAATAAAATTTGCTTAAAAGATTCCTCATTGAGAAGATGACAAATATTTATTATCATCTGCAGAATTTAGGCAAGAATTTGTTTTGTATAGTCCAGTAAAGGAGAGGAATGGACATAACTGCTGCTTTGCTGGCCTGGAATACATTTATTTAATGAGACACTTGTAGAGATCAATTGAGATTAATAAAATAATATCCATTTAATTGGATGGGTGGGTGTGTATGTGCATGTGCTTGTGTGTGTGTGTGTGTGTGAAAGAGAAAGGGAGAGGTGGAGATGGAGACCATAGACTAAACACAATGTTTTATTTTTTTCCAGAATATTACAGTACCTTTGAATGTTCAAAAGCATCAAATGAGAAAAAAGTATTTTTAAAAAATGGCAATGAAAACAAATCAAATCAAACATGTAATGTAATTTATATAGTTAATTGTCTGTGAGGCCTTACACTGAGTCTGCAAATCTATGGGTACATAAGTACATGGGTATATATTAAATTCAGTGAAAATTATTTGGAGAGAGGGCTAGTTTATATAATAGAATTTCAGAGATTTTCCTTATGTTGCATTATTCATGACTGATACTGTAAGGAAACCAACTCTAGCATTTATAAGGTCACTCTTCAATAGACATTGATAGAAAATAATCTGCATAACAGCTATTGGTCAGCTGCAATGATTCCCTCCCCCCCCCCTTCCATTTGCTATTTCCATTTGTTGCCATCATTTCCTTTAATTTTAATTAATTATTGCCTGTCCATAGTTAAGACACTAGAAACCTGTGCTTGCTACCATCAAATTCTCTGTATAATATTAGAGAAATGCATTATCCTTTTGTGCTTTTATCTACATAACAACCCCCTGCCTATTTAGCTAGCCTTCATTAGCCATTTCTCAGAGGAAATAGAAATTACATATAGCTGGAGTGAACAACATGCTGCCCCACAGGCAGTCTCTAGAATAGATTTCCATGGCCCGCTTCACATCTGGCAGAAGGTACAGAATACGCTGTGATCATAGTTCATCAGTACCATGTCCAGATAGGATGAAAAGTCAGAATAAGCTCTGAGAGGCCAGGACAAGTCATTGTTATTTCCATTTTTCAAAAGGATAGTCATTTTAATCTGTTGCCATAAAACTAGTCAAGAGTCTTATGACCCAATGAACCCTAAAGTAGATTATTAGAGGGTATTGTACTATGCTGAGCACGTCTACTTTATTAGATACTTGCACCTGACAAACGAGACAATAATCCATGAAATGTTATGAAGTAATGAATATCTTAGCATTATAGAAGCCACATTTTGGGGACAATTTTGATGATTCACTTGGAAAAAGTGTCTATGGAGATTCTCAGTTATCCAGGTCATGGTTGTCCCAAAGGGGCTTTTTCAAGAGGCAACTGGACTTTCTGGAGGCAGGCTGTTCTCCCTAAAGCCCCTGTCCCACTGCACCAATGGATGCAAAGAGGATGTAAAATGTTAAAAAAAACTTGCCATCCATTGTAAAATGCGATGCATCCGTTGTGTACTCACTGCATACGTGTTTCATATGCTCTATCCCTCCAGCATCCATCCACTGAGATTTCATCCACCCAAGAAGTTTTGAGCTGCACAAAACTTTGTGAATGGATGAACTTTCCACCGCGTACGATGTACATCTGCGATATATACAGGCAACAAATGTTCTATGTCCGTTATCATCCGTTAAACATCCGCTGTATCCTCTTGGCATCCACTGGACATCCTCACAACTCAAATCCACTGCAGCTGAAAACAGAAAGAGGGAGGAAATGAAAGGTACACGGAACGTCCACACAGCATTAGTAGCACGGAAATAGAAAGGATGTAAGCATATGCATCTCGTATATAAAGGATTAAAACAGACAAAACGTTTTTATCTGGGATGTATCTCAGATATTTAAGATGTGTGAAGTATGTCTAGAGTAAGTAGAAGGAAACCTAGTGGAAAACTGATATTTCCTATAAAAAGGGGGAGGAAATCACCTGGATCTCAGTATGAGTCCAGCAGCTGTGGTGTACAGACCTCTTCACCCTTGGTCTTGCTCTTCCACATCATCCATTGTTCTCCACCATGGATCGTGACACAATCCGTATGTTAGCTGGGATCATCACCAGAACCAAACCCTGTTCAGACTGCTTCACCTTTTATACACAAGGAGAAGAAGGAGACGTCCAAGAGCTGTGTGGGTCCGAAGATGGATCAAGAGAAGAATGGAGTTTGGACTGTATGACCAGTTGATGGTGGAGCTGAGGAATGAAGACCCTCGTGCATTCCATCACTTCATGAGGATGCCACCAGCAATGTTTGATGAACATGTAGAGCATCTGAGACCCAGGTTGACCAAGCCGAGCACCAACTTCCGTTCCAACCTGGACCCCTGACTGAAGGTGGCACTGACTCTGCACCACCTGGCCTCAGGAACCACATACAAAAACATGCAGTATGCATGGAGGGTGCCACACAACACCATCAGCATTGTGGTCAGAGAAGTGGTGCAGCCCATCATCGAAGAATACGTGGAGGAGCTCGTCAAGTGCCCCACCACTGAAGAAGGATGGAAGAAAGTTGCAGAAGAGTGATATCAG
Organism: Laticauda colubrina; assembly: GCA_015471245.1. Classification (NCBI taxonomy): domain Eukaryota; kingdom Metazoa; phylum Chordata; class Lepidosauria; order Squamata; family Elapidae; genus Laticauda; species Laticauda colubrina. The sequence continues at coordinate 4,676,943 of BLBF01000017.1, read as the reverse complement.
AGGTGGAACTTTCCCCACACTGTTGGAACCATAGATGGGAAGCACGTGGCCTGCAAAGCTCCACCCAACTCGGGGTCCAATTATTTCAACTACAAGGGCTTCTTCAGCATCATCCTCTTTGCCATGGTTGATGCCGACTATGAGTTCATGTACATCGATGCTTCAGGCAACAAGTCAGCTTCCGATGCCCAGATATACAACGCCAGTGACCTCAAGGGTGGGCTGGAGCGCAACCTCATCATGGGTTTTCCAGATCCAGAGCCCCTACCCAATGACACACAAGATGTGCCCTATTTCATCATTGGTGATGACACCTTCTCCCTCAGAACCTACCTCATGAAGCCCTAGAGTTCCAGATACCTCACCTGTGAAGAGAGGATCTTCAACTACAGGCTGTCCAGGGCAAGACGGGTGATGGAGAACGCCTTTGGCATCCTGGCCAACAGGTTCCAGATACTTCTCACCACCATGTAGCATCACCCACAGACCATGAGGAGCATCGTGGAAGCTTGCTGCATCCTGCATAATCTCATGCACACCCGCTACCCAGTCTTGCAGAACAGACTTGTCGACCGTCAACAAGGCAATGGGGACATGGAGCCTGGTGAATGGAGGCAAGGGCGAAACCTGATAGACACTGTGGATGTACAAGGCCCCAACAGAGCTTCACCTGAAGGGAAGGAGCAGCGCAACCTCCTGAGATACTGGTGCAACTCCCCAGCTGGAGCAATGGAGTGGGAAGACAGGATGGTAGATGGTTAATGGATGCTTCCTTGAACCTTTGGCATAACACTGATGAGATTGTGCCATGTATGTTGAGTGGCCCTACAATGAATAGGGCATTAATAAAGAGCTTTGTTTATTGTGAAATGTGTTGATCAATGAATAAATTGCTGTTGATACAAAAGGTTCATACGTGTGGCAGCTGGGAGGGTGGACCATACAGTCCCACTATGCTTGCACTGTAGGTTTATCTATCCCACAACTATCCTTATCTATCCCACAACTATCCTTATCTATCCCACAACTATCCTTAAAGATGCAAAGGCTTAACCATTTTTTCAAAGTTTTCCCCAACACTTTATTAAGTAAAAAAAATGAACCAAGTGTGTTAAGCAAAGATAACCTTTATTAATAACTGTTTTTAGTAAACTGTATGACTTTATTAAAAAAGCAAAATGAACCAAGTAAAGTGTCTTAAGCAAAGATAAACTGAACAAGTAACAACTCAATCTCTGGCACTATTCTCAGTCACTCTGAGGCATGTCCATGGTCTCAGCCGTCAAGTGCCCAGGGACTGTGGAGGTGGCTTTGGCTGGAGTGCTGGTCTGAGGCGCCATTGGGATGCTTGGCTCTGAGAGTACAACAGGGGATGGTGTGTTCAGGAAGCTCTCAGAGAGCTGACTCAGTCCCGAGAGGTTGAGAGGCCCTTCATCAAGGACCTGGGATGTCAGGCACAAGACTGATGACAGATTGTCTGTTGATGGGCTTGGCTGTGGGGTGGAGGAAGGAGGAGTGTAGTTGGGCTGTCTGGTCTACACCTGGGTGAGTTGTGGCGTCTGTGGCATGCAATGAACCTGGGCCTGGACTGGGAAGGTCTGTTTTTGCTGTGGGAAGTCCTGGTAGTCATAGCCTTGGTAGGTGAGAGGCTGTTGAAAGCCGTGGAAGGGCTGTGACTTCGCCTGAGGTGGAAGAGCAGACCTGGACTGGGTCGGAGCAGGTTCAGCTGGGCCTTGAGGGTTGTGCAGAAGTGCTGTGATCTTTTCCTTCATCACCTGGTACTGCGCCTCAAGGTGTGGCTCACATAGGTGATGAAGGTGTGGTGGCTGGAGGATCCTCTGTCCAAGTGGACCAGCTGAGAGAGAAGTTCTGTGCTGGTCCTCATTGTGTCCCTGATCTCCAGCAGGACAGTGTGGCTCTGGCCCTCCAGTCTGCCTCTCTGCCTGCATCCTGTGGAGCTGGGAGGGGGTGCGTTGGTCTCTGGTGGCTGCTGCTTCTTCCTCCATTTGTGAGAGCAGGGCGTCATCCTCCAAGCCCTCCGGCATGGGGAGTGCAGCTGTCAGGGGGGGTCTCTGCCATGGGGCCCTCTGAAGACACCTGCATGGATAGGTCAGCTGGCTCCTGGCTGGAAGAGGACTGCCTGTCTGTGGGCTGTCTGAGGGAGAGGGGTGTCAGAGGGCTGCTCCTCGGTGGCTGATCTCACCCTCCAGGAAACTGCACTTGGCCATGATGTACATCTCCCGGTCAGTGAACTTGACAGTGGCCTGCCCAGATTTTTTGAGGTGTAGCTTGCCATACCAGGTGTGCATGTACTTCCACCATCCCAGGAGTACATCTGCAGTGTAGCCCAGGCTCTCTGCCTTGTCTCTCCAAGCTGCCTGTTTCTTTTTGGTGTCGTGATAGAGTCTGTGGCCCTTTCTCCACAGGTACTCGTTCTCCCTCAGCCATTCCAGCACCTCCTCCTCATGGTCTTTAGAAATGGAGTACTGTTTCCTCTCTCCCTTCTCCTTCCCTTGCCTCTTTCTCCTTCTGGCAGGTCCTTCAGCAGGGCTTTCAGGGGCTTGAGCAGCAGGGCCTTCAGCAGCAGGACTTTGAGGGCCTTGGGGCTGGTCCACCACAGCAGCAGCAGTAGCAGTAGCAGTAGCAGCACCAGCAGCACCAGCAGCACCGGCAGCACTGGCAGCACCAGCAGCACCGGCAGCACCACCAGCACCAGCAGCACCACCAGCACCACCAGCACCACCAGCACCACCAGCAGCAGCAGCAGCAGCACCAGCAGGAGAAGCAGCAGCAGCTTCAGAGTCAGTGCCAGGGGGTGGGATGGTGGTTCTGTCCTTCTTGCCAGGGCTGGCACGAGTAGGCGCAGGCTTTCTCTTCTTCCCTGATTGATGAACCATGGTGTTCTTTGAAGATGTATGTGGCAGCACGTCTTTCCTCTGAATGCTGACTGCGTACGAGCTGCATCCTTTTATATATGCGGAGCTGACACAATTCATACTCCCCTCATGCACAGTGACTGCTTTGCATCTGATATGCATCCGCTATGCATCCGCTTTGCTTCCTATAGGCGTCCGTAATGCATCCGCAACATCTGCTATGCATCCGCCCCTTCCGCTATGCGTCCACTTCGCTATTCTCCCCCGGAACCCCTGCGGATTTGTCATCCGCTTCCATCTGCTGTCATCCGCTAGGCTTCCTACGAATATCCATTTAACATCCCCGCTACATCCTACTCCTGTCAGTTCTTTTCTGTTCTTTTCTGTTCTGTTTATGCTAATTTTTGCCACTTTTTGGAGCAGATGACAACAGATGGAGCCACCCCTGAAATTTTGCTCATCCGCTGTGTCCTTTATGCATACGTTTTGTGTCCGTCGGCCAGTGGGACAGGGCCTTAACTTGGTTTCTTGCTTTTAGGAAGTATTTTATTGCATAATCTCAATAATCTTTATAGTATTCATTGAATATGTGATATAATATAGCACTTAAACTGGAGGAGATAATTGTATAATGAAGGTAATAGTTTTAGCTCAGGACAAGTATAAAAAAGAGGATTATATTTTTTTCCCCAGCCCACAATATCACTCTCATACTACATTCTTATTATATACTAATTAGCAGAGAGCAAATCCCTCTGTTATGTGTATGTATGAGATTTCACCACTATGCTACATCACATTAATAAGAGTATTAATTAAGAGTAGGAGACTGGAGGCAAAAAAATTTGAAGAACAGTTGCAGGAATTGGGTTTGTCTAATCTAATGAAATGACTTGCCTCCAGAAGTTGTGTATGCTCCAACACTGAAGGTTTCTAAGAAGAATTTTGGCAACCATTTGTCTGAACCATTTCCTGCTTGAGCAGAAGGTTGGACTAGAAGACCTTCAGAGCCCCTTCCAATTCTATTACTCTATTATTCTGTTATATATTGTAATGTCAGCTATCACCAGAACAGCAGGATAAGCTGGACAGTTGCTAACATAAGATTATTCAGTGAACTTTTAGAAAAAATGAACTTTTAGTGCATTTCTTTTGTTATGTTTACTGAATGTAAACCATAACATTATATTCAGAAATATTTCTTGAAGTTGTAATATTATTCTGTGGCAACAAAGACAATAAAATTTATATCGCATATGCTTTTGTAGATTGGATCTCATCTCACATTTGTTGAATTATATCTGTAAACATCCACCTTATTTTCTCTCTCTCTTTATATCCCTCCCTTTAGTTTTGATTTAATAAGTATACACAAAAAGAAGTTACAGTAATCACAAAAAGAAACAAATAAAATTACAAAAATATGTTAGATATCCATGGTTAAAATTGATAGTTATACACATTAAATGAAATATGAAATATAATGTCTTCTTAGTATTAATTTTATGAACTATTTACATATTAATTTTAGTATTTACTTTATGCAGTCCATTATCAAAGATGATGTTACTTAGTTTGATCATGAAATGTCTGAGCTACAAATATCCTCTTCTGTCAAAACCTTTCTGTGAAGGTCTTTTGTCCAAAAATATTAGTAAGAGAGAATGCTGAGAAACTGAAACATTCTACATTAATTTTCCATATCAGATTACTTTTGGGTAGGGACTGGTCTGTTTGTCTACTACAAGACATTATTGGCACAACATATAGTATTTCATTCAAAAATAAGTGGTTACTCGAGCTCTCTATGTTGTGAATGATATTTTTAGTTTTTAGTATGGCTATATCGATAAAGCAGCTGTTTTTAAGCTGGAATAATTATCTATAATTAAATCTGGGTATACACCCCAAGATTCTAGAAATGGAAGTATCATTTTCCAAATTATACCATTTCTTCCAATATTTTAAAATGGCATTTGATGTACCCTCAGCTGAAACAGGCTGAAAATCTCCCCTCTAATAGTAAATAAAATGAAATAAATTATAAACAGTAGTAAACTAGCTATTTATTGATCCCATCAACTGTGTGCAATTGCAGAATGTCCACTGTAAAGCAATCCTTAGGCATTATGATGAACTGTGGGGGATAAATACAGAATCCATTTTTTTTAAGGTAATGAGATGCTTCTTATTATGACCTCAGTTATACTGATAAGATAGCAATTATACATTAGTGCATGAGCTCCTGTCATGAATCAACTATTGGTTGAGTCTTGTGGGAGCCTACTATAAATAAAATATGTCTGGCTCTGAATATAATGCAATTCCTCCAACTAGCTTTTTTTAAAAGGATGATTAATCAAACATCGGGATGAGTTTTTGTTTGTATATCATGTTTCATGTTGATACCAATGCTATCTTCAAATGGCTAGACACTATCCATGAAAGAGCATCTGTCTTTTTGGATTCATGGTGCCTGCTGGAACACCAGGTAGAGCCTTAGCTTGAGGTGAATTTGCCCAACTTTGATTGCTGTGCCTATAGCAATCTCATCTGATTGTAACACTTGATTAGAATCACTCATGACCTGAAAATCCATATTATTAGACCACACAATTTCTGTTATTTGACAATGCCCTTAAAGACAAGATATAGCAAACCAACCATCAATGGTCTGGCATTGAGATCCATGCACTCGTTCTACAAGCTCTTTCCTACTTGCTGATTGGTTCCTTGGTTTCATTTAAAGCCCATGTCACACTGCTCAACGGATGCAAAAAGGACACAGCGGATGAGCAAAATGTTCCATCCGTTGTTATCCGCTCTCAAAAGGGGCAAAAATTTGCATAACGGGCGTGGATAACATGGACGCAGGGAGGACGCAGGACGGATGCAAAGTGGATGCGGAATGGAAGCCCAGCGGATGGAAGCGGATGGGAGTGGATGGCACAACCGCAGGGCTTCTGGGAGGCCTCAGCGAAGCGGACGCGGAATGGATACAGTGGATGCACAGCGGATGCACAGCGGATGAAGCGGATGCACAGCGGATACACAGCGGATGCACAGCGGATGCACAGCGGAAGTCTAGAAGATGCCTGGCGTTAATTGCGCATGCGGGGAGGATGCATTGCATCAGCCCCGCGGATATAACAGAAGCAGCTCGGAAGCAGGTCGCCATTCAGAGGAAAGAAGGAAGGATTGGCTGCCTTGCCTGCCCTGCCTGCATGTCTGCCTGAAAGCCTTGCTGCCAGCCACCCTGCCAGCCAGCAACCCCACAACCATGCAGAAGCACAGCAAGCCTCAGCCATCTGCTGCCAGCCCTGGCAAGAGGGACAGGGCCACCATCCCGCCCCCTGGCCCTCACTCTGGTTCTGCTGGGGCTTCTGCAGCACGGGCTCGCTCTTCTGGGGCTGGGGCTTCTGCTGCTTCTGCTTTTGGAGGAGCTGATGACAAGCACTCCAGCACCAGCCACCTCCACAGCACCTGCACCCATCACCCCTGAGACTGAGCGACCAAGAGGAGTGCCAGAGACTCATTTTTGTCTTATAGCTTGTTGTTAATAAAGTCTATTTTTGATTCACACACTTGCTTCATTTCTTTTTTTTTTAATAAAGTCTTGGTGGAAACTTTTAGAAATGGTTTAAGCCTTTGCTTGCTTGTGGGATGGGTTAAGATAGCTGTGGGATGGGCAGGGATACCTGTGGGATGGGCAGGGATACTTTTGGGATGGGTAATAGCTGTGGGATAAATAAACCTCCAGTGCAAGCATAGTGGGACTGTAAGGACCACCCTCCCAGGTGCCACACCTATGGCCCTTTATTATCAATAATGATATAATCAATCATCCACACATGTCAACATAAACACAACTCTTTATTAAACGCCCTGTTCATTGTAGCCCAACCAAACATACATGGCCCAATCTCATCCGTGTGATGAGACAGGCTGAAGGAAGCATCCATTAAGTGTTTACCATCCTGTCTTGCCACTCCACTGCTCCAGCTGGGGAGTTGCACCAGTGTCTCAGGAGGTTGCGCTGCTTCTTCGTCTCACGTGAGGCTGTGTTGGGGCCTTGCACATTCTCAGTGTCGATCAGGTTTCGCCCTTGCCTCCATTTACCAGGCTCCATGTCCCCATTGCCTTGTTGACGGTCCACAAGCCTGTTCTGCAAGACTGGGTAGCGGGTGCGCATGAGATTGTGCAGGATACAGCAAGCTTCCACGATCCTCCTCATGGTCTCTGGGCTATGCTGCATGTTGGTGAGAAGTACCTGGAACCTGTTGGCCAGGATGCCAAAGGCGTTCTCCACCACCCGTCTTGCCCTGAACAGCCTGTAGTTGAAGATCCTCTCTTCACGGGTGAGGTATTTGGAGGTGTAGGGCTTCATGAGGTAGGTTGTGAGGGAGAAGGCGTCATCCCCCACGATGAAGTTGGGCACATCTTGCGTGTCGTTGGGCAGCGGGTCTGGATCTGGGAAGCCCACGATGAGGTTGCCTTCCAGCTCCTCCTTGAGGTGACTGGCGTTGTATACCTGGGCATCTGAAGATGAGCCGTTGCCTGAAGCATCGATGTACATGAACTTGTTGTCAGCATTGACCTTGGCGAAGAGGATGATGCTGAAGAACCCCTTGTAGTTGTGATAAGTGGACCCCGACTTGGCTGGAGCTTTGCAGGCCAGGTGCTTGCCATCTATGGCTCCAACGGTGTGAGGGAAGTTCCACTTCTGATACCACTGCTCTGCAACTTTCTTCCAGCCTTCTTCAGTGGAGGGGCACTGGAGGAGCTCCTCCTTGTATTATTCGATGATGGCCTGCACCACTTCTTTGACAACAAAGCTGATGGTGCTGGGTGGCACCTTCCAGCCATACTGCATGCTCCTGTAGGTGGTCCCTGAGGCCAGGTGGTGCAGAGTGAGAGCCACCTTGAGCCCAGGTTCCAGGCTGGGCGGGAAGTTGGTGTTTGTCTTGGTCAACCTGGGTGTCAGGCGCTGCACAACTTCGTCAAAAATGGCTGGAGGCATCTTCATGAAATTCTGGAATGCACGAGGGTCTTCGTTCCTGAGCTCCACCATCAGCTTGTTGTACAGTCCATCCTCTGCTCTTCTGGTGAACCATCTTCGGATCCAGACTCTTTTTGGGTGGCTCCTTTTCTTCCTGTAGTAGAGTTCACAGAGCCTGTAGATGGTTTCGCACTGTTGCAGAAGGATGGTGGCTGCCGAAAGGACTTTGTCACAATCCACAGTGGATGTGAGTGGATGCTGTGGAAGAGGAAGAGTCAGATGAAGGCTGCAGAGGTCTGCACAGCTAGGCTGCTGGTCTGAAAGTGAGATGCAGATGAGTTGCTCCCCCTTTTTATAGGCAGTATAGGTGTCCCTTTGCATCCTCTAGGCATCCTCTATGCATCCTCTATGCATCCTGTAGACATCCTTAATATCCGAGATAGGTCCCCTCTGTGAAAGTTTTTTCTGTTTTAAACACTTTGTTTCTGCTTGGCATCCATTCTGCATCCATTCTGCATCCGTTCTGCATCCGTTCCGCTTCCTCCCTGCGTCCGAGCGGATGCGAGTTGCGCGGATGCAGAGCGGATGCCTAGCGGATATAGCGGATGCGTAACGGATGCGTAGCGGATGCAGAACGGACGAACTGGATACATTTTCTGTGCAAAAGTTTTAGGCAGCCCAAAACTTTTGGAGCGGATGAAACGTCAATAAATGGATGCTGGACGGATAGAGAGGAAGCAAAACGGAGGCAGTAAGTACATCACATTTTTGAACGGATGGCAAGGTTTTTTGTCCATTTTACATCCTCTTTGCATCCGTTGGTTCACTGTGACATGGGCTTAAGGTGCATGCATTGACCTATCAATTCCTTCATGGCTTATTACCTAAATTCTGTCTGCTCCAATTAGAACTGACCCCAACCCTATAGATCTTGTAGCTTGCTTCCTTTTTATATTTGGAGACAGGGTGGGAAGGGGTCTCAATGAAGACAACACTTGAAACAGCTGCTTTTCTGTGTTTTGCTATGGAGATTTTACTCACTTTCTTTTCTGCTGGTTTTCAGGAAACTATAGAAAATGAGGGACATTCTTTTACCTTAAGCCTTGTCATATCTTTTTTTATTTACTTGTTTGTTTTAATTGCTCTTGTATGTTGTTCTCAGGCCTTCCTTGGAGGTTTTATGATGTTACTATTATTTGTTTTTGTTTAAAGTCCGATTATACTGTGCACTTTGTAAGCCACTAACAGTAATCAGTTTGCAGTGGGATATAAGTTTAATACCCTAATAAATAATCATTAGCTAAAGTGAACAATAGCATGATAAAATACAAAATGGCTTTAATCTATCACTTCTAGCTCCTTTGGATTACTTAAACTGATTTGAAGTTCTCTCATTCCCAAGTTGTCTGCTGCAGTGTTAAATATCAACTGCTTAATGAACTCCTATATTTACTTCTCACCATATCAGCCTTTAACATTCATCTCTCGTCTGTGTGAAAGAAACCTGTATTTGCGGCTGAAGAACTGAAGCAAAAATACTAAGAACTAGATGGGGGATTTGCCCTTTAAAAGCCATGTCTAGTTTGACAAGGGAAACTCAAAAGGAACATGGAATAGAATTTCAATAACTTGGAACAAGTCACAATACCAGGCTGCTTTTATCCGCATGTTTTCAAACCTGAAATGGAGCTGGGGAGGAGGGGGAAGAAAGAGAGAATTTAAAGCCTATACAAAATTCATGGGATTAAGTTATTATTATATAATTTGCATCTTTTATCTTGCTTCTCAACCCATGTCTTTCATGTTCCTTCAGTCTGATTTCTGCTTTCCTATCAAACACTGGGTGCTGTCTTGATAAAAAAAATTGGGATTTTTTTTTTTTTTTGCTTTTCTTTTATATCTTATGAAAGAAGTTCTTTGAGATGTCAAGTACTGATGCTTTTTATTTGCTTATTTCAAAGTTTTGATCCTTTCAGAGAGATAGGCACCTGGCAATTTAGTTCTGTTATGATGTAATATGGCCTTCAGGTGAAGAAGAAGTTGCACAGTGACCAGTTTGCCTGCTTCCTGTCCTGAAATGCAGCCTTCTGACAACAAGGCCTGAGAATCTGGACCAAGCATTCAGAAGATTATCAGGAGATATTGTCTTCAGTCTCTCCTTCTCTCCCTCCCTCTCCCCTCTCTCCCTCCCCCCTCTTACTCTCTCATTTATTCCTTACTATCTCTATCTCTATGTACCTTTTTGTTTTCCTCTAAAGGACTTCTGATGGAGGTGGATTAGAAAAATTCCATGAATTAACCAACAAGAAAGTTCACCCTCACCCCGCACAACTCCTGAATAAATTCTGTAACTGAGACGTATCCCCTGAATCTCCAAGAATACCTTCTCCTATTTGTTTCGAGTACAAAATAAAGACCTGCCTTATAATTCAATTTCTTCCTGTCAACAGTAACAGATGTGCTTTACTCAGAAGTGGATCAGTCTCCTAACACAGATAACACTTTTCAGAAAACATAAACATTTAATCCTCTTTTGTGGTCAGAAATTTGATCTATAAAGATGTCTCATTTTGAAGGAAGTCCACCAGAGCTATTGGTTATTGGCTATTGGTATTACTCTTATTAGATTTTTTCCCCAGATTGGTCTTGTCTTCTGATGGTCACTCAGGCTCAGGGAATATGAGTTACTTTGTCTTGGTTTAGTTAGTTTGGCTCTTAAAATTTGAGGAATAATAATGAGGAATAATATCTTAATAATTAGGCTGTTATTATTCTATTTTTGTCAGCTTATCTTCTGTCCAAGAACTGGCTCTTTGGGAAGAAGAAATACCTTTGGCATTCTTGAATAAAAGCAAGAGACCTTCTATTTGGACAAAGGAAAAAAAAATCCTCAAATATACTCATTTTGTAACTGTGATGAAGATAATAATAACAATAACAACAACAACAATAATAATGATAATAAAATGAAGATGTGGATTCCTTTGTAAATATATCAGTCTTTCAGTCATCTCCCTTTCCACAATTCCCTGCATGATTGAAAATATCAAGAAATGAGCTATGTTATAGTAAGATGGAGGGAAAGAGGGAAGCCAGGCAGATCAGGGCAGATGAAAGAAAGATAAGAAGAAAAAAAAATGAAATAAATACAACTTATGAAGCTTTTGGAAGATGCATTAGACAAAAGTGAAGAAAGTAGCCTAGGAAGAGAAAAAAGTTAGCAGTCTGATAAAATAGCATTATAAAGCAAAACGGATCACTTCATGGGACAAATTGAAGGCTAGTGGAAAAAAGACTGGATGATATTAAAATCGCCCAGCCCTCCATATTTATTGGCCCACATTGTTTTGATAAATTTCTGTAAAATAGAATCAGTAGTCAGTAAGTGTTGTGGTCCACCGGCAGCCTGCAGAGACAGCAACAGAGTCAGGCAGTGGGGAGGAACATGGGCCAGTCCGGTAGTCTGGGGAGGACTCGGACGAGGGTCCTGTGTCTAATACAGAGACAGAGTAAGGGCCATCTGGGAGTTGTGTGCTGATTCCAGAGCCTTCAGAATCTGACAACAGTGAGGCAGAGGAACAAGGAGAGCCTGTTCCCAGTGTGCATGTGCACAGAGCTGCCAGAAGGCAAGAACAGTTAAGACAAAAGGGGCAACTTGAGAGTAAGGTTTGGAGGTGATTGACCCCTCCCATAAGACATAAAGGAGGAGCAAAGGGACAGGACCCTTTGCAGGAAGCAACTTTGTTCGTATTAAACCTTGAAGCTCTGTGTGAACTTTGTATTCTGTTTGGCTTTTTTTACAGTTCATTTGGTACTTTAGTTGTTGGGAGCAATTCAAAGGAGATAAAGGTGGGTGCTTATCTCAACAGACAATTTGGGACTCATTAGGGGCTGTGAATGAACTTAAATCCCAGCACTGAAATAAAGAGAGAGTTGTTTGGATTAAGCATATAATTAATTATGGTCTCAGAAAGCCTTGGTCAGAGCAGTAACTGCCAAATGTATAAATTCAGCTCAGGGCTGGGATGTAACTATCATTGTTAGAAATCCTTGGTTTTTTATTTAGGTATATGTTGTGGCCCCGATTCCCGAGCCTTATGCTGTCAGAGGAAGAGGATCTGGAAGATGAGGAGGAGGAACTGGGAATGCCTTCCTCCCCAGGACCTTCCTCTCTGGCAATGTCTCAGATTCCATCAGACAACCAAGAGGAACAGCCTGAGATTAATCAGGAGGAAGGGACATCAGAGCAGCCCCTGACAGGGAGTAAAGAGGAAGAGTGTTGGCTTGATCCTAAGCAGCGTCGTTGTAGGGAGAAAAATGAGCAGCAACGTTGGAGGTGTGGGAGGGTCAGAGAGTGAGCTGAGTCATTGAGCCACACCCCACAGGGGATAAAAGTGGGTGTGTTTTATCCTGAAACTTTGTACATGACAAAGTGTAACCTTGCCTCAGATTTTCATATACTTACATACATACATACATACATACATACATACATACATATGTGTGTGTGTGTGTGTGTGTGTGTGTGTGTGTGTGTGTATGTGTGTGTATGTGTGTGTGTGCTGTTCAGCTTCCTTCGGGTATTATCCCACGTCATTGTAGTGCTTTTAAAGTTGTAGCAACGTGTCAGCAGAATCTCATCTGCCATCATCAGGCTTCTGTATGGAGTTTGTATGTGGGTCAGGGTCTCACAGCCGTTGGTTTTAAATTTGAGGCAAGCCTATCCTGATTGGTTGGGAGTCTTGGTCTGTGTTTATTGGACTTGAGTTTATTTGATTGGTGTTTCTGGTTTCTTCTGTCTGTTTTGTGGCTTTGATTGGCTGGCAACACTCTGTTCCTATACTGGAGGCTTTCAGTGCAGCTTGGCTTCATGTGAAAGGATGGCTGTTATCTATGAGGAAGCTAGGTTTCATCTGGGTGCCTGGTGGGGAGGTGTTTGAGCTGGAGGCATCAGAGGGAGTCTGTTTGTGCTCAGGTGTTTGCCTGGCTTGTGGCGTGGAGATCTTTCTATTTGAGAGTGCAGGCTTCCAAATGATTGACAGTCTGGTGGAATCATCTCTTCTATTCATGCTTATAGGTCTTTTTTCAATCTCTATGGCTTCTCTGATGATTCTGTGGCTGGGGTTTTCTATAGTGGCTAGGGTTTTGGTGCCATTGAAGTTGATGTTGTGACCTGTGGTTTTCATGTGTTGGACTAGTGAGGAGGTGTGTTCCAGCTTTTTTACTGCATTTTTGTGTTCATCCATGCGGGTACTTATTCTTCCATTGGTCTGTCCAATGTATGTGGCCGGGCATGATGCACAGGGAACTTCATATATGCCTTGGTTTTCCAGGTCAATTTTGTCTTTGGGGTTTTTAAGGATGGCTGCTATTTTTTTGTCTGTTTTGAAGGCAGTCTTGATGTGATGCCTGTGTAGTATCTTACTGATTTTATCTGTGGTACCTCTTATGTAGGGCAGGACAGCTGTTTCATAGGTCTGTTGATCTTCTAGGTCTCTGTTATGTCTTGGTGTGTTTTTGTCGATCAAGCTGGTGATTTTGTTTTTGTGGAAGCCGTTGGCTTTCAATACTTTAGTCAGGGTGCATAGTTCAGTCTTTATATGTGTCTTGTCTGCCAGGCGTTTGGTTCTGGTAATTAGTGTTTTAGCCACGGAATTTATCTGTGCTGGGTGGTGGTGGGATTGGGCGTTGAGGTAGCGGTTGGTGTGTGTTTTCTTCTGGTATATGGTGTGTCCCAGTGTGCCATCTGTTTTTTTGTAGATTAGTACATCTAGGAATGGTAGTTGTTTGTTTATTTCCGTTTTCATGGTGAACTTGATTTTGAGGTGTGTGCTGTTTAGGTGTGTTAGGAAATTGTTTAGGTTTTCTTTTCCATGGGACCAAATCACAAATGTGTCATCGATGTATCTTAGCCATAGTTTAGGCTTGTGGGTGGCATTAGCCAGGGCTCTGGATTAGAATTCTTCCATGAACAGGTTTTCAATGACGGGTGACAATGGTGATCCCTTAGGGGCTCCTTCAATTTGCTTGTATCTTTGTCCTTTGTATATGAAATATGTGTTGGTTAGGCAGGTATTCTGTTGGTTCCATGAGGTCTTTAGCTGGTTGGTATTTATTTTTGATGATTTTAAGAGTTTCTTTTATCGGGACTTGAGTGAATAGTGAAACCACATCGAAACTTAGAAGCAGATCTTCTTGTTCCACGTGTAGATCTTTGATCATTTCTAAGAAGTGGTATGAGTTCTGTACATATGAAGCTGCGGTTTCAGCATGCGGCGGTAGTTGTTTTGCTAAGTGTTTAGCTAGGTTTTGTAATGGTGATCCTCTGGAGCTGACTATGGGTCTGAGAGGTATGCCTTCTTTGTGTATTTTTGGTAGGCCGTATAATTTGGGGCATCTAGAAGATTTTTCTCTTGGGATGATCGTCTGTTGGATTTCTTTGCTTATGAGGCTGGTTATAATTTTCTTCTTGGTTAATTTTTCCAGATATGTGGTTGGGTCTGTGTTTATCGGTTTGTATGTGGAGTCTTTGAGTAGGTCTGTCAATTTTGTTTCATAGTCTTTTCTATCCATTACTACTGTGGCATTCCCTTTGTCTGCTGGGAGTATTATTATGCTGTTATCATTTTTCAGGGTTTGGAGTGCTCTGAATTCATCTTTTTGCAAGTTATTTTTTGGTGGTTTCGTTGTGCATAAGATGTTAGTAACCTGGTGTCTTATTCTGTCAGCTTCATCTGTATTTAATTTGGTTAGGCTGGATTCTACTGCACATATGATGGATTCTGTGGGGATTTTTTTGGGTGCTATGGCATAATTGAATCCTTTGGTTAGGACATCTGTTTCTGTTTTGGTGAGTTCTCTGTTGGAAACGTTATATACTAATTGTTTGAGGTGTTGTTGTGAGTTGTTGGGGGTTTTCTTGTCATGTTCTAATTTCTTTAGTTTCTTTAAGAGTTTTTCATTTTTGTAAGTGGTTTCAGTTTCAGCTCTCCAAGTTGTAAGTTGTTTTATCTTAACCCAAAATAGAGGGTGGATTTTGCTGCTCAGTTCCAGGTGTAGTGCTAGCAAATCTTTGTTTAACTGATCCAATTGGAATCTTTTACTGAGAACTTCGTTCCTGAGTAAAGCCATCTCTGTTCTTTTCAGGATACGTTTGGTAGCTGCTGTGCTGTGATGAAATGTTAATTTGAAGCAGGTTGGTATTGCATTGTTGTCTCTGCAGCTGCATAGGAATTTCAGGTCACATAATATTCCTGCTCTTTAAACTTCCAGCTCCTCATAGCTTTTGATCTGGCTGTTTATTTCCTTCCCGTAGAAGTCAGATATTTGTTTTTTTAAGTTTTTGCGGGTACTTACATGTGTGCTGTTCAGCTTCCTTCGGGTATTATCCCACGTCATTGTAGTGCTTTTAAAGTTGTGGCAATGTGTCAGCAGAATCTCATCTGCCATCATCAGGCTTCTGTATGGAGTTTGTATGTGGGTCAGGGTCTCACAGCCGTTGGTTTTAAATTTGAGGCTAGCCTATCCTGATTGGTTGGGAGTCTTGGTCTGTGTTTATTGGACTTGGAGTTTGTTTGATTGGTATTTCTGGTTTCTTCTGTCTGTTTTGTGGCTTTGATTGGCTGGCAACACTCTGTTCCTGTATTGGAGGCTTTCAGTGCAGCTTCGCTTCGTGTAAAAGGATGGCTGTTACCTATTAGGAAGCTCGGTTTCATCTGGGTGCCTGGTGGGGGGGTGTTTGAGCTGGAGGCATCAGAGGGAGTGTGTTTGTGCCCAGGTGTTTGCCTGGCTTGTGGCGTGGAGATCTTTCTATTTGAGAGTGCAGGCTTCCAAATGATTGACAGTCTGGTGGAATCATCTCTTCTATTCATGCTTTCAGGTCTTTTTTCAATCTCTATGGCTTCTCTGATGATTCTGTGGCTGGGGTTTTCTATAGTGGCTAGGGTTTTGGTGCCATTGAAGTTGATGTTGTGACCTGTGGTTTTCATGTGTTGGACTAGTGAGGAGGTGTGTTCCAGCTTTTTTACTGCATTTTTGTGTTCATCCAGGCGGGTACTTATTCTTCCATTGGTCTGTCCAATGTATGTGGCCAGGCATGATGCACAGGTTACTTTGTATATGCCTTAGTTTTCCAGGTCAATTTTGTCTTTGGGGTTTTTAAGGATGGCTGCTATTTTTTTGTCTGTTTTGAAGGCAGTCTTGATGTGATGCCTGTGTAGTATCTTACTGATTTTATCTGTAGTACCTCTTATGTAGGGCAGGACAGCTGTTCCATAGGTCTGTTGATCTTCTAGGTCTCTGTTATGTCTTGGTGTGTTTTTGTGGATCAAGCTGGTGATTTTGTTTTTGTGGAAGCCGTTGGCTTTCAATACTTTAGTCATGGTGCATAGTTCAGTCTTTATATGTGTCTTGTCTGCCAGGCGTTTGGTTTGATAATTAGTGTTTTAGCCACGGAATTTATCTGTGCTGGGTGGTGGTGGGATTGGGCGTTGAGGTAGCGGTTGGTGTGTTTTTTCTTCTGGTATATGGTGTGTCCCAGTGTGCCATCTGTTTTTTTGTAGATTAGTACATCTAGGAATGGTAGTTGTTTGTTTATTTCCATTTCCATGGTAAATTTGATTTTGGGGTGTGTGCTGTTTAGGTGTGTTAGGAAATTGTTTAGGTTTTCTTTTACATGGGGCATTTGTGATTTGGCCCCATGGAAAAGAAAACCTAAACAATTTCCTAACACACCTAAACAGCAACATTTGTCAATCATTTGGAAGCCTGCACTCTCAAATAGAAAGATCTCCATGCCACAAGCCAGGCAAACACCTGGGCAAAAACAGACTCCCTCTGATGCCTCCAGCTCAAACACCCCCCCACCAGGCACCCAGGTGAAACCCAGCTTGCTAATGAAGAGCAGCCGTCCTTTCACACGTCCTTTCACACAAGCTGCACTGAAAGCCTCCAACACAAGAACAGAGTGTTGCCAGCCAATCAAAGCCACAAAACAGACAGAAGAAACCAGAAACACCAATCAATCAAACTCCAAGTCCAATGAACACAGATCCAGGCTCCCAGCCAATCAGAATGGACCAGCCTCAAATTTGAAACTAGGAACTAACTCTATACAGAAGCCTGAGGATGGCAGATGAGATTCTGCTGAAACGTTGCTACAACTTTAACAGAACTAGAATGACATGGGATGATACCCGAAGGAAGTTAAACAGCACATATTTATATTTGGTTCTGGTAATTAGTGTTTTCGCTACGGAATTTATCTGTGCT
>BLBF01000017.1:4644235-4659788 GCA_015471245.1 Laticauda colubrina | reverse complement strand
GGTGCTCCTATGGAGCTGACTATGGGTCTGAGAGGTATGCCTTCTTTTTGTGTATTTTTGGGAGGCCGTATAATTTGGGGCATCTAGAAGATATATATATATATATATATATATATGTGTGTGTGTGTGTGTGTGTGTGTGTGTGTGTGTGTGTGTGTGTGTGTATATGTATATATAAAACATCTTGAAATAATGATAGAAGCAGCAGGCAAGTAGGTTCTCTGCTTAACAGAGAGATTAAATTAACCTTTTCTAATTATTACCTCCTTTTAAGGCTATTTTTCTACCATATCTTAGTCTTCAAATTTTTATTTTTATTTTTAAACCCTTGTGTATACTTGTGAAGAGCTCTGCCATTGTTTGCATTAGGACTCATTTCTTCTCAACTCCCAATTCCTTTTCCTCTGATTTTAGGAGTTGTTTCAGTGACTAGACTCTATGCTATATTACACAGCTCCCCCTCTATTGTGCTACTTAATATAATGAAGACAAGGAAAAGGTGCAGATCTCTCATTGACTTGGTTCCTCAACCTTCTCTGAAGTAATCCAAGATTGAGGACTTTGTTTTAGTTTGGCCTCTCGGTTTGAAAGTTCCTGCTCCCTTTTGTCTGGCTGCTGCCAGTTGTTGTGATCTTCTGACGGTTGAGGGCGTGGCCCTCCGAGTTGAGAACAAAGGCTTATCTAAAATTATGGCCCCCAACCAATCCTTAAATGAGCCCACACTTACAGAACTTTTGGCTCAGCAATGTTTCTTGGTTGCAGAAACTACAGTGAGCATTCAGCTCCAGCTTGATAAAATAATAAGTCCTTTAAACTACTTAGTTTCCTGGACTACCAATGGAAGCCCTGGGTTGACTGCTCGGCAGCCTGATGTGGCAGCAGGGTTCTCCCTGCCAAGCCTCAGCAAAAGCACTGGCCAATGTAATCCTACCAAATAGTTTGAACTTTACATCTTTTGATGCAAACAGTCACCTGGTCTTACAGTCAAAACAGGTGGCCCTCATCATTAATCCCATTAATGGCAATTTACCTCACTGGGGTTCAACACAGCTGGTGAGGGGCCATATAGTTATTGGGGTTATTGGGGCAAAAAGCCGATGATTTTAAGAAGGTTGAACTTTTACCCTCTCCTGAATACTGCACTAGAGTACTACTCAGTTTTGACAACTCCAACACCCCAAAGCTATTTTTCAGAAGAGGATCCCTGTTAAGATCCTTTGGCATTCTGCCAAGAAGAGTCTTCAAAGATATGTCTATTAAGCCACTGTTGAGTAATCGACAATTTGTGAGTGGCAGGAGATTTATTGCCCCCCAAAAATCCCCAGCAGCACATATTAATGTGCCAACCTTGAATGCCATCATGGATACTACATCATGTACTAATTATCCACCTATTCCAGCAAAACCTCCTGTTGGCATCCTCTCAGATGGTAGCCTGATTGTTCCTCCTACAACTGGTCAAATTAACCCCCCGCAATGAGTAACATCTTACTAGGAAGCTTCTCTTGATTTGATCAGCTGGGAAGAAATGGCCCCAAAGGAAGTGATACCAGCCCAGGACACCCAAGGTTCTTTAATAAATAATCCCCAGGTCAGTGCCTCTGGGATTCCATCTATTTATGAGACTGACTTATGTCAAGGCAATTTCTGGAACCAGGACGAGACCCAACTCTTTGACTCCTTTTGTGCACTTCCACAAACGGAAAGGGCCCAAATCATAAAGCGTCTGGATGCAGTCAAATCCAAGGTCTGGAGTCTTTTACAACCAGATAAAGATTCCCTTGGACTTCAGGGAGTCTGTACTGATTTACCAATGGAAGCTCCCTTGGCGCTCTCTCCAGAATGTCTAATTCATAAATTTGAAGATCCAGGGCTACTTCAAACTCCATCTGTTGATGCTGCTGAATACTTGCCAGGCAAGCAACTATGTAATGCCACAAGTATGAACTGAAGTGCACTGAGAGTCCTACAGCCCCATGAACAAGGCTCCCCTCCCCTCCTTCCTTCCTTGCCTTTGCCTCCTAAGAGGATGACCCTGCCATTTAATGATGGGTGTATCTTTTCGGACCCGAAGGGTGCTCTGATAAAAATTTATCACACAGAATGACTATTAAGTCTGGCACCCCCCCCCCCGCACACTTAGGTGCCTTTCGTGGAACATAGCAGGCTTGGGGAGAAGGTGTGGTACCACAGAATTTGCCAACTATATTCACTCATTTGATGTGGTCCTGCTTCAAGAGACCTGGCCATGCAATAAAATATCCCTTACAGGGTTTACGGTCATTTCCTTGGCCGCCACTAGACAGTCTATGACAGGAAGGCCTCATGGTGGTCTAGCTTGCTTGGTCTCTACTTCTTTGAAAGTGGAGACAGTGGAGCTGCCCCCCTGTGGCTCTTTAGCTATGGCGCTCCTAATTAAGAGAGGACACAGCAAACTGTTAGTGTTAAAACGTTTATCTTCCCCCAACGATGAGGCGAGCTGATACTAAGGATCAATGCGGCATGCTGGAGAATTACATTACTTGTATGGAAACTAAATTCCCAGCGCTGTACATCCTTATAGGGTTGACTTTAATGCCAGATTGGGAGTCCCAGTTCCCCCATCGATTGAGACACTCTACTCCCAAGAAACCCTCTAGGCTATAGGACACCTGATTTCAGCCAGACATTCTAAAGATGAATTAACAAATTTTGCTGGCATTCAATTAGCCCTTTTAGCAGCCCAACACAATAAGATAATTCTTAATGGAGTACCCTAGGTGGTCTAGCTGGTGAGTTTACTTTTAGTTCTTCATGTGGGAGTAGTGTTATTGATTTTGTGTTGGTATCCCAGCTTCTTAGAAAGGCAGTTGGTGCTTTCTATGTGGACTGCTTTACGGAGAGCGACCACTACCCCCTGGTTACAATCATTGGGCTTTCCTCAAATATACTTCTCCCTAGGGGTCCCCAGATATTAGATCCTTATGTGGCCTCCTATACAAGGAGGATCAAATGGTTTTCTAATATTGAAAGAAAGTTCCACTCCTTTTTATCATCTCTGGACTGTCCCAGCCTATACAATCAGGCTCTAACAAGTAGTGGCCCAGGGACAATCTCGGCTTTGAATCACTAATTAATAGAGTTCAAAGGGAGCTAGGAGCCATCTGTAGGCTGAGAGGTCCATATCACTCAAGAAGCAATTCTTGGTTTGACAAAGACTGTCTGATGCTCAGGAACCAGGTTAATTGGGTTTACCTGCTCTATTGTAATCGAGGGGATAAATGCCCACCAGAGGACGACTATCACTTGAAGCGGGAGTATAAAGGACTAATTGCTAAGAAAAAAAAAGCTAAAGAGAGAGAGAAGTGGGATCTACTTCTCCTCTCCATTCAGCAGAAGAACACTAAATTATTTTGGCAAATTTTTGCCAGCTCCTTGCCGGGTCATCAAGAACTCCCCCTCAGCTGTATTTCCAACAGAGATTGAGAAAACCATTTCTTGGCAATTTTCCAGGTGTCAACAAGTTTGACCATTCTTGGGCCACAACTGTCTCCTGCAGTTCCTGACTGGCAATCCGTGACTCATGCTGAGATTACCGAGTTGATCTTCGAACTCAAGTCAGGCAAAGCCCCTTGCCCTGATGCTATACCCCCTGATTTGTTAAAATCCACTCCTGAGTGGTGGTTCTCTTAACAAGACTCTTCATGCATATCAATACCTCTGGCAGGATCCTTACCTCCTGAAGCTTAGCAATTATTGTTCCAGTTTTTAAACAAGGAAATAGGAACAACCCAGCCAACATAAGCCTGCGCTCCATAATTGGAAAACTGTATGCTAAATATCTCCAATGTAGACTCCTCACTTGGGTTGAGGAGTCTAATATTATTGGTGCTGAACAGATTGGGCTTAAAGCGGGCTGTGCCACACTGGACCACTGCTTTGTCTTAGTGCACCTGGTCGATAAATATACTACCATACCAGGTGGCAAACTTTTTACTGCTTTTATCGACCTAAAGTCAGCATTTCACTCATCCCTAGGGGACTGTTGTGGTCAAAACTGCTCAAAAGTTCTATCGATAGACGTCTTCTTTTTCTAATTAGATCCTTGTACAACCAGACCTCTAGTCAGGTCAGGTGTGGTTTGCAGGGAGAACTTTCAAATCCTATCCCAATTAAGAACGGAGTAAGGCAGGGTTGTGTTCTGGTTCTTCTTTTGTTTAATTTATTCTTATCTGACGTAGCCTTTCACGTTGGACGCATTGAGTCCCACACCCCAAAGCTGTCAACTATGAAGATCCCGCATCTCCTTAATGCTGATAATGCAACCCTCTTTTCATTGTCAAGGCCAAGTCTGAAAAGATTACTTTCTGCATTTGGCTCCTACTGTGCTGAGAACCACTTGTCCATTAATTGTGACAAATCCAAATTATTGGTGTTCTCTAGAGCCTGGAAATTGTACAACTGGGCTATCAATGGTAATGCTGTTAAGTATTTAGGTATTCAATTTCAGAACACCAGTGCTTGGACTAGACATCAAACCCAGGTGCTGAATTTGGCCTCCTGTAGTCACCAGAAGATTTAAAGATTTTTTTTATACCCAAGGAGGCCAGTTTATTCCTTCTGCTCTGCGTATTTACAAAGCCAAAACTTTGGCTCAAACTCTTTACAGAATTCCCATATGGATATGGGACTTCAAGGATTGTATTGAGAGAACCCAGGCTGGGTTTCTTAGAAAACTTCTGGGTCTTCCTCCTTGTGTCGGTTTTGCTCCAGTGTAACTGGAACTGGGCACTCAGTCAGTCAAATATATGGTGTGGATTAACACCTTTAAATAGTAGTTTTGGGTGCTCTTTCTGGCAGTTCCTGGTATCTACCTCTCCCTGGTGTTTGCTCCCTGGTGTTTCATACTTCTCATTGGGAGAGGGAACTGACAAAGAAATTATACCTTCTAGGTTTTATGGGGGATGCCCCAGGAGATTATGGTCTTAAGGACGCTCATTGTAGGTAGTCCAATGGCTTGTGGAAATTGACTTGCAATATCTATGAGCCAGAGCAAACAAAACTTGTTCCCCTCTGATCTTCAGCCAATTTAATAATTATGGACTGAGGATGGCTTCCAATTTTTACACTCTAACCATTCCCAAGTATAGAAGAGCTTTCTCCAAAACTCACTTTAATGTCTTGCTGTCAGCACTACTGGATGGGCGATTTAAGAGGCTCACGATTAACAAGCGGCTATGCCTCTGTGACAGAGCTGAGGTTGAAACTGTGGAGCATGTCCTTTTATATTACCCTATGTATAACATAGGCAGATCTAAGTTACTGTCTCTCTTTGAAACAGACTCTTCTAGACCCAATGTTAGTAATTTGTTCTTATATTTTCTAGGGGATGGTTCCTCATACATCACTTGTCAGGTTTCCAAATTTTTTTAAGAGCTGTAACCATCAGAGGAGAATGCTGTAATTCTCCTTCATCAAGTTTTTGGTGACCAATTGTTCATGACTAATTTTCCCATGTTCTTCTTTTGTTGTACTTGTGTTTTGGTCTGTGACTGCAAATAAAGTATGATGATGATGATGATGATGCTCAAACTCTTGTTGATTTCTATCATTTCTGTATTATAGCAAACAGTACTTTGGTTTCACTTGAGATCCATTCAGCAATATCCTGGATTTACAATTTATACAATTACGTTTATCCTCTGATGCACAAAGTTCTGATCTAATACCATTTGTCCCTATTGGTTTCCAGATCTTTTCCCAAACTGTGGTGGACAATATTTTTGGAAACAAAATCTAGATGAGATTGAAAACTTATTGAAACAAAAACAAAGAGGATGAAAGTGCTCCTGTGTTTCCCCCAAAATAAGACAAAGTCTTATATTTGTTTGGACCAAAAGACCCATTAGGTCTCCCTCCTGCTATCTGATTGTCCACAGCCACAATGGTTTACAGGGTTTCCCAGGGCAAGGTTTCCCAGTAGGAGAAACAAGGAAGAGTCAAAGTTTCATCTGCTTCAGAATGGGACGCTTTGAAATGGAGCTAATCACTCCATTTCAAAGCTCCCCATTTGCAAGCAGATAAAGCTTTGTCTCCCTCTGGGTGAAAAGTGTTTGGGCATCTATTTTGTTCCATTCCCAAGTGGCCCATAGTGCTCAAACACATTTTTCCAAGGTGGATTAATGACGGAGACTTGAAGCTTCGTCTGCTTCCAAATGGGATGCTGCGAAATGGTGCAATAAGCTCCATTTCAAGTCATCCATTTTCAAAAAGATGAAGCTTCATCTCCCTCTGGGTGAGAAGCGTGCAGCAGAGCCAGGGAGAGGCAGATGATATTCCCACTACATCCCATAATCTCTCAACTTGCCATCTCTGCTGGGCAGGTACCCACATGGGGGGTCAGGATTGCATGAGCCAGGCAGTTGCACAGCACACCCAGATTGCCTTTCTCCTCTCTACCTCTGCCTCTGTGCTTTGGTTTTTCTATGCTGTGCCAAGGGCCTGTTTCTGGACACTATCTGCCCCTGTGCAGTTGCTGTCATTTGTTATGGCAAAGACCATCCCCCATGGGCTTATTTTTGGAGTAAGGCTTATATTAAGCCTGCCCTAAAAATCAGGTTAGGGCTTATTTTCATGATGGGTGTTATTTTTTGGGGGAAACATGGTAGCTAGTTATTGTAACTAGCTGTAAGTAGCTATATGGGGAGATTTATTTTCGATTAATATTTTCATTATTAGTCAGGCCATCTCAGTAGCAATAACTTATCTTAAATATTTGTTGGAAGTTTGAATAGTATCTTGGTTTATTTACTACAGATTTATGAAAATGATTCATCCAAAATATTCATTAATTAAGATGATAAGGTCAATGCCATTGACCTGAGTTTGTTATTTATGGTGGTTATCGATTTATTTATTTAATCTATCAAATTTACATAAGGCTACTTGACTCCATAGCAACAGATTCCACAAGAAACTATGCTTTATTGATAGGAACAGAATCTTAAAAGCTAGACTGTATTTTCCCCTTCTTTTTCCTTGTACCCCAAGGAATTAGGATGGACCCAGTTTGAGTTTCTTTTTAGCACTTTCCTTTTTTTCTTATGCTTAACCTGTGTTTTTCTATAACAGTTACTGCACCCTCAATGTAACCAGTACCTTCAGTTGGTAGAGAGAAGCAGGAAGGCAAAGCAAATATTCCTCTCCCCTCCCCCACAAAACATTGCAAAAACAAGGAGACCAGAAGCATTCTTTAAATCTTGAGAAGATCTAAAGTGCCCCATTTGCAAACAGCCAAAGTGAGAAGGTAAAGGTTCCCTTGCACATACATGCTAGACATTTCCGACTCTAGGGGGCAGTGCTCATATCCATTACAAAGCCGAAGAGCCAGTGCTGTCTGAAGACATCCCTGTGGTCATGTGGCTGGCATGACTAAATGCTGAAGGTGCACAGAATGCTATTACCTTCCCACCAAAGTAGTCCCTATTTTTCTACTTGCATTTTTACATGCTTTCGAACTGATAGGTTGGCAGAAACTGGGACAAGTAATGGGAGTTCACTCTGTTATGCTGCACTAGGAATTCGAACTGCCGAACTGCTGACTTTTCTGATCGACAAGCTCAGGGTCTCAGCCTGCTGACTTAGCAAAAAGGTAGACAACATTTAAGAGAGACTCAGGCTCACTCTCTCCTAAATCTCTGGATGTATGAGATGGTGGAGGAGAGGCACAGCCCTATTTGAAAGATTGAGGCATGGCAGATCAGCAAATACACTCTACAGGAAGATCAGAACTATAATTTATTGAGATAGACTGCAATAACAGCATCTTGCAAGTCTAATTCTGCTCTTCCTCACAACTGGCCTACAAGATGAGGAGACAGTTTTGGTTGTAGCTGCCCCTTGGTCTTTCATCAGAGCTGCAAGTCCAGGAAAACCAAAGTGCACACCCATTCCAAATGGGGAAGTCCTACTCAACCCAGGACAAAATAGGAAATCATTGTGATCATGTAGTCTAGCTATTCAATCTTGCCAGGATGGAATCTGTGTTTGTTTCTCCACATTCAGGCCCTCAAAACCTCCATACATGGGGACAAGACTTTGACAGCTTCATTTAGTCATCCAAGAATTGAAATATAGAGCTAGGTATCATCAGCATATTGATGTTAAACAGGATAGATGACAGCTTCATCCCTTACATTGGTGGCAGATCTCACTGCTATAGTTTACGTTCTACAATTTCTTTTATAGCTAATGATTTTTTAAAAATGTAAATGATAAGCAACTTATGAACATTTAGAGAAGACAGGGAACAACTTTGCTGTGTGCCTGCTTCTTTGATGCAAAAATAGTGGATTCCATTTTTTGTGTGGAATTAACTGGCCGATTTCCTTCTCATATTAATTAGCAGATTGCAAAATCAGCATGGCTTTGACTGAAAGTAGTTTGTAAGCTGGTTATTTTTTGAAAAAGCAGAGAAGTAGAAACTAATTTAAGGAGCTATATAAAAGATATGTAAGAAATACGTCACAAAAAAACAAAGATCTTGTATTAGGCATTTTTTTTAAACAATCTATTATCCTTTAAAAGATGTTGAAGTTGTACATTTATGCTACTAAATCTGAAAGTTTAATTACGAGTATGTGTTATGTGAAAAGTTTTTTCCATTATTGTGTCCTGAATCTTTCAACATTCTCTCTTTTGTCACATTTTTACTGGAATGTGACAAAAAATTGTTTCCATCTATTTTGTCAAACCATGCATAATTTTTATGCAGATGTGGATAGTAACCTGACTGGTTTTAAACAAGAAAAACTAATTAAGGATATATAAGAACCATGGTGCTGCAGTGGTTACAGTACAGTACTGCATACAGAATACAGTACTGCAGGGCAAACTCCAGGAGTTCAATTCTAAGAAGCTCAAAGTTGACTCAGCCTGCTATCCTTCCAAGGTTGGTAAAATGTGGACCCAGATTATTGGGCACAATATATTAACTTTGTAAACCTCTTAGGGAGGACTGTAAAGCACTGTGAAGCGGTATATAAGTCTAAATGCTGTTGCTATAGTTCTGAATGGTCCAACCACAGAAGGGTTGGATACAAATATTTTTGTAAAACTAAAATTATATTTTTATTTAATGTATGCTTATCAGTTTGAGTGGTTTAGAAATATGACTGGAAGGTGGTGATGCCATCGTATTTCTCTTATGGGCTTCCATAAGCATTTTCGTGGTCACCATAGGAACAAAATACTTTGGTCCTTCATCACTACTTTTACATTCTTGTGACTGCAGCTGTTGCTTCAGCAACTAGAGATTACATGCTCTAATGGAGCTGTCAGTGTGCTGTCAAGGCCTCCATGATCCCTATCTGACCAGGCTTTCTTCAACCAGGAGACAGATCTCCTTTGGCACTGGAATGCATTTGTCAGTCAGAGAAACCAACAATTCCTCTTGGACTCTTCTCTGGGAACAAATCTCTTTTTTGTGGTGTGGATTAAAAAAGAGTCCCCAAAGTTTATATCTAAACCTTGCTGAAGAAATCTAGGCCTCTATCAGCCCCAGTGCAGCCAGAGAAAGTGAAGAAATATTGATTTTGACTAGGCTGAATTTCAAGTCTTTAAACTAAATAATTCATAGCAGGTTCTGTGATCAATTCAGGATCAATTAAGTGTCCTTCTCCCAGCAGTATTTGTGGGATTGTAAATGCAAGAGTCTTACAATATTTTTTAAAAAAGGACTGTCCATTTTTCCCCTCCATTTTCTGTACTTAAGAAGATTCTGGCAAAGGGATAGGACCATCAAGGAAGATCAAATACTTTTCTTTGTTATGACTTCTCCAAATCTAGCTAGAAAGCAATACTATGAACAATGTACTGACTTGTAGCCCATCATTAGCCCAGACATATTATCTTGCTATAAATATTGTTTATACCTTAACTCTTTTCTTACTGGGTAAAATCCCAGGACAAAACTCAAATGCTATTTCTTATTAACGAGTAAAGGGGAAGTTTGTATGTGTATACAGTATTTACACATATGCACCCATACCCAGGGGTGGGATTCTACCGGTTCTGTCTGGCTCTATAGAAACAGATGTTAGGGCTCCCATTAGTTTGGAGAACCAGTAAAATGCCCCCCTGGCTGGCCCCGCCCCTCTCCACCTACTTCTCTATTCCCTGCCCAGTCAGTTCCTACTGCATGTGTACAACATTGTACACATGCACAACATGTTTGCAGCCTGCTTTTGCCCGCCAGGCCAACCATTGCTGCCTGCCTTTCACTCCTGGGCAGCAGAAAAGCAGCCTAGTTGAAACCCATTTCTGTCTGCAGCTCAGGAGCCATTTCCCAAAGAGAGGGGCCTTGTAAGCTTTTCACTTTGTTGGGAGAGGCTCTCTCAGCAAGAGCAGGTGAAAGAAGCAGCCCAGAGCCAACCTGCCTACTCACAGATAAGACTGCCTTCCTCAATGTCTCTGGGGCTCCCTGGGCCTCACCCAGTCTACCTAGCTGCACTTCCCAACATCCCCAGGCTCGGCTGGCCAGCTAAGCTGCTATGCAGTGCTCTCCCAGCTCTCCTTACCACATGGCAGGTGGCTGACCCAGATGCCGCCCATAAGCAGTGCCGTCAAATGGGAGGCAGCCAGGTGTACCACCTCTGCTGCCCATGGAGTTGCTTTGGGAGGGCTGGGGAAAGTGTGTGTGTGTGCTCATGGCCCTGCTTAAGCACATGGAGGTGCTTAAAGCAGCAGGGCCATGAGCATCTGCCGCCCCAGCCATCGCTGCATGTGGAGGTGCTTTGGGAGGGGTGGGGTGGGGGGTACTAAAGGCCCCACTGCAGCCACATGCCTTGTGATGCTCCACCTATGTGGAATTCTTAGCCTTCACCTTGGTCTTCCCTGGTGACCCACTCAGAGCGATGGTCAGGTCATTTTCTTGACCATCGCTAGCATCAGCAGCACCAAAAGAAAGCAGCACTCCCACTCCGCTGCAACCTTTGTAGGCAGCATTAAGACTCCACCTACTTCTCCCCTCCTCACCTGCCACCTTCCTCTTGGCTTCAGTCCTCCAGGGGCAAGTCCAATGCTCACTGCAATCGTGTTGCTCTAGGCAAGGTCCCCCCCTGTGATTTCACATCCTGGAAGTGCCAACAGAGCAGGGGAATGAGGACCTGTGCAATTGAAGCTGAGAGGGAGGCGGTAAGTGGGGGGGAGGAGGAGGTGGAGGGAGAAGTTGCCATAGCAACTTCTCTTAATGCCGGCAGTTGCTGCCTACAAAGATTGCAGCAGAGTGGGAGCGCCACTTTCTTTTAGTGCTGCTGATGCTAGCAAAGGTCAGGAAAACGACCTAACCATCGGCCCAAGTAGGTTGCCAGGGAAAACCAAGGCGAAGGCTAAGAATTACACGTAGGTGGAGTATCGCATCCTGGAAGCGCCAACAGAGCAAGGGAATGAGGATGTGTGTGGTTGGAGCCAGATTGCAGGAGAAGAATTTGTTTTGGTGGGTGGTGCTCGAAGCGGCCCGCTGACCCCTTTCTTCCACTGTAGTCTGGCACTCTAAGTGGGCATAGAGAGCTGTCCTTGCCCACCCTCTTCCCAGGCTTCCTTCCCTGTTTCACCTGCCCACTCTCCCTCACATCCTTTTTCCCCCCACCCCCCGGTGATGGCTTCTTCGGTGCCTCCAGGTTCCAACTGGGGCCTGATCATGAACATTGTGAACAGCAGCATTGGTGTTAGCATGTTGACGATGCCCTTCTGTTTCTGACAGGCATTAATGGTTACTATATAAAATATATAGATGGAATATTCACCTTAGGAGCAGTAGCATGGCTTGCTTGTTATATATCTCAAGATTTATGTTTCATTTTTTAAAATTCTTATTTCATATTCTTTTTAAATTGATTTATATTGTCTGTTCTTAGAACATCTATCCTGCATTATTGATATAAAAGAGGATATGTAAGAGTTCCCTTGATACATGAATTCCAAGGTTCATTATTTCTTTAATGCTTTCTCTCTCTTATATTGTCTGGTCATATTTATTATAACCTGGTGCTTAGATACCTGTTCATCTGTGTGTCTTGTCTGACAGGCCCAAAAATATAGAATTTGGGATTAAACTTTGTTTTATAAATTGAAAAATTACAAACTATTTCTGTTCATCATTAAAGTAATCTTACATCTATATGAGAGTCATATAAATCTTGTTTCTTTTTTTTTCTATTTTTCCTTCCCTCCTCACCATTGCCATGGATGTTGAGAGGCTTTCAAACTGTGGAATCCAATGTAAAGTAGATTTTAGAAACATATGCCCCAGGTTGTTTCATATTAAGAAATTATTTGTGTGTTCAAGCTCCAGATACATTCCTTAGGAGCCATTTTAATGCAGTAGTTAAGGCATCAGACTTGAAACAAGGAGGCTGAATTGTATTCCCACCTTATCCTAGTGCCTAATCCCACTTTAGGTCCAAAGCCAGCTGGGTGACCTTGCACCACTCACTGTTTCACTAGCCCTCGGAAGAAGGCAGAGGCAAATTCTTTCAGAAATCTTGCCAAGAAAACTGCAGGGATGTTTCCAGGAAGATGTTAGGATTGACTTGAATGCACACACAAAAGATAAAGTTTGCATTACATGGCTTTACAGAATAGAAAGCCCTGGAATATATGTTTTGCAGTAATTAAGAAAGAAATGAACATCTTTTCCAGTTGAGTTCTTTTTGTGATGGCCATTTCTGACCACTGCTGCAACTGACTTCGGGAAAGGGACTAATGGCCAGCTGGGGAGGAGAGATGCAGTTCTCCTCAACCCGGCTGGCAGTCTCCCCCCTCTTCACCACCTCTATGGGATGGCTTAGCCCTGAAACCAGCTGGCTCAGGGTGCTCCAGCAGCAAGTACAGATCGAAGCCTTGCAGAGATGAGGTTTCAGTCTGTTGCTGAAGAAGCTCAAACCGGAAGGAGGAAGATAAGAAGAGAGAGTTTTGGTTGACTGGGTCAAACAGCAAAAGCAACAAATAAGGTACCCTGGAACTGAAATTGTTAAAAAACAATAACATTGTTCCCTAAGAAGATTGTTCCCTAAGAAGATTGTTCCCTAAGATTGTTCCCTAATGTTCCCCAATAACATTGTTCCCTAAGAACATTGTTCCCTAAGAACATTGTTCCCTAAGAAGATTTTGCATTATTGATATAAAAGAGGAGAGAGAAAAGGGAAAATATTTTTTTTTCTCCTTTTCCTGTACTGACAGCTAAGAGACTTAAGCAAGAAATTGGAAAAAAATCCACTTTGACATCAATAGGCATTTAATGCTGAAAATAAAAAGTCAAAGGGATAATAAAGATTTCTGGATAATTAAAAGCTTTTGAAAACAGAAAAGGAGAGAAAAAGAATAAAAGAGTAGGATCTGGAAGGAAGGAGACTGCCTGGAATTAAAAAATAACTTACATCAAAATCTCAACAAGACTTCCAAAAGATACATTTTAACTGAAATATCACAACAAAAACTCCAGGAAAGGAAAGTCAAAAAAGAAATAAGAAGATATAATTTGGGACTATCTGGTTTACTTGGTGATTTCTGGATTCTTGGTTATTGTTTCGAATGACTAAAATAAATCGGGAGGTTGTTTAAAACTGTTTAAAATGGCTCCACTTTTAGAAGAACTGAAAATGGAACTTAAAAAGTACAAAGAAGATGTACAAGAAGGGAGAGATTCTTTTGGCTTCATATTTCAGTTTTTAGAAATGGAGATTTGGAATTATGAGAAACAACAAGAAATGCCTCAGAACAAGAAGATTGTGACAAAGGAGAAGCCACCTTTAATGAACAAGTAATCTTAGATAAGGGGAAAAAAGGAAAGGGGGAAAAGAGAATGGAAAGTTTAAGATTGGGAAAAACAACTAAAAAAAAATAGAGTGAAAAATAAGTACAAAATCAGAAAGCAACAGAAAAGGGAAATGCAGAAGAGAGAATTAGAACTAGAGAGACAAGGGGGTAAAAAGGGGAGGGAGAAGATGAGAGTGAAGAAAGAAAGGAAAAGAAGTTATAAAGGACAGAAGCAAAATATAGAGAGACAGGGCCTATTTAGAGATAATGGGTGAAAACTTAATGGAAAAAGGGATTCTGCAAAGGTACATAAAGCCCATGTCACACTGAACCAACGGATGCAAAGAGGATGTAAAATGGAAAAAAAAGCTTGCCATCCGTTGGAAAATGTGATGTACTCACTGCCTCCGTTTTGCTTCCTCTCTATCCGTCCAGCATCCATTTATTCACATTTCATCCACTCCAAAAGTTTTGGGCTGCCCAAAACTTTTGCACGGAAAATGTATCCAGTTCGTCCTTTCTGCATCCGCTACACATCCGCTAGGCATCCGTTACGCATCCGTTATGCATCCACAATATCCGCTAGGCAGCTGCTGTGCATCCACGCAACTCGCATCCGCTCGGACGCAGGGAGGAAGCAGAACGGATGCAGAACGGATGCAGAACGGATGCCTAGCGGATGCAGCACGGAAACAAAGTGTTTAAAACAGAAAAAACGTTCGCAGAGGGGACCTATCTCAGATATTAAGGATGTCTAGAGGATGCCTAGAGGATGCCTAGTGGAAAACCTATATTTCCTATAAAAAGGGGGAGCAACTCATCTGCATCTCACTTTCAGAACAGCAGCCCAGCGGTGCAGACCTCTGCAGCCTTCATCTGGCTCTTCCTCTTCCACAGCATCCAGTCATGTCCACCGTGGATTGTAACAAATCCTTTCGACAGCCACCATCATTCTGCAACAGTGCGAAGCCATCTGCAGGCTCTGTGAACTCTACTGCGAGAAGAAAAAGAGGCAGCCAAAAAGAGTCTGGGTCCGAAGATGGTTTGCCAGAAGAGCAGAGGATGGACTGTACAGCAAGCTGATGGTGGAGCTCAGGAACGAAGACACTTGGGCGTTCCAGAACTTCATGAGGATGCCTCCAGCCATGTTTGACGAAGTTGTGCAGCGGCTGACACCCAGGTTGACCAAGCAGAGCACCAGCTTCCGGCCCAGCCTGGAACCTGGGCTCAAGGTGGCACTGGCTCTGTGCCACCTGGCCTCAGGGACCACCTACAGGAGCATGCAGTACGGCTGGAGGGTGCCATCCAACACCATCAGCATTGTGGTCAGAGAAGTGGTGCAGGCCATCATCGAAGAATACAAGGAGGAGCTCCTCCAGTACCCTCCACTGAAGAAGGATGTGTTAAGCCTGGGTTCCCCAACCAGGGTTAGGGAGACAAGCTAAACAGAATGTGCAGCGTTAGTCAGATAGGCACACAGATAAATGAGTGAGCTAAGCTTGTATGTTTATTAACATACAGTAAAAATAACAGATACGCTTGTGCTAACAAGAATATAGTTTATTCAATTATAAGTTCATAGCATAGTCAAAATAACAGTCCAATAGTCATGTATCATTTAGTCAGTCCATTCAGGGATATTCAGTTAGCAAAGTCCATGTAGAATATCCTATGTCAGTTCACTTACAAATTAGTCCTTTGTTCTCTCTCCTGTTCGAGCAATGCAGTCTTGATTCCAAGCAGTATTCAGGGATCATCA
>BLBF01000017.1:4544447-4644225 GCA_015471245.1 Laticauda colubrina | reverse complement strand
ATGATTCATAGTTATTATTTTACCTAAACCAGTTAGGGTAAACAATGTTATCCCTAACAGGATGGAAGAAAGTTGCAGAGCAGTGGTATCAGAAGTGGAACCTCCCCCACACCGTTGGAGCCATAGATGGCAAACACGTGGCCTGCAAAGCTCCAGCCAAGTCGGGGTCCACTTATTTCAACTCCAAGGGCTTCTTCAGCATCATCCTCTTCGGCATGGTTGATGCTGACTACAAGTTCATGTACATCGATGTTTTAGGCTACGGCTCATCTTCAGATGCCCAGGTATACAATGCCAGTCACCTCAAGGAGGAGCTGGAACGCAACCTCATCGTGGGCTTCCCAGATCCAGAACCCCTGCCCAACGACACACAAGATGTGCCCTACTTCATCGTGAGGGATGACGCCTTCTCCCTCACAACCTACCTCATGAAGCCCTACACCTCCAGACTTCTCACCCGTGAAGAGAGGATCTTCAACTACAGGCTGTCCAGGGCAAGGCGGGTGGTGGAGAACGCCTTTGGCACCCTGGCCAACAGGTTCCAGGTTCTTCTCACCACTATGCACCATCGCCCAGAGACCGTGAGGAACATCGTGGAAGCTTGCTGCATCCTGCACAATCTCATGCGCACCCGCTACCCAGTCTTGCAGAACAGGCTCGTGGACCTAGGGCAAGGCAATGGGGACATGGAGCCTGGGGAATGGAGGCAAGGGAAAAACCTGATCGACACTGAGGATGTGCAAGGCCCCAACAGAGCCTTACATGAAGTGAAGAAGCAGCGCAACCTCCTGAGACACTGGTGCAACTCCCCAGCTGGAGCAGTGGAGTGTCAAGACAGGATGGTAGATGCTTAATGGATGCTTCCTTCAGCCTGTCTCATCACACGGATGAGATTGGGCCATGTATGTTTGGATGGCCTACAATGAACAGGGCGTTTAATAAAGAGTTGTGTTTATGTTGACATGTGTGGATAATTATTACATTATTAATGATAATAAAGGGCCATGGGTGTGGCACCTAGGAGGGTGGACCATACAGTCCCACTATGCTTGCACTGGAGGTTTATCTATCCCACTGCTATCCTAACCCATCCCACAGCTATTACCCATCCCACAGGTATCCTAACCCATTCCAAAGATATCCTTACCCATCCCACAAGCATGCAAAGGCTTAAACCATTTCTAAAAGTTTCCACCAAGACTTTATTAAAAAAAAGGAATGAAGCAAGTGTGTGAATCATAAATAGACTTTATTAACAAGAAGCTATAAGACAAAAATGAGTCTCTGGCACTCCTCTTGGTTGCTCAGTCTCAGGGGTGAAGGGTGCAGGTGCTATGGAGGTGGCTGGTGCTGGAGTGCTTTTCATCAGCTCCTCCAGAAGCATAAGCAGCAGAAGCCCCAGCCCCAGAAGAGCGAGCACATGCTGCAGAACCAGAGTGAGGGCCAGGGTGTGGGATGGTAGTCCTGTCCCTCTTGCAAGGGCTGGCAGCAGATGGCTGAGGCTTGCTGTGCGTCCACATGGTTGTAGGGTTGCTGGCTGGCAAGGAGGCTGGCAGGAATCAAGGCTGGCAGCAAGGCTGGCAGGGAGGCTGGCACCAAGGCTTGCACCAAGGCTCGCAGCAAGGCTGGCACCAAGGCTTGCAGGCAGACATGCAGGCAGGGCAGGCAAGGCAGCCAATCTGTCCGGCAGCAGGTCTTTCCTCTGAATGGCGACCTGCTTCCGAGCTGCTTTTGTTATATCCGCGGGGCTGACACAATGCATCCTCCCCGCATGCGCAATTAATGCCAGGCATCCATTAGGCTTCCGCTGTGCATCCGCTATGCCTCCGCTGTGCATCCGCTTCATCTGTTCCGCATCCGCTGTGCATCCGCTGTATCCGTTCCGCATCCACTTTGCTGAGGTCCCCCGGAAGCCTTGTGGATGTGCCATCTGCTCCCATCCGCTTCCATCTGCTGGGCTCCTGTTCCGCATCCACTTTGCATCCGCCATGCGTCCTCCTTGCGTCCGTGTTATCCCCGCCAGTTATGCAAATTTTTGCCCCTTTTGAGAGTGGATAACAACGGATGGAACATTTTGCTCGTCCGTTGTATCCTTTTTGCATCCGTTGGGCAGTGTGACATGGGCTTAAGATAGTATGGTTATATTAGAAGCAGAAATAATTTTAGAAAATATGAAACAATGTATGATTAAAATGTCTGATAAAATAGCTGTCGTAATTCAGTGGAATGCTTGTCAATAAATAAATGTAACAAAAGGTATATTTAATGATTTATAAAACATATGTGAAGAGAAATAAGGGAATAATTAATGATGGAGATTATATGTGTTTTTAAGGAAGTATGATATTTAATTGAAAAGAAGTGTTAAAGATGTTAAGATTTTCATGATCATTAATGATAGAACTGAACTGGAATGGAATGAGGATCTATGATTACATATATTTACAATTTTTCTTTCTTTTTTTAAAAAAGAATATAGTGTGTATTAGAAGAATGTACCAAGTAGAATTCAATTGGAAGTTATATATTATGTATTATATTGAAGGTCATAAACTTAAGGTATATATTGAAGTTTAAATAAGAGTTGAATGGATGTAATTCAAAGATATAAAGGTGTCATACTCCAATAGGTAACTACAGGAGAAAATTTGTTTAATGAGAAAAGATAATATGAAATTGAAACAGAAGAGACAAAAGTATAAATATAATGATTTGAATTGAGATGAGATAATCAAAATAAAACTGAGAAAATTAAAAGAGGGGAAAAACTATATAGAAAATGTAAAATAGTATAAGATATGGAATAGAATACAAAAAGGAGCATGAAATTGAGTTTTGTGTCTGTATAAAGAAGTTCAACCCGAGACCATGCTATTTTCAAAAAAGATGTTTTAGTTGTATTTTGTATGTGTGAAAACCCAAAGAAAAAAGAAAAGAAAAAAATGAAGTGAAATTGCCTGTCCAATGAATAAGCAGCATACATATTATAATAAATGAATATGCAGCTTCCTGAAATTTCCAGCCAATGCAAGCATTGTTTAAAAGTTGCTCTTTTTTCATAAAAAAATCAATATTTACAGAAATATTTATAATATTTACATACAAGGCACGCCCAGCCAGTCACGTGACCACCAAACCATATGCAGTCAGAAAGCCATGCCCACCCAGTGATCTGATCACCAAGCCACACCCACAAATTAGACTACACCCACAGAACCGGTTAAGAAATTTGAATCCCACCCCTGCCCATACCTACACACATTCATATGAGGAACAGAGATTTCCAGTCATGCCTATTTTCTGTTTCGCTCTTTGATTATCATGTATTATAGGAGCATCAAGATTTTTACCTTTGATTTTCAACATAACATTTTGCGTTGGTTACAGTTTCTTTCCTGAATTTGATAAAGAGAGTTAAAAAAGCAAAAGCAGAATGATTTGGCTCTGTTTCAATAGTTGGGATATAGAATGTCCAAAGGTAATTGAACTCCAAAGGTAATTGCAATACAATCCTGAAATTAGTTGATGGCTTTCATTGACTCTGCTAGGATTTGATCCAGCTAGTTATAATATTTCTTCCAAGGTTTGCAAGTGGCAAATCTTCAGCTGTGAAGTACTTGGAAGGGTAGCTATCAATGCAAGTCTAAGGCTGATCATGTAAATTTTTTCCCATTATCATCAGACATACTTTTAATAATTTGATTAGAGATATAAGTTTTGCTTATTTATTGATATGTCATCAAAAAGCATACATATAGGAATGATAACAATTGCATTCTGTATCTGTTTGAGTAATTTTTCTGATAACAAAAATAAAAAAAAATACTTCTGTTTATACTGGTTCCAATACTATACATGATAAGCCAGTTTTACAAATATTTCTACAAAACCTAATATTTCTTTCTTTTATCCTTATGACAGTTTCATAATAATAATAAAAAATTCTCCATGGATGGTGTTGTTGTAGGGAAAAACATAAGCAATGTTAACCATAAAAGATAAGCAAATAGAAGGGAATTTTTAAAAGAAATTATGCAAGCTAGATCAAAACATAATTAAATTACAGATTCCAAGCAGCAAACAAGAAACCTGGCATATGGAATGCCTTTTTAAATCGAACTTTTTGTTGCTCGCCAGCAGGCCATCAACAAATAAACTTGATAAATCTCTCTCAGCAGGGAATCCAAATGAAGCTGCTGAAAAGGTCTTATTAAGTTCCCATGAAATGTTCATCAAATTATAAACATTAATCCCTATCATGCTTGTCCAGAAGTTTATATATAATCCTCACATAGTTTAATTTCAGATCTGCAGTAGTTTAAATGGAGACAGCTTACAGTATCCCCAAAAAGCAGGGGTAGGATTCTACCATCTATTCACCTCTGTAGAACCACCAGGGGTGGTCTGTCAAACCACCAGGGGTGGTCTGTCCACCTCTGTAGAACCGGTAGTTCTGAAGAGCAGCAGACAGAGAGCATACATAAACCAGTTCCATGTCTGTGGCTGTTTTGGCCCACCCGCCTGCCTGGGCTCTTATCTGACCTTTATTTCCTGCTTTTTCAACCACAACTGCTTTGTGCAACATAGCTGCAGTTGAAAAAACAGGAAAAAAAGGCTTTTCCAACCACTGCGCACTTGCATGAAGTGCTGCTCAGCTGTCTGGGTAGCTCAGCAGGTCGTAAATTGCACTCGCACGCACATGTGCATGTGATGCTGAGCGACAGAACCTGGTGTTATACCCGTTGGTTCCCATCCCTGCCTCAAAGTATTAATTGATTAGTTAGCCAACAACCTTTTAAAAAAAAAAATAGGGCCATGTAGCTGCCATTTTGTGAATGGGCAAGCTACCCCAGAAGAGCATATTCTGAGTCATCTATGTTGGGTTAAATGTAATATGCACTATCTCCTACATTTCAATTAAAATAATTTGAGTCAAATGATGACTCAAAATCATTTGAGTCAAGTCACAATGCACATACAAACTTACTTAGAAATCTGGAGACATTAATTTCAGATCTTGAGATTAGTCGATAGATTGTTCGCATGTGTGTAAAAAAAAAAACCCCACAATAGAAAAATATATAATTTGTAGAGAGGTTTTAAGTCTTGAAGAATGCATCTACATGAATCTTCTCTGAAAAGTGAAATGAAATACAACTGTTTAATTGCTTTGCCTGTTTCATATTGTTCTAACTCCCTTCTTTGGCATATTCAGTAACTGGAAATGATACTCTTTAGTGTTACCTTCATTGCCCAAAATACCACTATGCATTTCAGAAATTCTTTTAGAAAATAAAAATGATGGTAATTTCAGCCATTTGCTAGTGTTAAGCCTGGGTTCCCCAACCAGGGTTAGGTAGACAAGCTAAACAGAATGTGCAGCGTTAGTCAGATAGGCACACAGATAAATGAGTGAGCTAAGCTTGTATGTTTATTAACATACAGTAAAAATAACAGATACGCTTGTGCTATCAAGAATATATTTTATTCCAGTATAAGTTTATAGCATAGTCAAATAACAGTCCAATATTCATTTACCATGTAGTCAGTCCATTCAGGGGTATTCATTTAGCAAAGTCCATGTAGAATATCCTATGTCAGTTCACTTACAAATCAGTCCTTTGTTGTCTCTCCCGTTCCAGCAATGCAGTCTTGATTCCAAGCAGTAATCAGGGATCATCAAAGCCAGAGAGAGTGAGCAAGCCGTAGTCTTGCTACTTTTATATTGTTTTCTTAACCACTCCTTTAATTGCTATTTCACAGTTAAAGCTGTATACACTCTAACATAAACTAACTATGATTCATAGTTATTATTTCACCTAAACCAGTTAGGGTGAACAATGTTATCCCTAACAGCTAGCTCAAGAATTCTGGGGTTAAAGTCCGCAAATCATAAAGGGACCATAGTTCTCCACATCTGATCTAGCCAGGAGAAGAACAAAGGTACGCAGAAATAGAAAGGAGACTCCAGTGGGTTGAATGGTCTACATGTTATGGCTGATTCATTCTGATCACTAGTTAATGGCTATCAATGGCTATGTTCCATGTAGCTGCCATTTTGTGAATGGGCATATCCAGCATATTCTGAAAATTTCAAATATGTACATCAAACAAAAAACAGATTGGGGCTCTCTGGTGTATGAGATATAAATTAAAAGGCATTTTAACACTGCAGAATCAATCAACTGAAACTGTCTGATGAGACTAAGTAATAGCAGCAGAGGTCATCCCAAAAAACATTTCTGTTGGCTTGTCAGCCTTTGCTTAGGTTTCTTAATTGTTGCCTTTAAATTCTTCAGGCTCCGGTAGATAAATCATTGACCTGAATCTGTAGTTATTTTTAGAAAGGTGCAGTCTTCCGTTGTTGTTGTTAATTCTTGTATTCTATATAATCATTATCCAGACCTTGGTAGTACGCTTTGTATATCTTTGGAATCTGAAGAAAAAAATGTGATGAAAATTAAATCTTCCTGCAAATAATGGGGACTGTTATTTGTTATTTTTTTTAAATGCATTGCTATACATTGAATGTCTATTAAAGCTATTGGGGGTGTATAAATGTATGTCTATTGATCCTTCCCTTGAAAAGGAATGAACAACTTTTATGAAAAGGTTTGTATGTCAAAATCTTAAACCAATTGAACTTATGCTCCCAAAGATATTTCCAAAATGTAACTGGGCTTTGTTCTTCCCTTGAAGATGTTTTGCTTCTCATCCATGAAGCTTTTTCAGTTCTTGGATGAGAAGTGAAATATCTTCAAGGAACAAAACAAAAAAAAAAAAAAGTCCAGGGATAATCTCCATAGACATTTGAATTTATTCTCTTATTTCAATACATTTATTTACCTGATTCAGTCAAAGCAATCCATGTATGTATCAAAATGAATTGAGCATAGGGTTCACTATCAGGCCTTTTCTATATATGGTAATTCCTGTATGTGGGAGAAATAAAGAGATGTATCTTTACCCCTTCCCTATTTAATGTTACATAAGTTCATTGGGTAAGGAACTTTCAGAACCAAACCAATGATTTGGAATTGCAACTGTGAATTTTCTGCTAAATCTTTATGCAGATGATGCAACCATTATTTCTAGACCCCAATTGGCCTTATATGTGCTCTTAACACCTTGGTGTGCTACTGTGGGGAACATCACAGTATTCTTCTGATAAACTACCAGAAGATCAAAACAATGATCTTCACTAGCACATTCTGGGTGCACCAATATGTAATAGAGGAGCCAGAGAGTTGAGGTCTTTAAATTATTTAGATGAAATCATTTAAGACATAGGGTTGTTGAGTACAAATGTTGTCTCAAGGTCTGCAGTCATTTTAAAGTGTTTTCACACTAAAGGTAACAACATGTTTCCATGGCTTTAAAACTATTCACAGCTAATTCTCTGGCTCAGCTGCTTTATAGTTTTCACTTAAGTTTCCCAAATTATAAGTAAGTTTATAAGAACATTGCCACATACTCTAAAATGTATATCCAACATAATCTAAAGCCTTGGGATTAGCCAAAAGAGGGTCAGGCTAAGGGTTTGGCTATAAATTATTAATTACTAGCTTAAGTGCCACCATTTCCCAACTCGACCAACTCCACCCACCTTGTCTGATAAAATCCAATTTTCATGGTAACAAGTAGTTCTATAAAATCCTTTTTTGTGGCCTTTCTTTTGAGTCTTGACAATTTAATAAATCCCATTTACTAAATTTTATATAAATAGGCAAATTTGCTGTTATGATGGGGATTCAGCAAAATCAATCCTTCATTTATTGTTACATTAAATTGATATAGTATAACAATATTCAAAGAAGTCTAATTTTTCCTCTGTTGTCACATATTCCACATCAACTTGAGGTATGTGTTAATGTTCTTCTATTGCCTATCAATCCTATCATATACAGAATAACGTAGCCAACTGTACTACAACAGTGGTGAATATGGATAAATAATTAGTCTCAGGATTATATTAGTAAGTATTCTATTTCTATAGAATATTTCATAGAAGTATTTCAGCCAGGTGAATTATGTGGAATCATGTTCATCTAGGAGAGAGAGACACACAGAAAGAGAAATTTTCATCATCATAATTCATTTTGGTTAAGAATGAATACTTCTGAGTTTTAAATTTTATAGAATGTTTTATGTTTATATTGTCAAATTATTGTACATAGATATTCTCCCTTGTTGGCTAAAAATTTAAAATTGTAAGAATCCCAGGTTTCTCCTTATGCAATTTAGAGTTGATTGTCCAACTGGGTTTATTCCTTCCATTCCTGATTCTTTAACTTTTAAAATACTGTTATTGTTTTTACAGATGTATCAAGCAAAAAATGTAATAATCAAACTTCATTTTTATTTGCTAAAATGCCTCTGGACCCAATATAGTAAAACAGTGCATGGGACTGCAAGTATTTTACCTGTTCCTCCCTTCACCTCTCTCCATCTGGGTATTTTGCCTCTCAGTTACCTTAACAATCTCAGGAGAGAGAAAGCTTTTAAGTTATACATATATCAGCTCCCAAGAAATTAATTATATAAAAAAATTAAGAATCTGATCTGACATTCCATTATACATAATATCTTAAGCCCATGTCACACAGCACCAACGGATGGAAAGAGGATGTAAAATGGAGAGAAACACTTGCCATCCATTGGTTAACGCAATGCATCCGTTCTGTACTCACTGCATCCGTTATTCATCCTCTCTATCCGTCCAGCATCCGTCTACTGTGATTTCATCCGCTCAAAAAGTTTTGAGCTGCACAAAACTTTTTGAGTGGATAAAGTATCCAACGCATCTGTTCTACATCTGCAATGCATATGGGGAACATCCGTTATACATCTGTAGACATCCGTTACGCCTCCGCTATATCCGCTAGGCATCCGCTGCGCATCCGCGCAACTCGCGTCCGCTCCAGTGGAAAACGGAAACAAGGAGGAAGTGAAACGGATATGGAATGGACACGCAGCGTTAGTAGCACGGACGTAGAAAGGATGAAAGTGGATGCAGCTTGCATACAAAGCATTAAAACGGAAAAAACATTTGTATAGGGGATGTATCTCGGATATTTAGGATGTTTGCAGGATGCCTAGAGGATGCAAAAGGTCACCTAGCAGAAAACCTATATTTCCTATAAAAAGGGGGAGAATTCACCTGGATCTCACTTTCAGTCCAGCAGCCCTGCGGTGCAGACCTCTTCAGCCTTGCTCTTGCTCTAGCTCTTCCACAGCATCCAATCATCTCCACCATGGATCGTCACACACTCCTTTTGGTAGCCACCATCATTCTACAAAAGTGCGAAGCCCTCTACAGGCTCTTTCACCTGTTCTACGCGAAGAAAAGGAGGTGTCCAAGAAGAGTCTGGGTCCGAAGATGGATCGCGAGAAGAGCCAAGTACGGACTGTATAACAAGCTGATGGTGGAGCTGAGGAACGAAGACTCTCGTACATTCCAGAACTTCATGAGGATGCCGCCAGCCATGTTTGACGAAGTTGTGGAGCGGCTGAGACCCAGGTTGACCAAGGCAAACACCAACTTCCCTCCCAGCCTGGACCCTGGACTGAAGGTGGCACTGGCTCTGTGCCACCTGGCCTCAGGGACCACATACAGGAGCATGCAGTATGGCTGGAGGGTGCCACACAACACCATCAGCATTGTGGTCAGAGAAGTGGTGCAGGCCATCATCGAAGAATACCTGGAAGAGCTCCTCCAGTGCCCCTCCACTGAAGAAGGATGGAAGAAAGTTGCAGAGCAGTGGTATCAGAGGTGGAACTTCCTACACACTGTTGGAGCCATAGATGGGAAGCACGTGGCCTACAAAGCTCCAGCCAAGTCAGGGTCCACTTATCCCAAGTACAAGGGCTTCTTCAGCATCATCCTCTTCACCATGGTCGATGCTGACTACAAGTTCATGTACATCGATGCTTCAGGCAACAGGTCATCTTCAGATGCCCAGGTATAAAATGCCAATCACCTCAAGGAGGGGCTGGAATGCAGCCTCATCATGGGCTTCCCAGATCCAGACCCCCTGCCCAATGACACACAAGATGTGCCCTACTTCATTGTGGGGGAT
Source organism: Laticauda colubrina (assembly GCA_015471245.1). Lineage (NCBI taxonomy): Eukaryota > Metazoa > Chordata > Lepidosauria > Squamata > Elapidae > Laticauda > Laticauda colubrina. The sequence goes on along the minus strand of BLBF01000017.1, from coordinate 4,634,146 downwards.
GACGTTTTCTCCCTCAGAACCTACCTCATGAAGCCCTACACTCCCAGATTCCTCACCCATGAAGAGAGGATCTTCAGCTACAGGCTGTCCAGGGCAAGGCGGGTGGTGGAGAATGCCTTTGGCATCCTGGCCAATAGGTTCCAGGTACTTCTCACCACCATGCAGCATTACCCAGAGACCATGAGGAACATTGTGGAAGCTTGCTGCATCCTGCACAATCTCATGTGCATCCACTACCCAGTGTTGCAGAACAGGCTCGTGGATTGCCAACAAGGCAATGGGTACATGGAGCCTGGTGAATGGAGGCTAGGGCGAAACCTGATCGACACTGAGGATGTGCAAGGCCCCAACAGAGCTTCACGTGAAGGGAAGAAGCAGCGCAACCTCCTGAAACACTGGGGCAACTCCCCAGCTCGAGCAGTGGAGTGGCAAGACAGGATGGTAGATGCTTAATGGATGCTTCCTTCAGCCTGTCTCATCACACTGATGAGATTGTGCCATGTATGTTGAGTGGCACTACAATGAACAGGGCATTTAATAAAGAGTTGTGTTTATGTTGAAATGTGCTGATGAATGATTAAATTGTTATTGATAATAAAGGGCCATAGGTGTGGAACCTGGGAGGATGGACCATACAGTCCCACTATGCTTGCACTGGAGGTTTATCTATCCCACTGCTATCCTAACCCATCCCACAGCAATTACCCATTTCACAGCTATTACCCATCCCACAGGTATCCCTGCCCATCCCACTGCTATCATTACCCATCCCACAAGCATGCAAAGGCTTGAATCATTTCTAAAAATTTCCACCAAGACTTTATTGACTAAAAGAACTGAACCAAGTGTGTGAAGCAAAGATAAACTTTATTAATAACAAACTGTAAAAGCAAAATGACCCAAGTAAAATATCCCAAGCAAAGATAAAGTCAACAGGTAGCCACCCAGTCTCTGGCACTCTTCTCAGTTACTCTGAGGTGTGATAGTCTCAGGGGTGAAGGGTCCAGGTGCTGTGGAGGTGGCCGCTGCTGGAGTGCTGGTCTGAGACGCCATTGCGGTGCCTGACCCCGAGAGGACAACAGGGGATGGTGTGTGGGGGAAGCTCTCAGAGAGCTGGCTCAGTCCCGTGATGTTGAGAGCCCCTTCCTCCATGACATGGGGTGTCAGTCCCAAGACCGATGACAGATGTTCTGAGGCTGGGCTTGGCTGTGGGATGGAGGAAGGAGGAGTGTAGTGGGGCTATCTGGTCTGCAGCTGAGCGAGGTGAGGCATCGGTGGCATCTGTGGCATCGGTGGCATCGGTGGCATCTGTGGCACTGGTGGAGTGCGATGAACCTGTGCCTGGACTGGGAAGGGCTGCCTGTGCTGCTGGAACTCCTGGTAGCCGTAGGCTTGGTAGGTGAGGGCCTGTGGAAAGCCTTGGAAGGGCTGTGACATCACCTGGGGTGGAGGAGCAGATCTGGATTGGGTTGGAGCAGGTTCAGCTGGGCCTGGAGGGTTGTGCAGAAGACCTGTGATCCTCTCCTTTATCACCTGGTACTGTGATTCGGACATGTCCATGAGGGTCTGGTTGACGTAGGTGAGGAAGGGCTTGCAGTTTGAGGATATTATGTCAGTGTGTACCAGCTGAGAGAGGAGATCTACACTGCTTTTGATGGTGTCCCTGATCTCCAGTCGGACAGTGTGGCTCTGTCCCTCTGGTCTGCCTCTCTGCCTGCTTTCTGTGGAGGTGGAGCTGGGTGTGGGTGTGGGTTGGTCTCTGGTGGCAGTGCCCTCTCCTTGCTCCCATTGTGTCAGGGGGTCCTCCACGCGCTCTGCCACGGGGAGTGCATCTGTTGGGGGGGGTGTCTCTGTTGTTGGATGCTCCACAGATACCTGCCTGGACACAGGAGCTGACTCTTGGCCAGAAGAGGACTGGCTCTCTGTGGGCTGCCTGAGAGAGAGGGTAGAAGAGGGGCTGCTCCTCGGTGGTGGATCTCACCCTCCAAGAAGCTGCACTTGGCCATCACATAGTAGGACCAGCAGCACCCACAGTACCAGCAGCACCAGCAGGACCAGCAGCACCAGGAGCACCAGTAGCACCAGCAGGACCAGCAGCACCAGCAGGATCAGGATCAGGATCAGCAGCAGCAGAGTAAGCACCAGCAGCACCAGCAGGACCAGCAGCACCAGCAGGACCAGGAGCAATACCAGCAGAGTAAGCACCATCAGAAGCACCAGCACCAGGAGCAGCACCATCAGAGTCAGCACCAGCGGAAGCCCCAGAACCAGGAGCAGTGCCAGCAGAAGCCCCAGCACCAGAAGAGTCAGCTCCAGCAGCAGAAGCCCCAGCAGAAGCAGAGTCAGGGCCAGGGGGTGGGATGGTGGCCCTGTCCCTCTTGCCAGGGCTGGCAGCAGATGGCAGAGGCTTTCTCTTCTTTCCCATGGTTGTTGGGTTGTTGGCTTGCTGGCTGGCTGGCCATCCGCTTCCATCCACTTCCATCCACTAGGCTTCCATGGAGCATCCACTTAACATCCTGGCTATGTCCTCCCCCCATCCGTTCCTTTCCGTTGTTGTCCGTTCTCTTTCTGCAAATTTGGGGCACTTTTGAGAGCGGATAACAACGGATGGAACATTTTCTCATCTGCTGTGTCCTTTTTACATACTTTTTGCATCCGTCGGCCTTTGTGACAGGCCCTTTAGATGTGCAGGCAAATACAACAAAGGAAGAGTAAGGATTTTAGCATTCATAAAGCAAAAACACATGACAGGTCAAAGTAGATTCCTGGCTAAAAGAACTGTCTACCTTTCAAGTTTCTTGAAAGACTCATGTCAAGGAAGACTCTTAGTTATCTTGGTAGAGTTGTCTGGAAAATTGAATCATAGCAATTGCACTTATTTTCTTGTTGGTTTGAGATGTTTCACTACTCATCGAAGCATTCTATTTCTTGAAACACCTGTTCCCCTTTTTACCCCTTTCCCAAATTTCTGTTTTTTCTTGAAATTTTCTTGAAATGCTGAAACTGTGAGTAGGTGTTAAATCCCACTTGTTTCAGCAGGTTTTGCTGAAAACCTATGTTTTAAAACAATTCTTTTCCTTTTAAGAGAAGGAGAAATTGGGGGAATGTCTCTTTGCCTTGATGCCAAAATCCAGGTCTTACCGTGAGAAATTGAGTTCAGACTCCATTTGCCTATTTAGAAATATGATTTGCTTTGCTTGGTAGGGTACCTTATAACAGCAAGGCTCCATCTACAGGACTTTAAGATCCTAGAGGAAGATCAGAATATAAATGTAAATATAAAATATAAATATAACCTTGACTGAGTATTGGTATACTGCTTCTGTCTTCCATCAAGTACTCAGCTTTGGGAGTGACACACATAGAGTAATGAGAAAGGAATTACACAGGTGGTGGCTAATCTTATCTCAGGGAAGTTATGTAGGGCTTTAAAAGTGATAATTAGTACCTTGAATCAGTGGTCCCCAACCTTTTTTGTACTAGGGACCAGTTTTGTACCAAGGACCGGCAAAATCAATTCTTCCCCAATAGTAAAGGGCTTCTTTACTATTTATTTACTAAAAACTTATTTTTATATATATTTTAATCACGATTATTCATTCTTTGCGGCCCGGTACAAAATGATCCACGGCCCGGTACTGGTCCGGGGCCCGGTGGTTGGGGACTCCTGCCTTGAATTACATTTGCGAGCACATCAGTAACCAGTGCATCTCCCACAAAAGAACATGCACAAGTCTTAATTTGTACAGAACTATGTGGACCATGGCATTTTGAACCAACTAAAGTTTCCAGATACTCTTTAAGGGCAGCCCCCATATAGAGTGCATTATAATAGTCCAAATAGAAGGTGATTAGGACATAGCTTACTGGAAGCACAATATTTTAGGAATGGGTGTAACTGAGGTGCAACTCTAAATTGTACAAAGCAGAGGTGGCATTCAGCAGGTTCTGGAGAACTGGTAGAAATTTTGAGTAATTTGAAGAACCAGCAGATACCACTTCTGATTGGAGATTTTACAGTATCCTTCCCCTGCATGCCCGCCAAGCCACGTCCACAGAACCAGTAGTAATAAATTTGAATCCCACAGCTGGTAAAGGGCCTGTCACATTGGCCGACGGATGCAAAATGTTTGTAAAAAGGACACAATGGATGAGAAAATGTTCCATCCGTTGTTATCCACTCTCAAAAGTGCCCCAAATTTGCATAAACAGAGCGGACAACAACGGAAAGGAATGGACGGGGGGAGGATGTAGAGGGGATGTAAAACTGATGCTCCACAGAAGCCTATTGGATGGAAGCAGATGGGAGGGGATGGCACATCCGCGGGACTTCCGGTGGAGCACAGCGAAGCAGACGTGCAATGGAAAGAGCGGATGCAGAGCGGATGCCGAGCGGATGAAGCAGATGCAGAGCGGAAGCCTAGCGGATGCCTAGCGGATGCCTAGTGGATGCAAAGCGTTCACTATACATGCGGGGAGGATGCATTGCATCAGCCCCGCAAACATAAAAGGATGCAGCTCGCAAGCAGGTCACCATTCAGAGGAAAGACCTGCTGCCAGACACATCTCCAGCCAACAACCATGGGGAAGAAGAGGAAGCCTGTGCCTCCTCCTGCCAGCCCTGGCAAGAAGGACAGGGCCACCATCCCACCCCCTGGCGCTGACTCTGCTTCTGCTGGAGCTTCTGCTGCTTGGGCTGACTCTTCTGGTGCTGGAGCTTCTGCTGGTGCTGCTCCTGGTGCTGGGGCTTCTGCTGGGGCTTACTCTGCTGGTGCTGCTCCTGGTGCTGGTGCTGCTGGTCCTGCTCTTGCTGCTACTGTTGTTGTTGCTGGTGGTGGTGGTGTGGTGGAGCAGCCCCTACAACCTTGAAGCCCCTCTGATGAGGGGCCAGATGGCCCTGCCAGAGGGAGGAAGAGGCATACGCATGAACGGGAGAGGAGGCAATACTCCATCGAAGAGGAACATGAGGAGGAGGTGCTGGAATGGCTGAGGGAGAACGAGTACCTATGGCGGAAGGGAAAAGGCTCTATCGAGACACCAAAAGGAAGCAGGCTGCTTGGAGAGAGAAGGTGGAGAGCCTGGGCTACACTTCAGAGGTGCTCCTCGGCTGGTGAAAGCACATGCACACCTGGTACGGGAAGCTGCACCTCAAGAAATCTGGCCATGCTGCGGTCAAGCTGATGGACAGAGAGACCTACGTGATGGCCAAGTGCAGCTTCCTGGAGGGTGAGATTGCCACCGATGAGCAGCCCCTCTCACAACCCTCTCTCTCAGGCAGCCCGCAGAGAGCCAGTCCTCTTCTGGACAAGAGTCAGCTCCTGTGTCCAGGCAGGTATCTGTGGAGCGTCCCACGATGGAGACCCCCCCGACAGCTGCACTCCCCGTGGCAGAGCGTGTGGAGGACCCCCTGACACAGTGGGAGCAAGGAGAGGGCACTTCCACCAGTGACCAACCCACATCCACCCCCAGCTCCACCACCACAGAAAGCAGGCTGAGAGCCCGACTGGAGGGGCAGAGCCACACTGTCCTGCTGGAGATCAGGGACACCATCAGAAGCAGCGTAGATCTCCTCTCTCAGCTGGTACACACAGACGTCCCATCCTCAATCGCAAGCCCTTCATAACGTACATCAACCAGACCCTCTTGAACATGTCTGAATCACAGTACCAGGGGATCAAGGACAGGATCACCGGTCTTCTTCACAACCCTCCAGACCCAGCTGAACCTGCTCCCACCCAGTCCAGGTCTGCTCCTCCAACCCAGGTGAAGTCACTGCCCTTCCAAGGCTTTCCATAGGCCCTCACCTACCAAGGCTATGGCTACCAGGAGCTCCAGCAGAACAGGCGGCCCTTCCCAGTCCAGGCACAGGTACATCGAACACCACCAGTGCCACCGATGCCACTGATGCCACCGATGCCACCAACGCCACCGATGCCACCGACGCCACCAATGCCAGCCACGCCACTGATGCCAGCCACGACACTGAAGCCAGCCACACCACAGATGCCACCCATGCCACAGATGCCACCCATGCCACAGGTGCCACCCACGCCTCACCTCGCTCACCTGCAGACCAGACATCCCCACTACACTCCTCCTTCCTCCATCCCACAGCCAAGCCAGCTGTCAGGACTGAGCCAGCTGTCTGAGAGCTTCCTCCACACACCATCTCCTGTTGTCCTCTCGGGGCCAGGCATCCTAATGGCATCTCAGACCAGCACTCCAGCAGCAGCCACCTCCACAGCACCTGGACCCTTCACCCCTGAGACTATGGGCACACCTCAGAGTGACTGAGAAGAGTGCCAGAGACTGGGTGGCTACTGTTGACTTTATCTTTGCTTGGGACACTTGGGTCATTTTGCTTTTACAGCTTGTTATCAATAAAGATTATCTTTGCTTCACACACTTGATTCATTTATTTTATTAAATAAAGTCTTGGTGGAAACTTTTAAAAATGGTTTAAGCCTTTGCATGCTTGTGGTATGGGTAAGGATAGCAGTGGGATGGGCAGGGATACCTTTGGGATGGGCAGGGATACCTGTTGGATGGGTAATAGCTGTGAGATGGGTTAAGATAGCAGGGGGATGGGCAGAGACACCTGTGGGATGGGTAATAGCTGTGGGATAGATAAACCTCCAGTGCAAGCATAGTGGGACTGTATGGTCCATCCTCCCAGGTGCCACACATATGGCCCTTTATTATCAATAACAATGTAATCATTGATCCACACATTTCAACATAAACACAACTCTTTATTAAATGCCCTGTTCATTGTAGTGCCACTCAACATAAATGGCACAATCTCATCAGTGTGATGAGACAGGCTGAAGGAAGCATCCATTAAGCATCTACCATCCTGTCTTGCCACTCCACTGCTCCAGCTGGGGAGTTGCCCCAGTGTTTCAGGAGGTTGCGCTGCTTCTTCCCTTCACATGAAACTCTGTTGTGGCCTTGCACATCCAAAGTGTCTATCAGGTTTCGCCCTTGCCTCCATTCCCCAGGCTCCATGTCCCCATTGCTTTGTTGGAAGTCCACGAGCCTGTTCTGCATCACTGGGTAGCGGGTGCGCATGAGATTGTGCAGGTTGCAGCAAGCTTCCACGATGTTCCTCACGGTCTCTGGGCAATGCTCCATGGTGGTGAGAAGTACCTGGAACCTGTTGGCCAGGATGCCAAAGGCGTTCTCCACCACCCGCCTTGCCCTGGACAGCCTGTAGTTGAAGATCCTCCCTTCACGGGTGAGGCATCTGGAGGTGTAGGGCTTCATGAGGTAGGTTGTGAGGGAGAAGGTGTCATCCCCCACGATGAAGTAGGGCACATCTTGTGTGTCATTGGGCAGGGGGTCTGGATCTGGGAAGCCCATGATGAGGTTGCGTTCAAGCCCCTCCTTGAGGTGACTGGCGTTGTATACCTGGGCATCTGAAGCTGACCCGTTGCCTGAAGCATCGATGTACATGAACTTGTAGTCAGCATCGACCATGGCGAAGAGGATGAAGCTGAATTAGCCCTTGTAATTGAAATAAGTGGACCCTGACTTGGCTGGAGCTTTGCAGGCCGCGTGCTTCCCATCTATGGCTCCAATGGTATGGGGGAAGTTCCACTTCTGATACCACTGCTCTGCAACTTTCTTCCAGCCTTCTTCAATAATGGCCTGCACCACTTCTCTGACCACAATGCTGATGGTGTTGTGTGACACCCTCCAGCCGTACTGCATGCTCTTGTACGTGGTCCCGGAGGCCAGGTGGTGCAGAGTCAGTTCCACCTTGAGGCCAGGGTCCAGGCTGGGCCGGATGTTGGTGTTTGCCTTGGTCAACCTGGGTCTCAGCCGCTCCACAACTTCATCAAACATGGCTGGTGGCATCCTCATGAAGTTCTGGATTGCACGAGTGTCTTTGTTCCTCAGCTCCACCATCAGCTTGTTGTACAGTCCGTACTCGGCTCTTCTGGCAATCCATCTTTTGACCCAGACACTTCTTGGCCACCTCCTTTTCTTCGTGTAGAACAGGTGAAAGAGCCTGTAGATGGCTTTGCACTGTTGTAGAACGATGGTGGCTACCAAAAGGAGTGTGTGATGATCCATGGCGGAGATGACTGGATGCTGTGGAAGAGCAAGATCAAAAGCAAGGCTGAAGAGGTCTGCATCGCAGGGCTGCTGGACTGAAAGTGAGATCCAGGTGATTTCTCCCCCTTTTTATAGGAAATATAGGTTTTCCGCTAGATGTCCTTTTGCATCCTCTAGACATCCTGCAGACATCCTAAATATCCGAGATAGGTTCCCTCTGTGACCGTTTTTTCCATTTTAATACTTTGTATGCAAGCTGCATCCGCTTTCATCCTTTCTACGTCCGTGCTACTAATGCTGCTTGTCTGTTCTGCATCTGTTTCGCTTCCTCCCTGTGTCCTTTTTCCACTGGAGCAGATTTGAGTTTTGCTGATGCGCAGCGGATGCCTAGCGGATATAGCAGATGCATAACTGATGACAACGGATGTAGAACGGATGTTCCCCGTATGCGTAGCGGATGCTGAACGGATGCGTTGGATATATTTTCCGCTGAAAAAGTTTTGTGCAGCTCAAAACTTTTTGAGCGGATGAAATGTGAATAGACGGATGCTGGACGGATAGAGAGGATGAAAAATGGACGCATTGAGTACAGAACGGAAGCATCACGTTAACCAATTTTACACCCTCTTTCCATCTGTTGGTGCTGTGTGACAGGGGCTTAAAAAACCGTGGTGGGATTCAATATTTTTTACTACCGGTTCTGTAGTCGTGGCTTGGTGGGTGTGACAAGGTAAGGATATTGTAAAATCTGCAGTCAGAGGTGATATTTGCCGGTGTCTGAACTACTCAAAATTTCCGCTACCGGTTCTCCAAAACTAGTCAGAACCTGAAGAATACCATCTCTGGTACAAAGTCTCTCTTGACCACAACTGCCATTTGGTCCTCAAGCAGGACTTGTGAGTCCATTAAACTTTGAGATTATTCATTTGGTATGAGGCAGTGCAACCATATCCTTGACCAAAAATGATAATTCTCTGAGAACCATTCTTATCTTCCCTTCTCTACAGCATTATCTTGGTTTTTTTTTTAAAAAAAAAGACATGGGAAGAAGTAGGGTTTGTGCAAGGCATAGAAAGTAATAGTGTAGTACTATATTATATTAATTATATATTAAGTGGTATAATTTCATTTTATTTTAATTTATAATATAAAATGGTATTGATGCCTCAATCTGCACTGAGAGCAATGCAACCTGTCTTGTTGGTAGATAAGAATTGCCCTCCTGTGTGGAGGGGGGTGTATTTTCCCCTCTGAATTCACAATTCCTAACAGCTGTTAAAAGGCCCCCAAAAGTTTGGCATAACAGATTGGTAGCAGTGACTCACAAAAGATATTCCTGCAGAAGATACAATGTGGGCATTGTAATACCAGCTGTCAGTTCATCTCCATTTTTCTGTCCTGAAGGCAAGAATCAAAGAGACTTCCATGAAAGCACTTTGCCATTTGAGCAAATGGATATTTGCCAAGGAATAATGTTCATGCATTAGGTGCAAGGTATGAGATCATGATTCCTGGCCAGGAACAAGGAGAAGGCATCAGTTGTTGTTTTTTTACTTAGCAGGCTTCCACTCAAATGGTAGATCCTTAATTCTTAATTAAGGCTGAGCTAGTTCTTCTTTTAAGGAAAGCATTTTAACCTTTTATGTGGCAGTCTTTGTAAGAAGTCCAGAACACTTAAGATTCCTCAGAGTGGTTCAGATGATTATCTTCCTGGTCCTCTTTCCAGTAAGAATTTGAATTATTTCCTTGGGAATATGTTTTATTTTTTATTGCTGTAACAATCTTAACATAGGGCAAGGCTGGCATATTATTATACTGTAGGTTTGGGACCATAATTTACTCCCCCCACCTTATTGCCAAATGGTGAAATTTTTATGGAGCTCGTGGCTTGAGGGTTTTAAGAGGGAGCTTTTCCCCCCAGAAGCCTTGCATTGTTGCTATACTGACCCATAAAATGCCTTATTGCACTTCACTTTTTGGCAGCATAGTCTACTGGTACTTCAAGAAGAATTCAATATAGGATAGCCATATTAATTTGGAAGATTATGAAGTGATCTCTGTTATGGAAATGATACTATTAGCAATAGTACTTAGAACTTAGACTTATATATTGCTTTACAGTGCTTTACAGCCATCTCGAAGAGTCAGCATATTGCTCCCAACATTCTGGGTCCTTATTTTATTGGCTTCAGAAAGATGGAAGGCTGTGTCAATCTTGAGTAAGTGAGAATTGAATTGCTGGCAGTAGGCAAAATTAGTCTGCAATACTGCATTCTAACCACTATGCCACCACAGCTCTTAACTTCATCAATGTGTTTTATTCAATCTAATTGCCTCCTCTGAATCATTCTTCTATTGTGCCCAGTATCCAGAAAAGTCACTTTGCTTTGAATGATAGCATCTGAATTTTTTTTTTTTTTTTACAAAAAAAGTAATATGGATTGGCAACTTGATAAAATGTCTGACTGTTAGGATAGAACAGTGGTTAGAATACAGCTTGAAAGATATACTTCAGAGTGCACAGGAGAATTAGTGAAATATTTATCTGTGACTTGTTAAAACAGCTATACCATTTGTTAGGCTCACGTAGTTGCTGTATGGAGACTTCTGCTTTATCTGCCCCAGTTTCCCTGTTTTTTCATAAAATGATAAGCACTCAACTGTGACACTTATACACTTTTCAATCCCAGAAGTTTTATTTGGAAGAAAGAACATTCAAAAGTTATCTAATGATTAGATGAAGTATTAAAACAGAAATAGAGAAAAGTACAATTGATCCCAAGAGCATGACATCTAAATCAATTCATGAAATAACTCGAAGTTTTCTTTTGCCTCCATTCTAGATGTTTTGCTGGATGAATGGCATCAGATACCAACCTGCAGATGGTAGAAAACCACTTTCCAATAATAGAGACAGATCTACACTGCCAAGTTGTCCTGTCATGAGTGTGGACCATCAACTAATACTGGAGAGTAGAAATGGACAATGATATTTCCACCCTACTGTGAATGTGACCTCTCTTTTTGTTTCCTGTTTGCCCTTAAAAGTAGCACTTCCCAGTTTCTATCAACTCAAGCATTGTTGTCCATGTTGCCTGCTGTGCTTTACTTTTTGATAGAAATCTCCTGGATTTTAATTCACAACTGCATGTATTGACAGGAAAATACTTCTGAATGACTGGTTCAACTCTCTAATATCTGCTGCAGCTACTGTTTATGTTATTCTAGTACAATGGTGGCCATAACGTTTGCCTAAAATGCAAAAGGATATTGCTTTGAAACTAACAGAAAAACATTTCTTTGTTTTTGTTACTACTTTTCTATCTTTGAGCTACCCATATCTCGATTGAGATTTTTCCCTCTCTTTTAATAAATCCATAAGTTCTAAAATGTTAGAATTTCTTTCTTTCTTTCTTCTTCTTTTTTAAACTAACTCTCAAATAGCATATCTTTTTGGGTAGTTTGGGAGTGAAATACCTCTAACTTAAAGGATAGAAATAAATATGAAATGATTTCTATTGAATCTATAAAAAGAGAGAGACAAAGTGAGAGAGAGAAGAGGAAGAAGAGGAAGAGGAGAAGGAGGAAGAGGAGGAGGAAAAAGAGGAAAAAGAGAAGAGTACTGTGGAAAGAGAAATAATGATAAAAAAAAGTCTTAGGAGGTTTGACCAGGTGACATTTATACAGAATGTTCTTATAGTGTATGCAAGCTGATTGTCCAGAGATCCCTCCTGCCCATATAGGAGGCCCAACACCATTTCTGATAAATGGCAGTCCGATCTCTTATTGAAAGCCTCCAATGATGAAGCTCCTACAACTTTTGAAGGTAAGCTGTTCCATTGGTTGACTGTTCTGTCAGAACATTTCTCCTTATCTCCAGGTTAACCTTTCCTTGTTCAGTTTCCATCCATTATTCCTTCTCTGACTTTCAGGTGCTTTAGAAAATAGCTTGATGCCTTCTTCTCTGTGGCAGCCCCTCAAATATTGGAACACTGCTATCATGTCTCCCCTGGTCCTTCTCTTCATTAGACTAGCCAAGCCCAGTTCCTGTAATGGTTCTTCGTATGTTTTAGTCTCCAGTCCTCTAATAATCCTGGCTGGTCTTCTCTGCACTTTTTCTAGAGCCTCAACATCTTTTTTTATACTGTGATGACCAAAACTGGATGCAAAACTCTAGGTGCGGTCTTACTAAGGCTTTATAGAGTGGTATTAGTACTCACTTCATCTTGATTGTATCCAGGGTGGGATACGACAGGGTTAACTATCGGTTCGGGATTTATGAGCTTCCCTGCCAACTGTGAGCTGTGTACCTGTTAATCGTCATTAGCACCCTGCGTGCTGAGAAGCAGCCTTTGAAACAGCCCTCTTTTCTTTTAAATGGAAGCAAATCATTAATAAAATATGAAAGGAGTAAAAATCAACTGGAAATCATTGAAATTCAAATCCACGGTCATATTTCTAGAAAACATTTTACTTAGGGGATTTCTCTTACTCATTTTTTTATAAATGAACTAAAAAGAAAAAGATTTGTGCATTTTACCTCTTGAATACATATTCAGCTTCCTTTAAATTATATGTCCTCCATTTCCCCACCCTTGTGTATTTAATGAAAATTAGTTTCCTACCAATAATGATATATAACAACTGATCTCCATCTCATCTGTATCCAAGCACTTTGTTTAGTGAAAAAGAAGTTTCATTGCAGAGGTTCCCTTTCGATATTCAGAGATTGATAAAGTAGGGGCAGTAGGACAGAATGGTATATTTGTCCTCATTATTCCTAAGCCCCTTCTTTCTCCATTACTATTTCCCTAAAGCAAAATAGGAAAGTAGCACAAATCTATACTCATATGTTCTAAGTGGGGAATATGCCTGCCAGACAACATATGTGCTTTTATTCCAGCTAATAGCTCCTTAAAGGTCATTCAGAACACTACAATGAAGCAAGAGGTAAATGAGCTTGAGTAAAATGGGATATAGTAAAATGATAGGGATGTGACCATCAAATATGTATTAATTTAGAAAGGTTAGAGAAAGGAATTTAGAGTTTAAATTCTAGAACAGAGAATTATATATGTATCTTAGATGTTTTTTTTTTCTGAATTAAACAATTAATTGTAGTAGAGCCTGGCTACATTTTTGTTTCACGAAAGTTTCTAATTTAAACTGACACTGAGATGGATAGTAGTTAAATTTGATAAATATATAAGCCAATTTTTACCTAGTCACATAGAGGAATCTTCCAATAAACTTATCAAAGAGTGAGTTAAGGTTTAAACATCTGAAGATTAGTGTCAGTTTTCCAAGTAACAACCTCCAAATTAAAAGACTCCGAGACTGTCATATTCTCAAAGATCCATTTTATTAGAGATGTCATATTCACACATTTGAGGAAAACTAAATCTGAGATTTCTGGGTTTTCCCTAGCCCAAAGAAAATCCAAAATCCAATCCTTGCACTCAATAGTTCATAACATGGTCCAATCATTACTTTGTTCCAACTGGAGACTATCCCCAGGCACTCCCCTCTAGGTGCAGAGTAACATGTTCTTGACTTTCTGAGAAAGGAATGTTGTTATGGCTAATCTTCCACCCCTCCCAAATTCCCAGGCACTAAATGTGACAGCCCAGAAGCCTCAAAGAAAAATGGCTCCAAGCTAAAAATTAGTGATTTACTGTTGAATGCAGATGCGAAGCACGATAATATAATTGCTTATTCCTAGTGTGATTATATCATTATAGAAGGTAAACCAACATCTGGGAACCAAGGATTAGCATAATGGCTATAGATTCACTGGCAACTCTAGTAATCATTGAGCAAATGTCTTGCTGTGGTATCAAAAACAAATGGCTACTGAGGGAGATTGGTTAAACCATGATGAATCACTTAGACCAGTAAACAAGACAGAACTTATTACAGTGTGCCTGACCCAAGATCCTGAAGCTGTTTCTAGAGCAACTGTGGTATTTGCAGACTTCCAACATTATCTTGCCTGGTTATTATGATGGGAATTTAAACAAATTTATGGAGTTCTTCACTCAGTGTAAAATACACATTAAATTACATCTCTCGAAACCAAATTCATATTAGATTTATAATGAGCATAATAAAAAAGACCCCAATGAAATAGATAGTTCTCTGATTTGGAATAACTCAGATTTAGATAATTATATGAGTTTTGTGGAGTTTCCAAAAGCATACATTGGGGGTCAAAGAAGTGTCTGCCACCCAGAAAATATACCACTTATCTTATGACAAGATAAGTGTAGGACTACTTTGTGCAGGAATATGCTACTGTTTTCAAATGCTAGCTCTGGATACAGGCTGAAATTTAATAGTCAATTCAGAGAGGGATTATCCAGTGAAATATGAGACAGGCTTATTTATCAAGTTGCCTCATGTGTCCTTGATTATCAGTGGAAGACTCAAGGAACTATTGGAAGAGTATAACAATGGAAGATGCCAGTATTCTTTTTATTCTTCTTTTTCCCTATGCCACAAATAAAAAACATTGGAAGCTGGTGGATCTCCATTTTATGCTTGACAGAAGTTGTCCTGATGCACGCATGACCTGTATTTATATTGTGTACAATCTGTCTTCTTGGCATGTGAGTGTTTTGCAAAGTTCTTCTCTTTGGAAACAATCAACAAAAGTACTTGTTGGATATTTCGCAAGGAGATGACCTATACACTTCAGATCTGACATGTAGCAAAATAACAGAAGTTCAGAAGTTATGACAAAAAGAAATGAAGGGCAGTCCACACATTAATATTCAATCACCAAGAGTCATGCAGGGCAGTCCAAGAATCAAAAGAGGGGGTAAGTGGGTTTTTGTATGTAGAATGGAAATCAGAAATTACATTGTAAAAAACATTCTGTCTTAGATGATAAAGATTCAACTAGCTTGTTTTATTTAGGAATAAAAGAAATAACAAAATTAATATTTTTGGAATATACCCCAAACCTTCTGAATTCAGTTTAAAATGCACTGCTCAGTATTTACATTGTTTCTTTTTAAAAAAAAATAATTTTGAGATTTGGACATTGGGTTATGGTTGTTCTGTATTTCTGAGTTTAGTCTTGTGTTCTCAACTGAGCTCCATTTAAAGATAGTATGACTGTTCTGCATTTGATCTCCTTCTGTCAGCATAATGCTTTGGAGGTTTCCAGTTGCTGGTGTAAGACAAGAATTGTCAAGTGTAGGGCAACAATATTTTTGCCCTTTTATTTTTTGCAGCCTTGAAGTGAAGTGCTTTTGCAGCCTTGAAGTGACATCCATGTATTGTATGTACATACAGTATGTACGTAGGCAGATACAGGTAGTCCTCGACTTATGATCACAATTGAGCCCAAAATTTCTGTACATACAGTATGTATGTAGGCAGATAGAGGTAGTCCTCGACTTATGATCACAACTGAGCTGAAAATTTCTGTGGCTACATGAGACAGTTATTATCCCATTTTACAATGTTCCTTGCCATAGTTCGTAAGTGAATCACTGCAGTTGTTAGGATAGTAACATGGTTACTAAGTGAATCTGGCTTCCCACTGACGTTGTCAGTAGGTTGCAAAAGGTGATCACATCATCCCAAGACACTGCAAATGTTATAAATATGAGTCAGTTGCCAAGCATCTGAATTTTAATTCTGTGACTCTAGGGGTGCTGCAGCTGTCTTAAGCTTGAAAATAGCAATAGCAAAGCACTTAGACTTCAGTAATGCTTTAAAGCCCTCTCTAAGCAGTTTACAGAGTCAGAATACAACTCCCAACAATCTGGGTCCTCATTTTAGTGATCTTAGAAAAATGGAAGGCTGAGTCAACTGTGAGCCATTCAGGATTGAATTCCGGGCAGTAGGCAGAGTCAGCCTTGCAATACTGCATTCTAACCACTGCACCACCACGACTCAAAACAATCATAAATCACTTGTTTCTGGTTGTAACTTCAATCATTAAATGAATGGTTGAATATCAAAGACTATCTTTATACATGCACAGACATGGAGACACACACAATCACACTTGGTATTGCTGTATTAAATTGTTTTCTTATTTATTGATTTATTGGAATACATTAGCAGTCCAACTCCAGTGGACAATCATAGTATTGTTTGATCAACAGAGAACTCATCTCATCTCATTCCCTCACTGAGATGTCATCTCTGTCTGGAAGATTCCCATGATAGCAACTGATAATGGAGGGACAGTATCCTATGAAACATGGTGTTAGCAATAAATTACTGTTATTTGCATTTTCAAAGATGAACATTAAAAAGTGAAGGTAACATGTTATTTCAAAGTGTATTTAAAGGAAAAGGTTACAATTCAACGGTTATATCATCCACTGATAAAAGAAAGCAAAAAAAGTCTCAAATTCTGAAGAACTGCTTCCAGCCAGTATGATGAACAGATATTTTGATTCCATTTAAGGAAATAGTGTATGATGGCATACATTTCAAAAACTCCCATTTTCATTCTATTTAATATTACACAATATGCCAATTTTCCAGCCCTGTTTTGAATAGTTGTCATTTTTTTTCTGAGATTAACCATCAATTGTATCTGAAGTATCAACGCATATGCATGTGTAAAATTAAAAAAAAAACCAATGCCAAATTTGTACTTTGCACTGCTTGTACTATTTATTCCTTTTCCACTCATTATTACTTTAGCTTTTAATGCCTGATGTTGAATAAATAAAGTCCGTGGATCCTGATTTCTGAAGGTTGATACACACATCAAAGCTTGAGTATAACAGAAGATGGAATGAAAAAGAAGAAGAAGAATGAGAAAAGTTAACTGTCTTTCAACATGTAAACTCATGGACAACTTAGTTCTTTTTGAAGACTGTCTCAAAGGGTTTATTTTATTTTATTGTTCACTTTCCTTTAAACATGTCAAGAGAAGTGCCTTATAGTCAGTGACAAGCAGAAAGTCTATTATTTGAAACCCACCATCTAAGTGCATTTCATGGGACCATTTTGCCATCATAAGATGCTTTCTAAACATCAACTTGTGACAGAAAAAAAAAACAAGCTGGTGGGACAGTATCTTAGCTCTTCTTCCTTTGAGAATTGCTTCTTTCAGAAAGTTAAAATTCAAAAGGTCATATGGGCAAAGAAAAATAACATTTTTGAACATCTCACAGATTGTGCACCACATAATTATTGTCATGGTCATTCTACAAAAAGAGAAAAGAGTGAGAAGCAATCTTTCTTTTTAAAATTAGTATGTTAGTATAGAAACTGAGTTTAAACAATGCAGGTTTTGGCAGGTTCTATCGTAATCCAGAGAGTTGCAGTAAAGTTGGAGAAATCAATACATTTAGTATAAATCGTAGAGGTTTATCATGAAAAGCTAGGAAATAGGTGCTAGAATCTGAGTGATCAGAACAATATTTGTTTGGAAGGAGTCCAAAGTAAAAGAAAGAACCCTTTCTTGGATGCTAAGGAAAAAGCAAACAGAAATAGATTATACAAAAGACTGATTTGTTAGCAAGCTGTGTATCCTATAAGGAGTTCAGAATTTGGGACCTTGCAAAGGGGAGGGATCACCCACCAAAAAAATTACAGAAATTAAAGTTGAGAATATGGAAAAGAATATACAGTAAAAAGTTTGGTTACCTGGGACCATGAGAGGATATAAAAAAATGCACAGGGGATAAAAAGAGAGAAGCAAAAGTTATCTTGGAAGGAAAAAGAGAAAAAAAGAGAAATGATGAACCCACGGTAAAAGACAACTTAAGGAGATAAAGGAGAGTCTGAACTTTCAAGAGAGAAAAGAGGCAGTGGTTTCAAGGAAAAAGGAAGAACATGAAAGGCCATTTTTGAAAAAGAAACAAAGGAAAAAAGGCATAAGGACTTTGATAGCCAATGTGGAACACAAGGGCCATATAGGCTAAAAGAGAATAAGCCAAGAAGAGGCCCCCGAGAAGCTGCTGTTTAAAGCAAAACAGTTCTTGTCCGTTCATAATTAGCAATAGCAATTGCACTTGCCTTATATACCACTTCACAGTGATTTACAGCCCTCTCTAAGTGGTTTACAGAGTCAGCATGTTCCCAACAATCTGGATCCTCATTTTACTGACCTCGGAAGGATGGAAGGTTCAGTCAATCTTGGGCTTGGTGAGAATTGAACTGCCAAACTGCAGTCAGCCAGCAGTCAGAAGACGTAGCTGGTAGTATTGCATTCTAGCCACTGCACCAATATGGCTCGTTAGCTATTTTCCTTCTTGGATCTGGGGTAGGAGCAGTGGTGGGATTCAAATATTTTTACTACCAGTTCTGTGGGCATGGCTTGGTGGCATGGCATGGCTTGGTGGGAGAGTAAAATACTGTAAAATCTCCATTCCCCCACTCCAGGGGAAGGTTATCATTGGTTCTATGAACTTCTTAAAATTTTCGTACCAGTTCTCCAGAGCTGGTCAGAACCTGCTGAATACCACCTCTGGGTGGGTGGAGGAGCAGTTCTTTTGAACCTCCAAATGATGGAAGGCTTGGGATGAGGTTTGGTTAGAGGGATTTAAATACAAATGGAAGGAAGCCTACTTGAGAGATTCCATGAAGGATCATCTTTTCACATTAAGGACTAGCTATTGTGTAAAACATGGGGTTAGGACCCCTTAAATCAGATTTTCCACAAGCATAACAAGCTTCTAGCCTGCAATGCTCTTTAAAAAAAATCTGAAAAACAAGCAAACATGGGTGACCTTACTAAGCCCTGGTAATCTTTTGATAACAAATTGTATGAAGTTGCTGAATATTCCTTTTTCTGGGTAATACAGATAAAGCATGCCATATATAAAAAGAAAAGAAAAAAAGAAAAAAGGCAGGAAGAAACAGGCAGGGAGTTCTGGAGGAATACCGAAATTCTCCAGGGGAAATAAATGTTGCATCAGAGAATAATGGTTAGGTATGGTCCACAAATTTCTTCCCCTACAGGGTTAGGCCTTGGAAGTCCATGCAATCCTGCACTTCCCATCTATTTTCTACCTTCCTTCCATTCCTTTCGCTTCTTCTCTCTTCCAACTACTTGATCCCTTATCTCTTTTTTTCCTCTTTGGCTACCTTTCTCTAAAGAGAAATCCTTCCAATCCTTCTTCATTGTATTTCTGTCCTCTGATCTGCTTCTTCCTTTTTTTTCCTTCTCACTACTTTCCCCAGCTGCTCAACCCTCCAGCATTGAAGTTTTGACTGCTTCCATGAATCCATGGCTCTGGGCTGCTTTTGTAACTGCAGCAGCAACAAAGAGATCATTCAATCATACTGAAACTTCATCTTTTAATTTGCCCACGGCTAGATTGTCTTTGCCTTTTTTTGTAAGTCTCCTTGAATTGTATATCCCTTTGATGAGGAACTAAAATGAGTACAATGTTATGAGCTTCTGCCAGATGATATTTAATAATTTCATCCTTCCCAGTCTTTTTGGGAGATTGAATGATCAGGTTTTGCTTTGGTGTTTGCTATGGCAATTCTTTAGTGGATAAGCATTTTATAAGTTCTGCTTCTGCAGATACCATGCTGAAGAAAATTATATGCACTTCCATATTTCTTTCCTTTCCATTGCTTCCGGACTATAAATATGGTTGGTCATAAGCACTGGCTTCGTCAAGAGCGCTGATTCTAATTCCTCCATTAATAACTCTTAAAGTTAAATCTATTTAAGAAACAGTAGCTTTTATAGTAGTCACTGATCCATACAATACACTGTCTATTTTACAACTAAGGTTGCAACTCAAAACTCAAAACAAATGACAGTAAGTAAAATACAAATATATTGTAATAGTGAGTTGCTATCCTTTATACCGGTCCCACTGGCCGACGGATGCAAAACGTATGCATAAAGGACACAGCTGATGAGCAAAATTTTGGGGGTGGCTCCATCAGTTGTCATCCACTCCAAAAAGTGGCAAAAATTTGTATAAACAGAACAGAAAAGAACGGACATGGGTAATATGTAGCGGGGATGTTAAACGGATGTTCATCCGAAGCCTAGCGGATGAAAGCGGATGGAAGTGGATGACACCTCCGAAGGGGTTACAGGGGATAATTGCGAAGCAGATGCATAGCGGATGAAGCAGATGCATCACGTATGCCTAAAGGAAAGAAAGGGGATGCCGCACGGATGTATATCAGATGCAAACCGTTCACTGTGCATCCTTTCTATTTCTGTGCTACTAACGATGTATAGATGTTCCATGTATCTTTTCTTTCCTCCCTCTTTCCATTTTCAGCTGCAGCAGATGTGAGTTGCGAGGATGCCCAGAGGATGCAGAAAGGATACAGCGGACGTTTAACGGATGATAACGGACATAGAATGTTTGTTGCTCGTATGTCGTGGATTTACATCATACATGGCGGAAAGTTTATCCGTTCACCAAGTTTTGTGCAGCTCAAAACTTCTTGCGCGGATGAAATCACAGTGGACGGATGCTCGACGGATAGAGTGTATGAAACATGTATACAATGAGTGGAGCATTGCATATGTGCATTCCACAATGGATGCATAGCATTTTCCAATGGATGGCAAGCTTTTTTTAACGTTTTACATCCTCTTTGCATCCGTAAGTGCAATGGGACCGGGCCTTAAGAAGGCTGATAAAAGAAAACAAGAACTATACACAGCTTCAAAGCATTGCTTCCATTCAGTGAAGCTTCCACAAAATCACTCTGGTGAAGTAGTCTTGAAAATTGAAGTGAAGACCTGCTTTGAAGCATTGAATCAAAGCAGATGGATTCAAAGTGCTTTGTGGCTTTTCAAACCATTACGCAGAGTCCATGGCTTTTCCTCTGCTTCGGAGTTGTTATATACAATATGCAACATTGCCCCCTCAGTCCTGAATTTTAAAAGGAGTTGAAAGTGAGGCTTCCTTCATTGGACACGAATTGCCAGTTTAAGATTTCCTTAAATGTTGTGCCTCGTAGAGCTGTTTTGAGGCTAACATGGCTTTGGGCTTCATTCACTTTCTCAGCTCTCTGCTTCTTGAATGTGACCAACTATAAAATGCTAACTTTTGTGTCTCTCGTGGTAATGGTCTCTCTATTGTGTCTCTCTATTTATGCTTCTGTGCTGGTCTTGTCATCTAGAAACTCAGCTCAGCTTAGCTCTCAACTTTCTAAAGATGAGCTTAAGGCTATCATTACGTTTAATTCTGTATTTGGTGAAGGTTTAAGTCTCTTGACAATGAATTAATGGAAGTTAACAGGTTACAGGCACTGGCCCTAACTTTTACTCCTCTAAAAATAGGTGTGAAAGATTGCAAATATTACATTTTCTATGCCCATCTGTCATGTCCCTGTCAGAGTACGAATTGGAAGAGGAAGCTGAACAGCTGACAGGGAATGGGAGTATGGCTCTGTTGGCTGTGGAAGAGGTTGGGGAAGGGCAAAGTCTGGCTGGGCAGATAGAACAAGGGAGTGGGAGTTCAGAGGAAGACCCAGGCCCACCTTCTCTTCATCCTAGGGCATGCAGGGAGGAACAGAGAAGAGAGCAATGTGGGTTGCATAGCTTATGAGGAGGAAAGGGCCCTGATTCCCTTCATTAGCCACACCTGGGAATAAAAGTTTAAAAGAACTGAATGCTGACTGCGGCAGCTACTGGGAGCAAACATGACTTTACCCTGTGTTGTCTTTTCTTATCTTTGTTCCTGGGGTCTTCCTAATCATGTGAGCTTTGCTGTGCCTGCATGTCTGGAATTCTTGTTCCTGTCCTGCCAAACTAATTGCCTCATTTTGGCTTGAGTGGACTTATAATTACAGTTTGTGTTGACTATGTTTTGGACTTGATTTGTTGTAGTCAAAGGCTGTTCCAGGGAGAGTTTTTCTCCAGCCAGAAGGTAACCTGGATGCTGGGGGCAAATAAAGAGCTAATAAAAGGGCTCATTGATTATCTGACTGTGTTGCTTTTGTGCCATGCCCTGGCACAATCCTTTTTTGGAGGGAATTTTATCTTATAGTGTTAGTATGGCTCTCTTTCCTCTGCTAATTAATTACAAAAGACTGATAGAAAGCCAGTGGCTATTTCCAGAAATTGGCAATTTTGACAAGTTATAGCAGAATAACAGAATTGGAGGTCTTCTTATTCAACCCACTGTTTTAGCAGGAGATCCTGTATGATTCCAGACAAATGGTGACCCAATCTCTTCTTAAAAACCTCCAGTTATGGAGCATCCACAACATCTGAAGGCAAGCCATTTCACTGATTAATTAACAGGAAATTTATCTTTAATTCTAGGTTTGATATTCTTTTGTCCATTACATTTTGCCTTGCGCTCAGGTGCTTTAGAAAATAGATTGACTGCTTGTAACCACTCAAATATTGGAGCTACCGAATCTTCTACAACCCCTGAAAACCCAGTTATTATCAGCAGTGAAGTTGTTGCACCCCATAAAAAGAAGTCAGAGGAGAAGGCGGAGCCTCGTCTCGGTGCTACAGCTGTGATCTCGGGGCTCTGAGATCGCAGCTGATATTTTCACCCCTGGTGGGTCCTAACGGACCTAAACCATCCCGTAGAGACGGGGATTGTGAAGGGCACAGTCCCAGGATCCCAGAGATATCGCAAAATCTCTGGTTTGATCCGGGAGAAGCCCTTTTGCTGGCGGTGAAAAGGCAGCCTCCAAAGCTGCTGAAGTCGGGACAGCTCCGAAAAGAAAGAGGCTGGAGAGAGGGTGTGTCGGCTGGGTGAGAAACTTCCTTTTGTATTGCAAATTGGCTGAGACCTGAAAGGATATCCTGAACAAAGAAGAAACCTTTATTTTTCTTTGACTGGAATCTCCTTGAGTGGCGGTTTTTAAAGTGATGTCAAATTGAGGCTTGGATTCTTTCCTTACTATTTTTTTCTCTGAGGAATTTAATGTGATTTTGTAGCTAATCAGATTGAATTTTTTCTTATATATATTTTTATGCTTCTTTTGATTTTTTAATTTTCTTTAGGATAGAGGCCCCCTTTGTTTTTTTTTTTCCCTCTGAGTTTTGTATACATTACTTTTCTTTCTGGCTGAGGGGGGAAAAAGTATTAAGAGACTGTGCAACACTGCCAACTAGAGGCTTGAAAATATTTTATTTGAACTGGGGAGAAATGTATAAACACTCCTTCTCAAGGACATTTTAATGTGATAAGATGGAGGGAGAGCACAGAAAAATATTATTACAGGTGTTTTCCTGGACTCTTATCAATGTTTCAACACTTGAGGCTTGGCTTTGAAGCTGCTGGAGAAGAGAGTCATAATAAGAGCCAAAAGAAGAAAGTGTGAAATGAAATAGACTCTGTGTATTTGGATTGTTTGATGACTTTGGGACTTCTGGAAACTCTTATTTGAATGATTAAAATCATTTGGATCGCTTGAATTTTTTTTTCTTTTTTTCTTTTACAATGGCATTACTTATGGAAGAACTGAAAATGGAATTTATAAAATATAAACAAGAGAAACAAGAAGGGAAGGATTCTTTTGGCTCTATTTTTAATTTTTTAGAAATGGCAATTTCTACATATGAGAAACTACAAGAACAAGAAGATTGGGATGAAGAAGAAACCATCCTTAATGAACAAGCAACTTTATTTGGGGAAGAAAGGGGAAAGGGGAGAAAGAGAATGGAGAATTTAAGACTTAAAAAAACAACCAAAAAAGGGAAAAACAAGGTGAAAAGTGGACACAACATCAGAAAGCAACAGAAAAGAGGAATACACAAGAAGGTGGAGATTAAGAGACAAGGGGGTAAAAAGGGTAGAATGGAGAAGCAAGGGAGGAAAGAAGGGAAGAGAAGTTACAAAGGTTTGAAACTAGATGTAAAGAAACAGATTTTATTTAGAGATAATGGGTAAACATATAACTGAAAAAGAGATTCTGCAAAGATACATAAGATTGTGTTGTTGTATTTGTATTTGAAATAATGTTAGAAAATTGGAATAATATATGATTATAAAATGGGACAAAATATTTAATGTAACTTAGCAAAAAATTTTCTTTTTAAATAAAAATAAATGAAATCAAATATGAGAGAATTGAATTAAAGAAAAATGGGAACATTGTTATTGTTTAATATTTTAAAATATAAGTGAAATAGGGGGAATTAAGTAAAATCTATAAGTGTTCCCATAGAAGCATGATACTTATTTAGAAAGGATTGTGTAAAATGTTTAAGACTTAAATGAATATTAATTTGAATGATATAACTTTAATTGCTATGGATTGTTGTTTTAATTATATTATATTTTTTAAATATAGTTTCAAAATATTGAGTTTATCTTTAGAATGTACTACGCAGAATCCGAATGAAAATTATGTGTCATGTTAAGCTTTAAAACTAGGGGAGGGATAAGTATGACAAGGTATTATACTCCAATCAGTCATTACAGAAGAAACTTTGTGTTAATGAGAAAAGATAAATAGCTAGCTGAAATAGAACAGACAAAGGATATAAGTATAATGATTTAAATTGAGATGAAATAAATATAATAGAATTAAGAGAGTGAAAAGAGAGGAGAAGCTATATAGAAAATGCAAAATAATAAATAAGAAATGGAATGTTATTTAAAAGCAAGCATGAACTTGAATTTATCTCTGTACAAAAAGATGTAACTCGGGATCAAACTGCCGTCCAAAAAGATATTTTATGTTTTGTGTTTGTTTGTACATGTTTGTTTGTTAAAAATTAATAAAATTCTTTATAAAAAAAAAAAAAAGAAGTCAGTGTCACTAAAGTATCATGACATATCTGGAAGCCCAGATAAAGAAATGGAAAAGTTTATTTTTTTAAAAAAGACTTTTCAAAGTTTGTATTTTGAAAATGAAATAGGTCATTTTTTACATTGCTTAACCAATTTATTCATTTGAATTATATGAATGCCCATCTCATCTAAACGATTCTTGGCTTAGACTGTTTGGTAGACAATTTGAATGCAATGGTATCATCCTTTCCTCCTCCAGGCTATCTAAAAGTATCAAGAGATATTGCAAAACAATATTGTATAAAACCCTTTGAGGTATCCAAAAGAAACTTGTCTAGTACATCTCTGTTATTTTTATTCCATTTGACAAACAATCAACCAATGTCAGCATATTGAAGTTTCCTCATTATAGCTTATGGACATATTTAACTCAAAAACATAGAAACAAAGTAACTGAAATTGAACTGCATTGTCCTCAAATATTGGGTCACAGATCAAATCATGCATCCTTTGAAACTCTTTCAACTTTGAATTGAATTGGGGCTCAGTTGCCTAAGCTGTCATTTCTTCATGTTATTAATGTACCTCAGGGAGGAGCATAGGAGAGAACCTTATAAAAGGCAGGCCAGGTGGGCTGCAAAAAGGCTTAGTTTTCTTTCCTTGGAATTCACATTTTCTTGTTTGCACCTATCAGTATATAGACCATTAAAAGCAATAGATATAGAAACAGCAACCGAGGAATCCTCCATCTTTATATCCTTTCCTTTTCTAACATATTTGCATACTTTGGAGATGGCTGCATAACATACCTTGTATGATTCTGTTGCAGGGCTTCCACCACTTCCTCTCTCAATTCAGTCTTCTGTTTCTTCTGAGACTGAATTTTTCAACTCCATGACTAACCTCACTCATTCTCTCTGTAATAGGGGAACATATTACAGGCTTTTAGCTCTAGGTCGACTTATGTAACTTTTTTGTTACCATGCTATTTCCTAAATAAGAATAAATTTCCAAACTAAGGAGAAATAAAAAAAAAAATACTCTTAAAGCTTCAAAAAATATTTTTTTCAATAAAAGCAATACTCCTAACATAGATATTTCTCTCTCCACATTTTCTCTACTCCGGCAGTTTTCCGCATATGGTGCAAATCTTTCACATATCTTTTAAATTTCTATCAAAAAAAAAAAAAACATGAGAATTTCATAAGCACTAATAACAGATGAATGCCTGAGCTGGTAAAATATGGTTTTCATGATAACATTAATAAGAACAACAGTAACACCAGCTGCCCTTTCACATGTAAGCACTGGGCCCAGTGTTTTGGGACTCAAGAAGGAAACTGCAGAAGCAGTGATTATGTGCCAAAGAAAAAAGAAAAGAAAAGCCAAATAAAAAGACAAGAGGACTACATAAATGGCAATACACCTCACTTGTTCACTTTGGTTCTCTACCAGAGGTGGTATTCAGCTTGTTCATACCAAATCGGGCAAACCGGTAGCAAGAATTTGGCATAGGTCGTTGAACTGGTAGCAACATCTGTCTAGCCATGCCCCCTACCCAGTTGCCTGATCTCCATTTGCTTGCTTGCCCTGTCTACCCAATGTTCACTCATCTTGCCCACCCTGCTTGCCTATCACTTGCCCTGCTCAGTCACTACTTCCCTCCTGCGTCCTCATCACTTGCCATTCTAGCCTTCTCATATGGCGCCTGCCCCCCAATTGAGCAACCCTGATTTTCCTGCTCACAGGTAAGCCTGCGAGTTGTGCTAGCCATTTCCCACCATTCCCAGATTTTTCCGGGCCTTCCCTGTCATCCCTGAACTTTTCCAGGCCTTCCCTACTATCCCCAGGCTCGGCTGGTTGGCTAAGCCCAGATTTCCCTACCACGTGGTGGCTGTAGTGCAGTGAGGGTGTGTGGATGTCCCAGCCAGGGCTGCTGAAAATTGTACACCACATGTTCAGCATGTGACATTCACCCACCCTGCCATCCCGCTACTGCTGCTGCCCACAAGAAAGCAAGCAGCCACTGGAGGTCTTTAGGACTGTGGGCGGATGCTCCTGCTGCTGCTGCCATCCAGCAGGTGCTTTGTGAGGGCTGGTGTTGGAAGGTCTTTGTTGCCTGCTTTCTTTCTTTTCCTGCCACCTGCTGCTGACTTGAGCCAGATCATTCAGTTCATCTCAGACCAGGTGTGTGTGTGTGTGAGAGAGAGAGGGGGGGGGGGGGAAGAAAGAAAGAGAATCAGAAAGAAAGAAAGAAATGAATGAAAGAAAGAAAGAAAAAAAAATAGGAAGAGAATGGTGTGTGTGTGTGTGTGTGTGAGAGAGAGAGAGGCAAGAAAGAAAGAGAGAAAGAAAAAGAAAGAAATAGAAATAGAAGAGAGAAAGAAAACTGTGCTATTATTTTTAATTTTTCCTTATTTATCATGTGTTAATATTTTACACTGTCCCTACACCTAGTGATTTTACTACCTTTCTTTTGCCCAGGGTTTCCACATATTTTTCAGGGATTTACATGCATTCAATGTCTCGTCCAGAACATAAATATGGGTATACATATTGTACATAAGCTTAATATGCTATTCCTGGTATGTGATGTTTTATATACATACGGAGAAAGAAGCACTCTTGTGATCTTTGACTTTTAGGCTTGCTGTCAAACATCAGCCATAATAATTACTGTTTTGAACAATATGCAGGTAGTATTATGCGAATGGCTATTTTATATCTCAAATTATGAAATAAATTTGAGTAGAGGTCCTTGGAAAGTGTCAGAATAACAGAATAACACTTAGAGGGACCTCGAGGGACCTATACCATTTCAGAGAAATGGCTGTCCAGTCTTTTCTGAAAAACTTCCAGTGATTGAGCACCCAGAATTTCTGGATACAGGCAGTTACACTGGTCAGGAAGTTTCTCCTTAGTTCTAGGTTGCTTCTCTCTTTGTTCAGTTCCCATTCATTGCTTCTTGTTTGCCTTCTGGTATTTTGGAAAATACATTGTCCCCCTTTCTTTCTGGCAGCCCCTTAAAAGCCTGTTGCCTATCACCCTCTTGGGCAAAGCATGTGAGCCATTTCCTCCTTTCAGTGGTCCATGAAAGTACATCTATAGTACGTAGATAATAAAGTCAAAAAATGGTGAACAACATTTTTGCAGAACTATAGATATGTTGAGACTGGATGTGACAAGGAATGGCTGGGAGGGGAGGGGCCAGGCGAGGCACCCCATGATGTGAGTGACATTGAGTTGGCCATGCCCACCCAATCACATGGGCACCAAGCACACCCACCCAGGCACATGGCCACCAAGCCATGCCCACCAAATAAGCCATGCCCACAGAACCAGTAATAATTTTTTTTGAATCCACCACTGTTCTCTACATTGCTCAGTGCATGTTGGTGAAGCTAAGGAATGATTTTAAAGGAATATAAGGCCAGAGAGTCAGTTTGTGATGGTTAAGATATTGGGCAAGAAATCAGAAAACTGAGTTCTAGCCCTGCTTCAGATTTAAAGGCAGCTGGGTGACCTGGGACCAGTCACTCTCTCAGTCCTGGAAAAAAAAGATGGCAGTAGCAAACCACTTCTGAAACCTTGCCAGGAAAACTACAGGGACTCATCCTGGCAACATAGAATCCCAAAACTCACAAACAGTCATTTTAGAGATTTAGGCTGAGGATGCATAATCGGTGGACAATACCTAAATAAACATCACGGCAGGATTTCTGGCAATTTAGCACAGTCTAAATATCCTTCACAAGAGAATCAACCTGACTTGCATTTCCTGGGTAAAAATGTAGATAAGAACACACTGTTATTCTTTGGTTTGCAATGCTTCTTGCAAAAGTTGTGTCAGAATAATGAAGACATTGCATATTTTAGAGAGAGTGTATATTGTAAGTGTATGTCTGCAAAAAAAAAAAAATCAAAACAAGGGCAACTAACCTAATCACTATCTATCAAAGTTGCCGGTGAATTTCAAAGTGAACTTTGATGGTAGCTACTTGCATTTCTGATTTTAGTTCACAAGAGGGCAATGGCGCTCAAAACAGAAGCAAAAGCTGCCATGAATGGACTGATTATTATACCTACTAAAAGGATATCATTAAAAGTTTAGCCCTGATGTTTGATTGTGAAATTACTTATCTGTTGAAATACTAAGCCTCTTTAATTTGACACTAATAATTTATTTACAGATGGAAAATAATGTTTCAATTTCTTTTGGAACTTGTGGATATCTGGCCAATGAGCGCATGAGCAGTAAACACTGAAATAATTCTGGCTTCTCCTTCATATCTACTTATTGAATTGATAAAGCCCATGTCACAGTGCCCAACGAATGCAAAAAGGACACAGCGGATGAGCAAAATGTTCCATCCGTCGTTATCCGCTCTGAAAAGGGGCAAAAATTTGCATAACCAGAGCAGATAACATGGACGCATGGAGGACGCAGGGCGGATGCAAAGTGGATACAGAACGGAAGCCTAGCGGATGGAAGCGGATGGGAGCGGATGGCACATCCGCAGGGCTTCTGGGGGGTCTCAGCAAAGCGGACGCGGAACGGAAAGAGCAGATGCAGAGCAGAAGCCTAGTGGATGAAGCGGATGCACAGCGGAAGCCTAATGGATGCCTGGCATTAATTGCGCATGCGGGGAGGATGCATTGCATCAGCCCCGTGGATATAACGGAAGCAGCTCAGAAGCAGGTCGCCATTCAGAGGAAAGACCTGCTGCCGGACAGATTGGCTGCCTTGCCTGCCCTGCCTGCATGTCTGCCTGCAAGCCTTGCTGCCAGCCTTGCTTCCACCCTCCCTGCCAGCCTCCCTGTCAGCCTTGGTTCCTGCCAGCCTCCCTGCCAGCCAGCAACCCCACAACCATGCAGAAGCACAGCAAGCCTCAGCCATCTGCTGCCAGCCCTGGCAAGAGGGACAGGGCTACCACCCCGCCCCCTGGCCCTCACTCTGGTTCTGCTGGGGCTTCTGCAGCACGGGCTTGCTCTTCCGGGGCTGGTGTTTCTGCTGCTTCTGCTTCTGGAGGAGCTGATGACAAGCACTCCAGCACCAGCCACCTCCACAGCACATTCACCCTTCACCCCTGAGACTGAGCGACCAAGAGGAGTGCCAGAGACTCATTTTTGTCTTATAGCTTGTTGTTAATAAAGTCTATTTATGATTCACACACTTGTTACATTTCTTTTTTTTAATAAAGTCTTGGTGGAAACTTTTAGAAATGGTTTAAGCCTTTGCTTGCTTGTGGGATGGGTAAAGATAGATTTGGGATGGGTTAGGATACCTGTGAGATGGGTAATAGCTGTGGAATAGGTTAGGATAGCAGTGGGATAGATAAACCTCCAGTGCAAGCATAGTGGGACTGTATGGGCCACCCTCCCAGGTGCCACACCTTTGGCCCTTTATTATCAATAACGATATAATCAATCATCCACACATGTCAACATAAACACAACTCTTTATTAAACGCCCTGTTCATTGTAGGCCAACTAAACATACATGGCCCAATCTCATCCGTGTGATGAGACAGGCTGAAGGAAGCATTCATGAAGCATTTACCATCCTGTTTTGCAACTCCACTGCTCCAGCTGGGGAGTTGCACCAGTGTTTCAGGAGGTTGCGCTGCTTCTTCACCTCACGTGAGGCTCTGTTGGGGCCTTGCACATCCTCAGTGTCGATCAGGTTTTGCCCTTGCCTCCATTCCCCAGGCTCCATGTCCCCATTGCCTTGTTGACAGTCCACAAGCCTGTTCTGCAAGACTGGGTAGTGGGTGTGCATGAGATTGTGCAGGATGCAGCAAGCTTCCATGATCCTCCTCATGGTCTCTGGGCAATGCTGCATGTTGGTGAGAAGTACCTGGAACCTGTTGGCCAGGATGCCAAAGGCATTCTCCACCACCCGCCTTGCCCTGAACAGCCTGTAGTTGAAGATCCTCTCTTCACGGGTGAGGTATTTGGAGGTGTAGGGCTTCATGAGGTAGGTTGTGAGGGAGAAGTCGTCATCCCCCACGATGAAGTAAGGCACATCTTGCGTGTCGTTGTGCAGCGGGTCTGGATCTGGGAAGCCCACCATGAGGTTGCCTTCCAGCCCCTCCTTGAGGTGACTGGCGTTGTATACCTGGGCATCTGAAGATGAGCCGTTGCCTGAAGTATCGATGTACATGAACTTGTAGTCAGCATCGACTATGGCGAAGAGGATGATGCTGAAGAAGCCCTTGTAGTTGTGATAAGTGGACCCCGACTTGGCTGGAGCTTTACAGGCCATGTGCTTGCCATCTGTGGCTCCAATGGTGTGGGGGAAGTTCCACTTCTGATACCACTGCTCTGCAACTTTCTTCCATCCTTCTTCAGTGGAGGGGTACTGGAGGAGCTCCTCCTTGTATTCTTCAATGATGGCCTGCACCACTTCTCTGACCACAATGCTGGTGGTGTTGGGTGGCACCCTCCAGCCGTACTGCATGCTCCTGTAGGTGGTCCCTGAGGCCAGGTGGCGCAGAGTGAGTGCCACCTTGAGCTCAGGTTCCAGGCTGGGCGGGAAGTTGGTGTTTGTCTTGGTCAACCTGGGTGTCAGCTGCTGCACAACTTCGTCAAACATGGCTGGAGGCATCCTCATGAAGTTCTGGAACGCTCGAGCATCTTCGCTCCTGAGCTCCACCATCAGCTTGTTGTACAGTCCGTCCTCTGCTTTTCTGGTGAACCATCTTTGGACCCAGACTTTTTTTGGGTGCCTCCTTTTCTTCCTGTAGTAGAGTTCACAGAGCCTGTAGATGGTTTCGCACTGTTGCAGAAGGATGGTGGCTGCCGAAAGGACTTTGTCACAATCCACAGTGGACATGAATGGATGCTGTGGAAGAGGAAGAGTCAGATGAAGGCTGCAGAGGTCTGCACAGCTTGGCTGCTGTTCTGAAAGTGAGATGCAGATGAGTTGCTCCCCCTTTTTATAGGCAGTGTAGGTTTTCCCCTATGTGTCCCTTTGCATCCTCTAGGCATCCTCTAGACATCCTTAATATCCAAGATAGGTCCCCTCTGTGGATGTTTTTTCTGTTTAAACGCTTTGTTTCCATGCTGCATCCGTTCTGCACCTGTTCTGCATCCGTTCCACCTCCGTTCTGCTTCCTCCCTGCGTCCGAGCGGATGCGAGTTACGCGGATGCGGAACGGATGCCTAGCGGATATAGCGGATGCGTAACGGATGTGTAGCGGATGCTTAGCGGATGCGTAACGGATGCAGAATGGACGAACTAGATACATTTTCCACGCAAAAGTTTTGGGCAGCCCAAAACTTTTGGAGCGGATGAAACGTCCATAAACGGATGCTGGACGGATAGAGAGGAAGCCAAACAGAGGCTGTGAGTACATTGCGTTTTCGAACGGATGGCAAGCTTTTTTGTCCATTTTACATCCTCTTTGCATCCGTTGGTTGGGTGTGACATGGGCTTAAGGAAAACTTGTACTAGAAGACTTATTTGTTTCATTGGTATAACCATGCACTTAAAGGTCTTTAATATTAAGTAGAGAGTCTTTCAAGTCAAGTTTAATTCCTGATGACTTTATAGACATCCAGAGAGAGTTCCTGGCAATGATGTGAGAATAATTTGACATTTTAATCTTACAAGGTACATTGTTGACGTACAGACCCTCTAGTCCACAGCCTTAGTATTTCCTAGCTAGTTCCTATCTGATTATTAACTGAGTCAGATCTTGTTTTCTAAGATCAGCTACCTCTCTGATAATTCCTTATTAAAATACTGAATCAAGCATGAAAGTAGCTTGAAAATAACATTATGCTATTTTCCCTATCTTCCCATTATTATTACCTTTATTGTCAGAATATAACATGTGTACAATGAGATGGGCTGAGCCTCCCTTCATGCACACACATACATTGAACACAACTTGCAGTGAGGACAGAAGTCCCTAACCCAGTCCCAATCTTATTACACAATGTGCCCTTGTTGCACAACAAGGCAGCCCCACAAGTCTATCGTACTATGTTGACATGAAGTTATTTTCTGTTCAGAAGTCTGACAGCCCACGGGCAGAAACTGTTCTTCGTCTGCTGATGCGACTGGCTATACTTCTATATCTCCTACCCAATGGTAGGAAAGTGAAGAAGTGCTGACCGGGATGTGAGTCGTCCCTTGAATTTTCCTCACTCTTCTAAAGCAGTGAGCCCTAGCAATGTCATCTAGTGGTATCAGGGAACAGACCATGATGTTTTGTGCTATGCTCACTACCCTCTGTAAAGTCTTTCTATCCATGGCTGTCAAGCCAGCATACCACACCGTAATGCAATATGTGAGGATGCTTTCTATTGTGGACCTGTAAAAGGAGGTCATTAGTCATTGTTCCATTTTATTCTTTCACAAGACCCTAAGGAAATAGAGTCTCTGTTGGGCCTTTCTGGCCACCTGGGTTGTGTTGATTTTCCAGGTAAGATCTTTGCTGGGGTAGACTCCCAGGAATTTAAAGGAGGAAACTCTCTCCACACAGTCCCCCTCGATGTAAAGTGGGATGGGTTCCTCTCTCTTCTTCCAGAAGTCTAACACCATCTCCTTTGTCTTGCTGATGTTTAGGTTCAGGTTGTTTCTAGGCGCCATGAGGATAATAATGTCTGCATGCAATTGAGTATCTACATGTCTTGTGTATATGTAATGACAGTTCACTTCTGATTCCTTTTGATTTAATGCTCTTGTATGTTAAACTCTGTTGGGTCATAGGTCTTGCTTGATGGGGTGGGATCACCACATAATTTCTCTGTATCTGTTTATTATGCTTTATTCTGCTTCTCCCTCATACACTTAGAGCAAGATTATACCTTGTTTTCATTTTAACTTTCATCCTCATCAGGCAAGCTGAAAGTGAAGGCTGTTCACTGAACATGATATGTCTGAATGGGGAGTCACAATAGAAAGAACATAACACCAGCCCAGCCCAAAGCCTGTCCTTTAGAATTCTGCTTCTCATGATGGTCAACCAGATTTCTCCAGTCTTTGAAAAACCTACACAAAAAAACAGGGGAAAGATATCATCTTCTTGCTTACATTTCCCAAATATAATATTCAAAAGCACACTACCTGAAAGAAACTTTAGAGATCAAAATGAGTACACGTTTTTAGTAATTTTTCTATCTATAGTTGCAGAATTTGAGGCATCTTTCCTCTAATTGTAGGTTTTAATGAATGGTTGCTTGAGTGGGAGCTGCTATAATCTTTGCATGGTGCAAAATTATAACAGGGCAGGGTGTTGTTGTTTTGAAAATTTGAATGCGTACTTAATAGTTATGTGCAGTTGTTTACAGATTCAAAAGAATACAGGATGCAGGAATTTTAAGAACATGGATGTGACTGCAGGGCCTTCTAGTTAGTACTTTGTAGCATGGAAATTGGCCAACTTATCAAAATCATATAGCTCATTGTCTTTACCCTGCAAGTTTCAGGTTTCCTGACAGTTTTCAATAACATTCAAGTCTCAGGATAGTGAAGATCATTCCAGAACCCTTATCTTCCTTTCCTATTAAGTATTTCATAATTAATTTGGAAGTATGTTTTGCATCGTCTTCTTAAAATAATGAACCTTTTATCAGCTTCAGTTTCATTGACTATGGAACATTAGTTTATAGGATACATTGATATTTAGTTGCTACTCCCCAGCAATATTCTGTAAAAAATAAAAACAGCAGAAGGTTGTAGGCTCATGACTTATTTGGAAAAAGGGCCTTGGATTCATGTCACACTGATACATGAATCCACTGACAAAGGTTAAAAGGAACTGATCTCAGGAGGTATGTTCATAAACACTTGTACATAAAAATTAAAAGCAGCTGGGACAAAAAATTAATGTTCAAATACATTTTATGGCTACTCTGTTGCATTTGAAGCTGAAGAATAAATATATAGCAGTTCTTTATTAGAGGATGGCTTTCTGCATCTGACAAATACTGACATGTAGCAAGACCACAGAGCAATATTTGTTTTGAATTTCAAATTTCATTCAGTAGCTAGAGTCTGCAGTTTGTAATCCAGATTGAGTCACTGGACTGGTTTACTGCCTATTGCAGCTGGTTTGCGAACTCAAATTGTGATAGAACAGGCTCACTAAGTTGTGCCAAATTTCTTTCCATTGGATGCTTCTTTGGCTGCTTCACTTCATGCTCCTCTTTGTAATATGGGAGGGGGGAGGAGAGAGAGAGAGAGGAATTCAGCGTATCACTATGCTGAAAATGTATGCAAATATTAAAAATGTGTCTAAATTCAAAATATATGCCCCTTCCCAAAACCAAGTCTTCCATGAAAATTCCGACTGAAACTCTTGTAGTGACTTGGGAGTGTCCTGCTACCTACTGCTTAATATTATACTGTATAAATAAAAGCAGAACATGAAAAAGACTTGATTTGTTTTGCAAAGTGATGCAGCAAATAATGAATATTATTATAACTCACCTGATATTAATTGCACTTTTCCATTTGCAATTAATCACAAAAACTTATATTGTACAGTACAATTCACAGCAATTAAATGAAAAAGATAGATTTTAAGAGATTTATTGTGTGATTTTCTTTAAACACAAACTTCTGATTGCACGTATTACCTAGGCAAGAGCATTGTGGGATTGTTGAGCCAAAATATGTGTCTTCAGGAAGTTGAATAACCTGATTATGTAGAGAAATTTGACTAATTGAAATGTGGGAGCAAAGTTTCAAGGATGTACATTTAGTGTCATTAACATAGTAAAGCAATATGGCCCAATCACCGGCTCCCTTCCAAGAATGAAAGAATGCAGGGGCCTTGCTTGATATCTGTATTTTGTTTTTTTTCTCACTGCTTCCTGTGGCCTCTTCTTAGCCTTCTCCAGCATTTGCAGGAGTCTGAAGAAGTAATGGTACCTGTTCAGGACCCTCTTCCAGTATTTGTCAAAGAAAACAGAGGCAGTGCCACAAATCTGATAAGTGCAAGAAACATTTTTTTTTTTTGTAAAAAAAAAAAAACCATGGGTCAAGATTGATTTATTTCTCCATCTTAAGGCCGTATCACACTGCCCAACGGATGCAAAAAGGACACAACGGAAGAGAAAAATGTTACATCTGTTGTATCCGCGCTCAAAAGGGGCGAAAATTTGCATAATTGGAGCGGGCAACACGGACGCGGGGAGGACGCAGGGCGGATGCAAAGCGGATGCGGAACGGAAGCCCAGCGGATGGAAGTGGATGGCGCATCTGCAGGACTTCCAGGGGGCCTCAGCAAAGTGGACGCAGAACGGAAAAAGAGGATGCAGAACGGATGCACAGCGGACGAAGCGGATGCACAGCGGAAGGCTAGCGGATGCACAGCGGAAGCCTAATGGATGCCTGGCGTTAATTGCGCATGTGGGGGGGATGCATTGCGCAAGCCCCCTGGATATAAAGGGAAGCAGCTCGCACGTGGCCAGCATTCCGAGGAAAGACCTGCTGCTGGATACCTCGAGTTCTTGCCTGCATGTCTGCCTGCCAGCCTTGCTGCCAGCCTGCCTTCCAGCCTCCCTTCCAGCCTAGCTGGCAGCCTTCCTTCCAGCCTTCCTTCCAGCCTCCCTGCCAGCCTTGCTGCCAGCCTTGCTGCCAGCCTGACTTCCAGCCTCCCTGCCAGCCAGTCTGTCTGCCAGCCTTGGTGCCTGCCTTCCTGCCAGCCTTCCTGCCAGGCTTCCTAACAGGCTTCCTGCCAGCCTCCCTGCCAGCCAGCAACCCCACAACCATGGGGAAGAAGCGAAAGTCTCAGCAACCTGCTGCCATCCCTGGCAAGAGGGACAGGGCCACCCTCCCGCCCCATGTCCCTGACTCATCTTCTGCTGGGGCTTCTGCTGCTTGGGCTCGCTCTTCTGTTGCTGGAGCTTCTGCTGTAGCTACTCCTGGCAGTGGTGCTTCTGCTGCGTACTCTGCTGAAGCTGCTCCTGGTCCTGCTGGTCCTGCTGGTCCTGCTGGTCCTGCTCGTTCTGCTCGTGCTCCTGGTATTGCTGACCCTGCTGCTGGTGCTTACTCTGCTGCTGCTCATCCTGCTCTTGCTGCTGCTGCTGCTGCTGCTGCTCCTGGTGATTATGCTGCTGCTGCTGCTGATGATGATGATGATTATGATCCTGCTGGTGATGATGTTGATGCTGATGCTGATGCTGCTGCTGCTGTTGGTGTGGAGGAGCAGCCCCTACAACCTGGAAGCCCCTCTGATGAGGGCCCATCTGGTCCTGCCAAAGGGAGGAAGAGGCGTATGCAACAATGGGAGAGGAGGCAGTACTACATCGCGGAGGTGCACGAGGATGAGGTGCTGGAGTGGCTGAGAGAGAATGACTATCTGTGGCGGAAGGGACACTGGCTGTACAGGGACACCAAGCGGAAGCAGGCTGTTTGGAGAGAGAGGGCGGAGAGTCTGGGCTACACTTCGGAGGTGCTCCTCGGCTGGTGGAAGCACATGCACACCTGGTACGGGAAGCTGCACCTGAAGAAATCTGGCCAGGCCAGGGTTAAGCTGACAGACAAAGAGAACTACGTCATGGCCAAGTGCAGCTTCCTGGAGGGTGAGGTCCGCCACCGAGGAGCACCAGGAGCCCAAATCTCTACCCTCTCTCTCCGGCAGCCTGCTGGGAGCCAGTCATCTGGCGGCCAAGAGTCAGTCCCTGTCTCCATGCAGGTATCTGTGGAGCGTGCCACGGCGGAGAACCCCCGGGCAGGTGTTGAAAGCGTGGTGGAGAGAGATGAGGACTCCCTGGTGCGGTGGGAGAAAGGAGACATCAAGTCCACCGCTGCCGAAGCCGCATCCACCCACACCTCCGCCACCACAGTAAGGCAGAGAGCTGGACCGCAGGAGGGGCAGAGCCACAAGGTCCTGGTGGAGATCAGGGACACCATCCGCACCAGCATAGGTCTCCTCTCTCAGCTGGTCCCCATCGAATCCTCCTCCTCCAACCGCAAGCCCTTCCTCAATTATGTGAACCAGACCCTCAAGGAGATGGTGGATCCCCAGTACCAGGTGCTGAAGGAGAGGATCACCACGCTGCTTAACAACCCTCCAGACCCAGAGGCACCTGCTCCCACCCAGTCCAGGTCTGATCCTCCACCCCAGGTGATGTCCCTCCCATACCAAGGCTTCCCACAGCCCCTCACCTACCAGGGCTACAGCTACCTGGAGGTCCAGCAGCACAGACAGCAGCCCTTACAGATGCAGGCACAGAGTCATCGGGCAACACCGCTGCCACCGGTTCCAATGATGCCACTGATGCCAACCACGACAGTCCTCACCCCGCTGCAGAGCAGGCAGCCCCACTACACTGCTCCTTCCTCCATCCCACAGCCAAGCCCGGCCTCAGTACATCTGTCTTCAGTACTGGGGCTGACACCCCATGGCATGGAGGAAGGACCTCTCAGCATCACGGGGCTGAGCCAGCTGTCTGACACCTTCCTCAACAAACCGTCCCCTGTTGTCCTTTCGGGGCTAGGCACTCCAATAACACCTCAGACCAGCTCTGCAGCAGCACCCACCTCCACAGCACCTGCTCCCTAACACCTTAGCCTGGGCACACACCTCCGAGTGACCAAGAGGAGTGCCAGAGACTGGCTGCCTGGATATTTGTGGACTTTATTTGGACACTTGACTTGGGTCATGTTTATTTTACAGCTTGTTATTAATAAAGTTTATCTTTGTTTCACACACTTGCTTCATTGATTTTTTTCTATAAAGTCTGGGTGGAAACTTTTAAAAATGGCTTAGCCTTTGCATGGTTGTGGGATGGGTTAAGATAGCAGTGGGATGGGCAGGGATACCTGCGGGATGGGAAGGGATACCTGTGGGATGGGAAGGGATACCTGTGGGATGGGTTAAGATAGCTGTGGGATGGGAAGGGATACCTGTGGGATGTGAAGGGATACCTGTGGGATGGGAAGGGATACCTGTGGGATGGGCAGGGATACCTATGGGATGGGAAATAGCAGTGGGATAGATAAACCTCCAGTGCAAGCATAGTGGGACTTTATGGTCCACCCTCCCAGGTGCCACCCCTATGGCCCTTCATTATCAATTACAATGTAAGCATTGATCCACACATGTCAACATAAACACAACTCTTTATTAAACGCCCTGTTCATTGTAGGCCAACCAAACATACATGGCCCAATCTCATCCGTGTGATGAGACAGGCTGAAGGAAGCATCCATTAAGCATCTACCATCCTGTCTTGCCACTCCACCGCTCCAGCTGGGGAGTTGCACCAGTGTTTCAGGAGATTGCGCTGCTTCTTCGCCTCACGTGAGGCTCTGTTGGGCCCTTGTACATCCTCAGTGTCGATCAGGTTTCGCCCTTGCCTCCATTCCCCAGGCTCCATGTCCCCATTGCCTTGCTGGAGGTCCACAAGCCTGTTCTGCAAGACTGGGTAGTGGATGCGCATGAGATTGTGCAGGATGCAGCAAGCTTCCACGATCCTCCTCATGGTCTCTGGGCGATGCTGCATGTTGGTGAGAAGTACCTGGAACCTGTTGGCCAGGATGCCAAAGGCGTTCTCCACCACCCGCCTTGCCCTGGACAGCCTGTAGTTGAAGATCCTCTCTTCATGGGTTAGACATCTGGAGGTGTAGGGCTTCATGAGGTAGGTTGTGAGGGAGAAGGCGTCATTCCCCACGATGAAGTAGGGCACATCTTGCATGTCGTTGGGCAGCGGGTCTGGATTTGGGAAGCCCACCATGATGTTGCTTTCCAGCCCCTCCTTGAGGTGACTGTCATTGTATACCTGGGCATCTGAAGATGAGCCGTTGCCTGAAACATCGATGTACATGAACTTGTAGTCAGCATCGACCATGGCAAAGAGGATGATGCTGAAGAAACCCTTGTAGTTCTGATAAGTGGACCCCGACTTGGCTGGAGCTTTGTAGGCCACATGCTTGCCATCGATGGCTCCAACGGTGTGGGGGAAGTTCCACTTCTGATACCACTGCTCTGCAACTTTCTTCCAGCCTTCTTCAGTGGAGGGGCACTGGAGGAGCTCCTCCTTGTATTCTTCGATGATGGCCTACACCACTTCTCTGACAACAAAGCTGATGGTGTTGTGTGGCACCCTCCAGCCGTAGTGCATGCTCCTGTAGGAGGTCTCTGAGGCCTGGTGGCGCAGAGTGAGTGCCACCTTGAGCCCAGGTTCCAGGCTGGGCGGGAAGTTGGTGTTTGTCTTGGTCAACCTGGGTGTCAGCCACTGCACAAGTTCGTCAAACATGGCTGGAGGCATCCTCATGATGTTCTGGAATGCCCGAGCATCTTCGCTCCTGAGTTCCACCATCAGCTTGTCGTAAAGTACGTACTGCGCTCTTCTGGCGAACCATCTTCGGATCCAGACTTTTTTGGGGTGCCTCCTTTTCTTCCCGTAGTACTGTTCACAGAGCCTGTAGATGGTTTTGCAGTGTTGCAGAAGGATGTTGGCTGCAGAAAGGATTTTGTCGCAATCCACGGTGGACATGACTGGATGCTGTGGAAGAGGAAGAGGCAGATGAAGGCTGCAGAGGTCTGCACCGCTGGGCTGCTGGTCTGAAAGTGCGATGCAGACTAGTTGCTCCCCCTTTTTATAGGCAGTATAGGTTTTCCGCTAGTCATCCTCTAGGCATCCTCTAGACATCCTTAATATCCAAGATAGGTCCCCTCTGCGAACATTTTTTCCATTTTACATGCTTTGTTTCCAGTCTGCATCCATTCTGCATCCATTCTGCATCTGTTCTGTGTCCGTTCCACTTCCTCCCTGCGTCCGGGCGGATGCGAGTTGTGCGGATGCGCAGCGGACGCCTAGCGGATATAGCGGATGCGTAGCGGATGCAGAATGGACGAACTGGATACATTTTCCGTGCAAAAGTTTTAAACAGCCTAAAACTTTTGGAGCGGATGAAACGTCCATAAACGGATGCTGGATGGATAGAGAGGAAGCCAAATGGAGGCAGTGAGTACATCGCATTTTCGAACGGATGGCAAGTTTTTTTGTCCATTTTACATCCTCTTTGCATCCGTTGGTGCAGTGTGACAGGGGCTTTAGCTCCTCTTGAATTTGAATCAGAATTTGTTTGCTCCTCATAAAGCAGGAAGAAAAAAAACCCCTTTGATAGGAAAAAAAATCCTCTTTTATGGGAAGGAATGCCTCCTTCAAAGACAAATTTCATTTGTCCTGGTCAAAATAAAAGTTAAATTAGAGGGGAAGAGACCAAATACGTAGGATCCTGAGGTCCAAGCCTATGCAGAGTAAAGAAGGTAAATATTCTCTTATTTTCCCTTTAAAATCAAGATCCTGCAAGCCAATCTTTCACCACCAAATACCTTCAACAACATAGTGGACTTAATCTCCCATTGCTCTTAGTAGCAACATGATTATGGGAAAAATTTTCCATCTTACTAGGCTTTTTGAGATACACCAGAATCATATGAAATACACCTTTGGTTTAATAGTTTGGTATTCTTTAACCTTAAAGCCCATGTCCCACTGCACCAATGGATGCAAAGAGGATGTAAAATGGACAAAAAAGCTTGCCATCCATTGGAAAACACGATGCATCCGTTGTGTACTAACTGCATACGTGTTTCATACGCTCTATCCGTCGAGCATCCATCCACTGCGATTTCATCCGCACAAGAAGTTTTGAGCTGCACAAAAAATTTTGAGCAGATGAACTTTCCGCCGCATATGATTTACATCCACGACACATACGGGCAACAAAGGTTCTACATCCATTGTCATCCATTAAACGTCCACTGTATCCTCTCGGCATCCTCTGGACATCCTCGCAACTCACATCCGCTGCAGCTGAAAACAGAAAGAGGGAGGAAGCGTCCACACAGCGTTAGTAGCACGGAAATAGAAAGGATGTAAGCGGATGCATCTCATATATAAAGCATTAAAACGGACAAAACGTTTGTATATGGGATGTATCTCGGATATTTAGGATGTCTGGAGTATGCCTAGAGTATGTGGAAGGACACCTAGCGGAAAACCGATATTTCCAATTAAAAGGGGGAGGAAATCACCTGGATCTCTGTATGAGACCAGCACCCATGGTGTACAGACCTCTTCACCCTTGGTCTTGCTCTTCCACATCTTCCATTGATCTCCACCATGGATCATAACACAGTCCTTATGGTAGCTGAGATCATGCAACACCACAACCAAGCCCTGTTCAGACTGTTTCACCGTTTCTATGCAAGGAGAAGAAGGAGACGTCCAAGAGCTGTGTGGGTCCAGCAATGGATTGGGGAAGAGTGGAGTTTGGACTGTAGGACAAGCTGATGATGGAGCTGAGGAATGAAGACCCTTGTGCATTCCAGCACTTCATGAGGATGCCACCAGAAATGTTTAACAAAATTGTACAGCGTCTGAGACCCAGGTTGACCAAACCGAGCACAAACTTCCGTGCCAACCTGGACCATGGACTGAAGGTGGCACTGACTCTGCGGCACCTGGCCTCTGGAACCACATACAGAAACATGAAGTATTCGTGGATGGTGCCACACAACAGCATCAGCAAAGTGGTCAGAGAAATGGTGCAGGCCATCATTGAAGAATATCTGGAGGAGCTCCGCCAGTGTCCCACGACTGAAGAAGGCTGGAGGAAAGTTGCAGAAGAGTGGTATCAGAGGTGGAACTTTCTTCACACTGTTGGAGCCATAGATGGGAAGCACGTGGCCTGCAAAGCTCCAGCCAACTCAGGGTCCTCTTATTACAACTACAAGGGCTTCTTCAGTATCATCCTCTTTGCCATGGTTGATGCTGACTACAAGTTCATGTACATCGATGCTTCAGGCAACCGGTCAGCTTCAGATAGCCAGGTATACAACACAAGTGACCTCAAGGATTGGCTGGAACGCAACCTCATCATGGGTTTTCCAGATCCAGACCCCTTACCCAATGACACGCAAGATGTGCCCTACTTCATCATGGGTGATGACGCATTCTCCCTCAGAACCTACCTCATGAAGCCATACACTTCAAGATACCTCACCCGTGAAGAGAGGATCTTCAACTACCGGCTGTCCAGGGCAAGGCGGGTGGTGGAGAACGCCCTTGGCATCCTGGCCAACAGATTCCAGGTACTTCTCACCACCATGCAGCATCACCCAGGGACTGTGAGGAGCATGTGGAAGCTTGCTGCATCCTGCAGAATCTCATGTGCACCTCCTACCCATTGTT
The DNA here is from genome assembly GCA_015471245.1 of Laticauda colubrina. Taxonomy (NCBI): domain Eukaryota; kingdom Metazoa; phylum Chordata; class Lepidosauria; order Squamata; family Elapidae; genus Laticauda; species Laticauda colubrina. The sequence continues at coordinate 4,591,256 of BLBF01000017.1, read as the reverse complement.
GCAGAACAGGCTTGTGGACCATCAACAAGGTTATGGGGACATGGAGTCTGGTGAATGGAGGCAAGGACAAAACCGGATAGACACTGTGGATGTACAAGGCCCCAACAGAGCTTCACGTGAAAGGAAGAAGCAGCACAACCTCCTGAAACACTGATGCAACTCCCCAGCTGGAGCAGTGGTGTGGCAAGACAGGATGGTAGATGGTTAATGGATGCTTCCTTGAGTCTGTCTCATAAAACAGATGAGATTGTGCCATATATGTTGAGTGGCCTTACAATGAATAGGGCATTAATAAAGTGCTTTGTTTATTTTGAAATGGTTTAATCAATGAATAAATTGTTATTGATAAAAAAGGGCCATATGTGTGGCTGCTGGGAGGGTGGACCTTACAGTCCCACTATGCTTGCACTGGAGGTTTATCTCTCCCACAGCTATCCTTACCTATCCCACAACTATCCTTACCCATCCCACAACTATCCTTACCTACCACATCTATCCTTATCTATCCCACAGCTATCCTTACCCATCCCACAACTATCCTTACCCATCCCACAAGCATGCAAAGGCTTAACCATTTTTTCAAAGTTTTCAACAACACTTCATTAAGTAAATAAAATGAACCAAGTGTGTCAAGCAAAGATAACCTTTATTCATAACTATCTTAAGTAAACTGTATGAAATTATAAAAAAAGCAAAATGAACCAAGTAAAGTGTCTTTAAGCAAAGATAAAGTGAACAGGTAACGACTCAATCTTTGGCACTATTCTCAGTCACTCTGAGGCATGTCTATGGTCTCAGCTATCAAGTGGCCAGGGACTGTGGAGGTGGCTGTGGCTGGAGTGCTGGTCTGAGGCGCCATTGGGGTGCTTGGCCCCGAGAGTACAACAGGAGATGATGTGTTCAGGAAGCTCTCAGAGAGCTGACTCAGTCCATGAGGTTGAGAGGCCCTTCATCAAGGACCTGGGATGTCAGGCCCAAGACTGAAGACAGATTGTCTGTTGATGGGCTTGGCTGTGGGGTGGAGGAAGGAGGAGTGTAGTGGGGCTGTCTGGTCTGCAGCTGGGTGAGTTGTGGCATCTGTGGCATGCAATGAACCTGGGCCTGGACTGGGAAGGTCTGTTTTTGCTGTGGGAAGTCCTGGTAGTCATAGCCTTGGTAGGTGAGAGGCTGTTGAAAGCCGTGGAAGGGCTGTGACTTCACCTGAGGTGGAGGAGCAGACCTGGACTGGGTAGGAGTAGATTCAGCTGGGCCTGGAGGGTTGTGCAGAAGTGCTGGTTCATCTTCTGGTTCATCACCTGGTACTGGGCCTCAAGCAGGTCCATGAGGGTCTGGCTCACATACGTGATGAAGGGCTTCCAGTTCGAGGATGGTATGTCGCTGTGGACCAGCTGAGAGAGAGATCTGTGCTGGTTTTGATTGTGTCCCTGATCTCCAACAGGACAGTGTGACCCTGGCCCTCCAGTCTGCCTCTGCCACTCTGCCTGCTTTCTGTGGAGGTGGAGCTGGGTGTGGGTATGGGTTGGTCTCTGGTGGCTGCCGCTTCTTCCTCCATTTGTGACAGGGGATCCTCCATGTCCTCTGGCATGGGGAGTGCATCTGTCGGGGGGGGTCTCTGCCATGGGGCCCTCTGAAGACACCTGCCTGGACACGTTAGCTGTCTCCTGGCTGGAAGAGTACTGGCTGTCTGTGGGCTGTCTGAGGGAGAAGGTGGTCAGAGGGGCTGCTCCTTGGTGGCAGACCTCACCCTCCAGGAAGCTACACTTGGCCATGACATACATCTCCCGGTCAGTGAGCTTGACAGCGGCCTGGCCAGATTTCTTCAGGTGTAGCTTGCTATACCAGGTGTGCATTTGCTTCCACCATCCAAGGAGTAGGTCTGAAGTGTACCCCAGGCTCTCTGCCTTGTCTCTCCAAGCTGCCTTCTTCCTCTTGGTGTCACGATAGAGTCTGTGGCCCTTTCTCCACAGGTACTCGTTCTCCCTCAGCCATTCCAGCATCTCCTCCTCATGCTCCTCGGAAAGGGTGTACTGTTTCTTCTCTACCTTCTCCTTCCCTTGCCTCTTCCTCCCTCTGGCAGGGGCTTGCGCAGCAGGGCTTTGAGGGCCTTGGGGCTGGTCCACCATAGCAGCAGCGTGGCATAGACTCTTGCCAGGTCGATGAATCAGTGTATTGGAATGCAGCCAGAAACAAAGTCCACCTGGTCATCCTTGGAACAAAATCTGAGGAGTTGGTCTTTCGCCTCAGAGAAGACCTAACAGAGGCTTGTGATCCATAATCAACTTGAAATAGTGTCCATACAGAAACTTATGGAATTTTTTGACAGAAGCAACTGCAGCCAAAGCCTTCTTGTCAGTTTGGCTGTAGTTGCACTCAGCTGGGGAAAAAGTTCTGGAGAAAAAGGCAATGGGTGCCTCAGAACCGTTAGGCAGTCTATGACTTAAAATAGCACCTATGCCAAAAGGAGAAGCATCTGCTGCTAAAACTAAAGGTAAATGTCTATTAAATTGGATCAAGACAGCATGGAAGGCATGGGCTTTCCTAGGTCCCCAGTGCCAGGGGGACTGTTTATCCAAGAGTCTGTGAAGAGGCTCTGCAACAGAAGCTTTATGTAGCAAAAACAAAGCCTAAAAGTTTAGAAGTCCTAAAAAGGTCTGGAGCTGAGTTTTGTTAGTTGGTGTCAGTGCCTCGTGAATAGCCCTTAGTTTGGAGTTGATTGGATGAATACCAGAGGCGTCAGTTCTGTATCCCAAAAATTCTACCTGTTGGGTGGCAATAGTGCACTTGTCTTTCTTGAACTTAAGACCATGCTTTCTGAAACAATTGAGGACTGCTCTGACTCTTTGCAGTAACTGAGGCTTGTCAAGGGCAGAGATTAACATATCATCAAAATACGGGATTATGCCCAGTAATCCTTCGAGAAGTCTTTCCATTAAGGATTGGAAAGTTCCTGGGGCCACACTTACGCCAAATTGGAGGCACCTACATTTGAAAGCACCCTGTGCATTACAATAGTTTGTAGTTCAGTGGCTGTGTCATCAACAGGGAACTGTTGATAGGCCTGTGACATGTCTAATTTCATGAAAATGGTTCCTGGCTCAAAGGAATGTAGTAGGTGCTGGATAACAGGGACTGGATAAGTGCTGATTTGTAAATATTTATTCAATGACCTCTTGTAATCCGTGCAGATTCTTACACTACCATCTTTCTTTAGGGGTGTCACTATTGGGGTTTCCCATTTTGTGAAGTTCACAGGTTCTAATATGCCCTGTTTAATTAATTTGTCAAGCTCCATGTCTAATTTGGGGCAGATTGCAAAAGGTACCCTTTGAGGTTTTAAACGGATTGGTACTACCTGAGGGTTCAAGTTGAAAGATATTGGGATTTCTGAATAACAGCCCAGTCCCTCGCTGAACACATCAGTATAGTCATTAAGCAAGGTGTCACTTCAGCATTTGTAATAGAGTGGATTCCGCTTATATGGAGGCCAAGGGCAGGGAACCAGTCTAACCTCAACAGGCTAGGCAGGACACCATCCACTACTACTAAAGGCAAGTGACCTTTAAAACTTTGAAATTGTACAAAAAACTTGCCTTTTCCGATAACTGGGATGGTTCTGCCTTGGTAGTCACATAGGGTTAACTGGCAGCCATCATTCGGGGAAGTAGTTGTTTCAAGGTGCTCCATGAGACGATGGACAGTGCTGAACCTGTGTCAACCTCCATCCTGCAAAGTTTTCCTTCTATAGAAACAAAAACACTGATTTTGTTAGTGCCTTTGTTTGTCAGCTTGGCTTGATAGTAGATAAAACAGTATTCAGCTTGTTTTTGGAAATGTTGGGTTGTCAGAGGCTTTTGGGCCTCAGTCTTTGGGCCTCAAGTCTTTCCTGCTTGACAGATCCTGGCTAAATGACCCTTCCTTTGGCATTTTAGACAAATGGCATTCCTGAACTTGCAGGATGCCCTGAGGTGGTTTCCTCCACAGCTTAGACAAATGGGCTGAGACCATGGAGGTAGATTGGGGTTTGGCCTGTTCTCCCCTTGACTGGTTCTTTGCTGCCTGAGGCGATTTACATCATTAGCCTCTTCATAGCCTTCTGAGGAGGCTTCATCATAATGAATGGCTGAACTGCTCTGGATAATTGGATTTCCCTGAATTTCTGCTGCCAAAAGTGCTGATAGTTCAGCAGCTTGAGACTCTTCAATTGCTAATTTAAGGGTTACATCCCCTTTAGCCAATAAACGCCTTTGTAGCCTTAAATCCCTGACTCCACAAACTAGTTGGTCTTATAACATGTCTTCCAGATAGTCTCTAAACCCACAATGCAAGGCAGCTGTTTGTAGAGCAGCCATGTACCCACTAATAGTCTCTCCCTCAGCCTGAATTCGTCTCCTAAAAGCATGATGCCTGGCAATTCGGGATGGCTTAGGGGAATAGTGGTTGGAAAGATTTTCCTGCAATTCTTCCCATGGAACAGTCTTAATTGAACGTGTAGCCAATAATGCCGTAGCAATGTCAAATACTGTGGCTCCACAAAAACTTTAAAAAATTGGACTTTTTCCTATGGTCAGAAATGTCAGCAAGGTCTATGGCATCCAGGAAACAGTCAAATCGGTTTCTGTAGGACTCCCATGTTTCCGCTGTCAGTCTGAAAGGTGGGAATGCAGAGTTCAAAGTCATCTTGACTCAGTGGTGCCAGATCTTTCGAGGAAAGTTGACATTTGCACTCGCGAATAGTGATAGTAGCTCTTAAAGTGACATTCAGCTAGTTAGGGACTTCATCTCTTTTTTGTAGTGACTTCGCTCAGCGATTCTTTGCCTGGTTGCCTCTTATATGTATCCCGCCCTCATCACCAGTGTTGTAGAGTGGTGGAATAACCTGAGGCAAACACGGAGTGAACTTCAGCTTTTTACTTTATTGTAACAATAAAGGGTTGCCACAGCTGCCGCACTAACAAGGCAGCCAGCTGGTGGACAACAGCTGATGCCGTTTGACATCTCCCTTTTATAGCTGGCTGTCAAATGGCATCAGCCAATAGGAACAGTCTGTGTTCCCGCTGGAAATATGGACCGGAGTGAAGACTTCATCTCAGTGTTTTCTGAACGCCATAGATGGCTGTCAAACAAAACCTTCACTAATAAGCCCATCATTCTTTCACTGGACGAAAGACTGAAAATAAATGCTTATTCTTTAAAAATAAGTTCCTTATAGATTTGAGATCAACCTGGCTAGGGTTGCTATAGTTACAGAATGTGCAGGTGTTGAGGCTCCTCCATGATAGTCACTCCATTAATTGATTCAGAAGTTAATCTTATTTTGAATATGAAGTTCCTGTAATAAATCCAAACCTGGTTTGTATGTTTGATCGATTGCCACCTATTGCTGTTCAAGTAACCATGACAACCTTTTTCCCAAAACAGACAGTAAAACATGTTGTTTTCAATCTGTTGATGGGCATCCATACATTTCATATGAATGTCCAGGATTAATGCTTCCTACACCACACTTGCCATTTCTGAACAGAATTCAGATAAGGTTCAGGAAGGTATGGCTAATTTGTCAGTAGGCTTCAGTTTTGATCATCTCTGAATCAGCTAGCCTTTTAACATGAGAAATCAAAATAAAATAAAATATAAACATAGTTCTGTCATTTTGAAAAATCTGACAATAGCAGGTTTAACTGGATTATTAACAAAACAGTTCCACCTTGTGTTTTGCTCAGAGTTTTCTGATTTCTAGAGATGCCATCCCTATTTAGCAGCCTATATGTCTTTACAATTGCATGTTTTCCATGTGAATCTCTACATTTTCAAGGGAAGGTAAATGTTCTCTTCTTTCCCCTTTAAAATCAAAGTTAATTTTCATTTTTCTTTGAGTAACTAATCATATCCCAAAAGAAGAAGAGGGAGTTAATTTCCATACTTGAATGCCTCCTGCCAGGTCAGGAGGTGGTGCTATAGAATTTTATTTTAATAATTTCCCTATTACACACCAATAAGGGCCTCAGGTAATGAGATCTCTATGGTCGTCCAGTAATGGGATTCCTATCTGTCCCTCAGCACCTTTGGTGGCTGAAGTAGTGGTCCTAAAAGTTGGACAGTTCCAAAGGACTTCTGGGAGAAGAGGTGGTTCCCCCAACATGTCATCCAACATAGCCAGCCTCATTTCAATACAAAAGCCAATGAAAACCAATCACACTTCTTCTGTTTTATCATTCATTACAGAATTATGGATATGTTTTATTGTGAGAATAATGATACATGTGACTTCCCACAGCTCCCTTCCCCTATTTCATACATGCAACTAAAATAGATTCCGCTTTACGATATTGGAGGTAGGAAGATCAAAAGGGGGAGAGATGACTCCTACTGTATATTGCATGCACACACTGTATATTGCATGCTCTGTGGATACAACCACTGAACCTGAGCTGTAAACATCCATTCCATTGAATATATGTTACAAGAAGCAAGGAAAACATATTGCCCTGACAGTAGCACCATCCCTTCCAGTCAATTTTCTCATGCATTTTTAAATTTCTCCCCTTGAGTCCTGTCCCCTAACCTTCAATCACACTACAAGTTTTTATTACAGTGGGTTTTGAAATGATTCTCTCCTTTCTCACTTCCTTTGGGCTGTGGCATATATCTATATCCAGACACTTCAAGGATTATTATTTACTACCAACTCACTGCTGCCATGTCAGTGAAGAAAACATGCAGATGCTACATAGTATTTGGATTTCTGTGTAAGTCTTTGATGACAGAGCTGTTTAGAACATGCAGATATGCTGCCTCAATATTAGCCCATCATTGGAAATCACTTTTCTAATTATTCTTCCAGTCATTAAGTCATTATTAGTAATAATTCTCATATATATTGTGCCTTTCTTTTCTAAATCCTTAAAGCTCTTTTTTCCCTCAGAAAGCAAATTAAATAAATCATATCTGGGTTGCAAACATTCAAACAATCTAGACTAGAGAGAAATAAAAAAAGAGTTTGCTGTATTAATTTAGTGCCATACTGCTAGTCAACTATAAAACTACTTGGGTTTGTGTCTTTTTTCCACTTTCTTGGATTAATAAATGGCCATTTATCTTCCAGTAGGGATGTGATGGCTCAGTGGCTAAGACACTGAGCTTGTCAGTCAGAAAGGTAGGCAGTCCAACAGTTCAAATCCCTAGAGCAGCATAATGGAGTGAGCACCCTTTACTCGTCACAGCAAGCATGTAAAATGCAAGTAGAAAAATAGGGAGCACTTTGGTGGATAGGTAACAGCATTCCATGCACCTTCAGCATTTAGTCATGCTGGCTACATGACCATGGAGACATTTTTGGACAGCTCTGGCTCTTCGGCTTTGTAACGGAGATGAGTTCTAGATCCGGAAATGACTAGCATGTATGTGCAAAGGGAACCTTTAGCTTTATTGGAATACAGCTCTTCATAATTATGATTTTTAATACAGAAAAATCAGATCATTTCTTTAAATAAACTTTAAAGAACTACAACAATTCAATATTAAACTCTTCTGATGCCCAATGCATGGTATATTTCCATGTCACTTAAACTCCCTTTACAGAATGTTTTTGAATGACATTATCTTTTTGGGACATCTTGACTTTTATGAAGAGCATCATTTCATTTCTGTTGTATGATATTGGCTTCATTGCTTTCATTTCCTCAAACACAGAAACACTGTATTGTCACACATCATTAGTTAACAACAATCAATTTGCTCCATCATCTTCAGTTGGATGAACAGAGTAAGCTAGATGACCTTATTTATGAAAGCAATTCCTGACTGTATCAGAAAGAAAGAGATACAAGATAGAGATCTCAAAGCACTATCAGTCAAAACACTTTGTGTTTAGAACACTTAAATTATTTTTCTTTAATTCTTTCTCTCCTTTTCCCTGTTCTCTATCCACATTAAGAAAATGAAAACAAAAACAAAACATCACCATCATCACTTTCCAAAAAAATTCTGTGAATAAGGCAGAACATTCTAGGAATGAAGCACTTTTATTTTTAAAAATAAGCCTACTGTCCATACTTGCCTGGGTGGATATAGCAGATATCCCATTTCATCAAATCTTAAAACAACACTCCAAGACAAAACAGAAACTCAAGTTTTGCAGCTCTCTGTGTTTGTGTCTTTGAAGGCAAGGAGATAATTCTCCTCATAGTAATTCTAGGAAATTCGAAGAAAAATAAAGGTCCAAAAAGTGGTGTGTTTCAAAATAGATTACCACCAGTTTGGTGGATGTGGCTTGGTAGGCACACTTTGCGCACCTGCACACACTTTGCACACGCACCAAATGTGCACTTTGTGCAGGTGCAGAGGCTTTCTGACTCACCTCCTGCAATCCTGCACTCTTCTTGTTGCTTCAGCAGCTGACGCACGGCAATCTACTGTGCAGTGCAAAGCAGCTGTATTTCAAAAGCAGGACATAAAGGTCAGTATGGGAGCCCAGGCAGGTGGGTGGGCCCAACAGCAGAGCATCTTAGAGAATCAGTTTAGTCTCTGCTGCTCTTCGGCGCTAGTGGTGTGCCAGAACCGGGCTGAACCAGTAGAACACCACCACTGGTTCAAAATCACCTGGAGAGTTATAGCTGAAGGGCTTCAAACTGTACCTACCTAGTCATTATGCCTATCTCCCTACATGTATATGTGTATGTGTATGTATGTATGCATGCATGCATATATATGTGTGTGTGTGTGTATGTGTGTGTGTAAATGTAAGCACACATATACACAATTTTAATGAAAAAACACAACAAAAGAGTTTTAAAAAGTTTACTGACACATGATCATCAGTTAGTGAAAATAGATTTGTTTAGGAAAGACAAAATGCCTGCACTCTTGAACAGAATCATTCTGATGCAGATCCATTTGCATATCGATGAACAGTAAACAGACCTGAGAAATTTAAATACAAAAATCCATGCACAAAAATGCACGTTCCAAATATGCATATTTACAAAACCAAGTTCAGGAAATCATCATCTAAATCAGTGGAACCTCAAACCCCAGTGGAAGTTGCAGACTGAATATGGAAGGTTTAAATCCCACTGGTTGTGGAAATGGAGAACCAGGGTATGACAGAGCAAGTGAATGGCACATCTTGAAAGAAAAAGAAATGTATTGCCATAGAATTGTAATCCTGCAAGGGAACCTTCTAATCTTTAGAATCTTATTACACAAATGTTAAAGTAGAGCAATACCAGTTTATTCATATAGATCTACTTGAAACCCAAATATACAGAAACTCTTATCCTTGCAGCAACATCAACCACAAACATATACCAATTATCAAAGGGCAGGAATTGTGCTGGTTGAAGATAAGGTAATTTTTTGGGTAAACCATACATTGCAAGATTCTTTTCCATCAGTAATTCTGAATCATTTTCCAACATAATCTTGGGAGTGTGACTTTGTATTTCCAAGTCAACAGCACAGCTGCATTGAGAGCTTAGTCATCATTTGCCATTTTAGCAATGCTTGAATCCTAGAATTGTTCCAAACTATAATTGTGTGTAGGAGGGGGAGAAATGGCTTCCAGCACTAAAATCAATCTACTGTAGCAATATAATGGTCCCTCTTCCTTTAAGCTCTCCAAAGATATTTACAGAAGTTGCATTTTGTCAAGGCCCTGTATACAAGGTTTTACATGACTTTTACCATCTCTCTTGGAAGCAGTGCAAAGGAGGAGGAGAGAGTTTTTTTTCTCTTTTGTAAATGTCTGTGTGAATTTAATTTTGGTTAAAGGGTTCAAATCCTCTAAGATAAGACCTGGCTATGTATGTGGTAGGGACACAGTGGCTCAGTGGTTAAGATGCTGAGTTGTTGATCAGAAAGGTCAGCAGTTTGGCAGTTCGAGTCCCTAGTGCAATATCATGGAGTGAGCTCTTGTTAGTTGTTCCAGTTTCTGCCAACCTAGCAGTTTGAAATCATGTAAAAATGCAAGTAGAAAAATAGGGACCATTTTGGTGGGAAGGTAACAGTGTTTGGTGTGCCTTTGGTATTTAGTCATGCCAGTCACATGACCATGGAGAAATCTTTCGGCTTTGTAATGGAGATGTGTACCGTCCCCTAGAGCCAGAAATGACTAGCATGTATGTGCAAGGGGAACCTTAACCTTTTTATGTAGATGTAACAATTCTTCATGAATTTAAAACCAATTTATGCATTGCCTCCTGCTGACCAATATACCAACATCAACAAACATGTTGGAGATAGTTAAGTGAATGAGACAAATTTAAATTTCAGCTCAAATCTGATAGAAGCAGATCTCTAGTATCAATGTACAAGAATAAAATACCAGTGGCCTCTAAAGCTGCAAAATGAGATCATTTAGTTAAATTTTAATTATTTTATTCTTGTTTATAACTCTTCATTACTATGTGAGTGTGTATATATATATATATTTCTTAGGCTTTCGCGGGTACTTACATGTGTGCTGTTTATCTTCCTTCGGGTATTATCCCACGTCATTTTAGTTCTGTTAAAGTTGTAGCAACGTTTCAGCAGAATCTCATCTGCCATCATCAGGCTTCTGTATGGATATGGGTCTTACAGCTCCTGGTTTTAAATTTGAGGCTGGTTCATTCTGATTGGCTGGGAGCCTGGACCTGTTTCATTGGACTTGGAGTTTGATTGATTGGTGTTCCTGGTTTCTTCTGTCTGTTTTGTGGCTTTGATTGGCTGGCAACAGTCTGTTCTTGTGTTGGAGGCTTTTAGTGCAGCTTGGCTCCGTGTGAAGGGACGGCTGCTCTTCATTAGCAAGCTGGGTTTCACCTGGGTGCCTGGTGGGGGGGTTAGGTTGGAGCTATCAGAGGGAGTCTGTTTTTGCCCAGGTGTTTGCCTGGCTTGTGGCATGGAGATCTTTCTATTTGAGAGTGCAGGCTTCCAAATGATTGACAGTCTGGTGGAATCATCTCTTCTATTCATGCTGTCAGGTCTTTTTTCAATCTCTATGGCTTCTCTGATGATTCTGTGGCTGGGGTTTTCTATAGTGGCCAGGGTTTTAGTGCCATTGAAGTTGATGTTGTGACCTGTGGTTTTCATGTGTTGGACTAGTGAGGAGGGTTCTTATTCTTCTATTGGTCTGTCCAATGTATGTGGCTGGGCATGATGCACAGTGAACTTCGTATATTCATTGGTTTTCCAGGTCAATTTTGTCTTTGGGGTTTTTAAGGATGGCTGCTATTTTTTTGTCTGTTTTGAAGGCAGTCTTGATGTGATGCCTGTGTAGTATCTTACTGATTTTGTCTGTAGTACCTCTTATGTAGTGCAGGACAGCTGTTCCATAAGTCTGTTGATCTTTTAGGTCTCTGTTATGTCTTGGTGTGTTTTTGTGGATCAAGCTGGTGATTTTGTTTTTGTAGAAGCCGTTGGCTGTCAATACTTTAGTCAGGGTGCCTAGTTCAGTCTTTATATGTGTCTTGTCTGCCAGGTGTTTGGTTCTGGTAATTAGTGTTTTAGCCACAGAATCTATCTGTGCTAGGTGGTGTTGGGATTGCGCATTGAGGTAGTGGTTGTTGTGTGTTTTCTTCTGGTATACGGTGTGTCCCAGTGTGCCATCTGTTCTTTTGTAGATTAGTACATCTAGGAATGGTAGTTGTTTTTTATTTCTGTTTCCATGGTGAACTTGATTTTGGGGTGTGTGCTATTTAGGTGTGTTAGGAAATTGTTTAGGTTTTCTTTTCCATGGGGCCAAATCACAAATGTGTCATCGATGTATCATAGTTTGGGTTTGTGGGTGGCATTAGCCAAGGCTCTGGATTCGAATTTTTCCATGAACAGGTTTTCAATGACGGGTGACAGTGGTGATCCCATAGGGGCTCCTTCAATTTGCTTGTATCTTTGTCCTTTGTATATGAAATATGTGTTGGTTAAGCAGTGTTCTGTTAGTTCCATGAGGTGTTTAGCTGGTTGGTATTTATTTTTGATGATTTCAAGAGTTTCTTTTATCGGGACTTGAGTGAATAGTGAAACCACATCGAAACTTACAAGTAGATCCTCTTGTTCCATGTGTAGATCTTTGATCATTTCTAAGAAGTGGTATGAGTTTTGTACATATGAAGCTGCGGTTTCAGCATGGGGCTGTAGTTGTTTTTCTAAGTGTTAACTAGGTTTTGTAATGGTGCTCCTCTGGAGCTGACTATGGGTCTGAGAGGTATGCCTTCTTTGTGTATTTTTGGTAGGCCGTATAATTTGGGGCATCTAGAACATTTTTCTCTTGGGATGATCGTCTGTTGGATTTCTTTGCTTATGTGGCTGGTTATAATTTTCTTCTTGGTTAATTTTTGCAGATATGTGGTTGGGTCTGTGTTTATAGGTTTGTATGTGGAGTCTTGGAGACGGTCCATCGTAGTCTTTTCTATCCATTACTGCTCTGGCATTTCCTTTGTCTGCTGGGAGTATTATTATGCTGTCATCATTTTTCAGGGTTTGTAGTGCTCTAAATTCATCTTTTTGCAAGTTATTTTTTGGTGGTTTGGCTGTGCATAAGATGTTAGTAACCTGGTGTCTTATTCTATCAGCTTCATCTGTATTTAATTTGGTTAGGCTGGATTCTACTGCACATATGATGGATTCTGTGGGGATTTTTTTGGGTGCTATGGCATAATTGAATCCTTTGGTTAGGACATCTGTTTCTGTTTTGGTGAGTTCTCTGTTGGGAACGTTGTATACTAGTTGTTTCAGGTGTTGTGGGTTATTGGGAATTTTCTTGTCATGTTCTAATTTCTTTAGTTTCTTTAAGAGTTTTTCATTTTTGTAAGTGGTTTCAGTTTCAGGTCTCCAAGTTGTAAGTTGTTTTATCTTATCCCAAAGTAGAGGGTGGATTTTGCTGCTCAATTCCAGCTGTAGTGCTAGCAAATCTTTGTTTAACTGATCCAATTGGAATCTTTTACTGTGAACTTCGTTCCTGAGTAAAGCCAATTCTGTTCTTTACAGGATACGTTTAGTAGCTGCTGTGCTGTGATGAAATGTTAATTTGAAGCAGATTGGTGTTGCACTGTTGTCTCTGCAGCTGCATAGGAATTTCAGGTCACATAATATTCCTGCTCTTTTTAACATATGTATATGCTTGTATGGCTGTCCAGGGTCACTCTATGAAGATGGATGGTTCTAAATATGATAAATATATTAAACAAATAAACATTTAGTATTAAAGCACACTATTTCAGTGTGTTTAATATGGCAGAGTGTTGCCTCCAGGGCCCTGATGTGTATATTGAATTTTTAGTATGAGTGGGAGAGCGGGTTTGCTGCTTTATGAGCCACCCAAGGTTCTAGATGAGATGCATGTGACTATATAAGTTTAAATCAATCAATCAATCAATCACTCAATGTGATTTAATTAGTGTACTACTAGAAAAAAAAATCTGCATGGTAAAGCTATAATAATGTACTGGATCTCATGCAATATTCAGAAGAATTCTACCTGCCCATACAAACAAAATAACTCTTATGGAACTTGATGGGGTGAATGTGGAGAGGAATCTCATATTTGACCTTAAAGGAAAATTTCTTCCTTTGCTGCTCCTTTTTAAGTGTACTTAATTAATGTGCTCCACATATTAGTAAAGGTGAGGTGAAGACTTTGCAATTTTTATTTATTTCAGTTGTTTATCAAATTTATAGAGATGCTCATCTCATGAGTGTGACTCTGGGCAGTGTACAGTAAAACAAATCAATATAAACACAGATTGAATAAATATTAATAAGGCCATGGTAAAGTGTTTCGAACACACACATACACACCCACACACACAGAGCCATCTGATAGGCTCACCATTTCCAAGGGATTCCCTAGCATGATGGAAAAACCACATTTAAGAGATTTCAATATGGTTGAGCCTAATTTTACTTGAGGAGAGGGATGATGTTCCCTAGGGCAGGTGCCACAACAAAAAAGGCTGGTCTTCTCAGCCACATCAGATGGAACTCCTTAGCAGATGGGATCCATAATATTTCCATTCTGCCTGATCCGATGGGTTAGGTAGAAAGAATGGGGGAGAGGGAGATGCTCCGTCTAACAAGTTGACCCTTCTGGCATTTTTCTATCAAGCTATTATTTGAACATCCACATACCTGTTTCTTCTCACATCCATGTTGCTTCTATCTTTACAATTTATATTGTTTTATTTGTTTCCTAGTATGATTTGATGCTTATTAGTAACCTATGACTATCACTAAGTGTTGTATCTTATGATTCTTGATGAATGTATTTTATTTTTTTCTTATGTACACTAAGAGCATATGCACCAAAGACAAATTCCTTATGTGTCCATTCACACTTGGCCAATAAATAATTCTACTCTACTCTACTCTACTCTACTCTACTCTACTCTACTCTACTCTACTTTATATTCTATTCTATTTGCACAATCTGCTTATTCATATTTATTTATGTACCATAATTTTAAACTAGTGAATATATGCAGTTATTAGGACCTCTGCTGCTCACAGCTTTCTATAAACCACAGTCTAAGTCAGAAGTACCTAAAGACAGACCAGTAAATCTACTAGTAAGTTCTGAGCTCTTGAATTTCAGATGAGATTGGATTAAGAATATCGTGCAGGAATCTGAATTGGATGTGCTTTTTTAAACAAAAAACAACCACCATGAATTTCATTACAGTCTACAAAAGATAATGACATCATGTAATCCACACAACCAGGTTAGATAAAGCATTCAGAGCGATAGCTACCTTATCACTTTGTAGCCCGAATTGGGTTTATTGGAATCCATTCATCATTTTCATGACCATCATTTTAATGAGAAAGGTGCTCTACTCCACTTTTAATCTTCCCAGCCGATAATATACATCCTGGATATAAAGTAAGCAGCAGACATCATTGGGTGCATTTTTTTGTGTGTTTTGCTTTGCTTGCAGCAATCTTCAGATAATGAGAACCAAGAGGGCAAACGAAGATATGTAAGGGAGACAGTATCAGCACACTTCAGTCTGAAAATAAAAGTGTCTGGCTGAGTTGTAACATAGTTCAGAAATCTTAAGGGGATAATGTTTGTAACACAAAAGTGGAATGGTCTTACAATGTATTAGCGATATATGCTAGGAGAATGTATATGTGTATTGATCAAGTTAAAAAAAAATCTGTAGTTGTTGTAAAGTCTGCTTGTCTCATTAGACTTTTCCAGTATGTCTGTAGTTCTGGTTGAATGGACCAGAGATTACTAGTGAATGAAGTTTTCTTCCTTATATTTTCCAGAGTGGAATTGTGTACATCTATGGGCTTTGATAGAACAGAAGAGTAAAACTGACCTAAAGTGACTCCTAAATTTCAAGTTCTCATCTTCCCCACATTATCCTCAGAAAGAGAATAGATGTGATTTAATATGGGCTTTCATCTATTACCCAACATCATTTCCACTTGCACTTCTATGAGTCTAGAAATGTCTAGGGTTCCCCTTTCTCTGCTGCCAATAGCACAATATGACTTTATGAAGATAATATTGCCTCAGAGCAAGTCAGGTGGACCCATCATTCTACTTAACCCAATACTGTTCATTTTGACTGACAACAGCTATTTATGTGTGAGGCAGAGGAGACCTGACCTAGCCCTTTTGCCTTCAAGCATTTTAGCCATTGATGCTGAAGAATGAACTTGAAACCTTCTGATGTTTTGTACTATTGAGTTTAACCTTCCCCTTGTCTGTGCTTCCCTTCCCTTGGCATTTTCTCATTAATAGCTTTATTCTCCTTCCATCCCTCTACACCATCCTTAAAATATCCTCTTAGCTCTGCCTTCTTCTTCTTTTCAACTGTCACCTCATCCACTTCCTTCTATTTCTCAGCAATTACTGACTGAACCTACATTTGTGCACCTCCTATTTTCATGTCATTGGCATCAGTCTTTTCCTGACAGTTTTTTTTTCAGACTTGTTTTGATCTGTTCTTCTCAACAGAACTGTTTTTTCCATAGCTCTTGGAACTAGAAATTCCTTTTAGCAAACTCAAAGCCTGCTTCTTTATTTGTCTATTCTTTTATTTTCAGTATGGATGAGTATTACCATATTTGCTTTTAATAAGATGGGGACAAAGACATATCATTGTCAGCTAGAATGCTATTTGACATAACCATGACCTCCCAGGTTTGTGTTCACAATAATTATGATTGACTGTGGCCTTCAAACCTAATCCTGAACAAAAATAATAGCTTGATTTATACTGGACTAAAAATGACCAGAAATTACAAGAATGGCTATCTAGAACAACATTCAACTCTTCTGATAGGTTATGTAATCTTCTGGAGATGTGATTGCTTTTTGTTCTGGACCACTTTAAATCTCATGGATTCTTTTATAGTGATTTATTTGTTCTACTCAAGTGCTACAAGAAGAGTTTCTTAACCCAATCTCGTCTGAAATTCAAGAGCTCAGAACTTACTAGTAGATTTACCTGGCGAAATGTGAGATAAAACATGGAAGATGGAGGAAGATTACTTTCCCTGCATAACATCTTCAACAACCATTGTTCTCAGCTAACTTTCGATCACATGGGTACATTATTCATCCCTTATATGTGACCACCCTGTAACTGTAACAGAATAATAGAGTTGGGAGGGACTTTGTAGATCTTTTTATCTAACACCTTATACAAGCAGGAAACCTTATACCATTTCAGACAAATCATTGTCCAATATCTTCTTTAAAACCGTTAGTGGCAGAGCACCCACAACTTCTGGAGGCAAGCCATTCCATTTATTAATTGTTCTAACTAACAAGAAATTTCTAGATTTTGAGATTGTCTCCTTGATTAGTTTCCATCCATTGCTCTAGTTCCCTTCTCTGCCTTTTGGGAGACAGTTGTCTGCTAGATTTGTCAGGAATCTGTTTGATCTTCTACTAAGTGTAGAATTTGTCAGATGTTGTCAGGGTAGTTAAAGTCTCCCATTAATATTGTGCTATGCTTCCTACATATTTTAGTTAACTGACTAGTAAAAAGTTCATCTATTTCCTCTAATTGGCTGGCCTGTGGTAAACAGCTACAGCAATATCATCCTTTTTCCCTTTTACAATGACCCAAATGCATTCAAGGTGGTTTTCAACATTGTTTATTGAGTCTGCTTCTTAAAAACAATTTAAATCCCTCTGGCTATACTGTATATTCCATTCATGGGTTTCACCCACTAAAGGACCAGTCCCACTGCACTTACGGATGCAAATGGTAAAACATGTATGTAAAACATTAAAAAAAGCTTGCCATCCGTTGGAAAATGCTATGCATCCGTTGTGTACTCATTGCATACTTGTTTCATATGCTCTGTCAAGCATCCATCCACTGTGATTTCATCCGTGCAAGAAGTTTTGAGCTGCACAAAACTTTGTGAACGGATGAACTTTCCACCGTGTACGATGTAAATCCGCGACATATGAGCAACAAATGTTCTATGTCCATTTATCATCTGTTAAACATCCGCTGTATCCTCTCTGCATCCTCTGGGCATCCTCGCAACTCACATCCACTGCAGATGAAAACGGAAAGAGGGAGGAAACAAAAGGTACACGGAACGTCTACACAGCGTTAGTAGCACGGAAATAGAAAGGATGCTCAGTGAACGGTTTGCATCCAATATACAGCCGCGCGGCATCCCCTTTCTTTCCTTTAGGCATACGTGATGGATCCGCTTCATCTGCTATGCATCCGCTTTGAAATTCTCCCCTGGAACCCCTTCGGAGGTGTCATCCCCTTCCATCCGCTTTCATCCGCTAGGCTTCCTATGAACATCCATTTAACATCCCTGCTACATACTACCCACGTCCGTTCTTTTACATTCTGTTTATGCAAATTTTGCCACTTTTTGGAGTGGATGACAATGGATGGAGCCACCCCCGAAATTTTGCTCGTCCGCTGTGCCCTTTATGCATACGTTTTGCATCCGTCGGCCAGTGGGACCGGGCCTTAACTTTCATTCCCACCAAGCGATTCCAGGAACTTTGTCAGATTTTCTACAACTCAGCAATCATCTGGAGTGAGTGAATCTGTTCAGAAACTGCAACAGTGTTGCTCAGAATGCTCACAACAAATGCATGCAACATAGAACACATTGTTGCTGAGATACAATATTTCCTTACAAGGCATCAGTTTATAAAGGAGTTTTGTTTATAGAAAAGATCAAAATAGTTTCTGATAGTTCATGTTGTTTTATTATATGGGTAGGTCTGTGCAAACCTTTGTTGAGTTGTATTTATTGAAAGCCCCTTCTAAACTGCTACAGAAAGCAAGCCCCTTGTCTATTTTTAAAAGAAGGAAAGCTACCATATTAGGTTTCTTTGCCTCATTCTAAGTTTTATCTATAGTTTCTTTGACTGGAAGAGCTTTCTGTTCATATGTTGTGGACATCAGGAGCCCAGCTATTGAGACTATTGGATGATCCTTCAAACATTCAAAATATTTTGACAAGTCAAATCCTGTCATCTGTGTGCATCAGTGAAATGAATCAGTTGCCAACCCAGTATGGTGGCTTTACTTCATCTATTGAAATGAAATCCTAAACAAGTACTTCTTTGGGGTCCTTGATGCTCTCTGAGCTTTCTTGAGACATTTCATGAGCAAACTAGGCACCATCATTTAACAATTTATCACATTTCAACTCAGAACTACAACTATTCTCTTCTATAAGTACATCTTCTTTCTTCCACACATTAACAATATAGTGCAGTTTCAAAAAATCATCAACACTGAAAAGTGTCCTAAAACAAACACAGCTAAGTGACAAAGCAAAAAAAATTAACTACAAAACAATTTCCTGAAGATATAAGAGGTTTGTTAGCTTGTTTGTTTTATAAGGAAGTGCTTACATGTACTTCTGTGCAAGCAAAAATATATTCCCTTGGTACCATGCTAACAATCTCTGCTTCAGATTGTGTAGAGGAATGAAAACACATTTCCCCCCTTTAAATAGGTTTCTTTATTTTCTAGCTGATAATTTTAAAAGGCAGCTCTGCTTCTGCCTCCTTTTGGACATCCTGTTTGGTTTTATGTATCACAGAGACTCTTTTAGGTGGCATCTGTTGGCCATTGGGGGAAAAGAAGAAGTCACAAGTGGCAGGAAAATTCTCTGGAATCTTCATTGCCTCAGACTGATACAAAAGGATCACAGGCAAAATAGCTGGAGGTGCTCTGCTGTGATCCTAAGGAGGATGTCCTAGAGGCTATATGACTGTCGGGATCTCCCTTTTTTATTCTTGTCAAGGAATATCCATCTGTACAAGTTGTCTTCCCAAGGCTATGAAAAGTCCTGCATGCTGTGCTACGTGGCCTTGGACTTCTGATGGGGGGGGGGGGGAAGGGAAGGTCTGTTTGAGTTGTGCACAGATATGGTTGTGAATGTATGGTTTGCTGCCTTAAGACGCTTTCTTAATAGTAAGTGGTTCACTTCATAAGATTCATGTTCTTAAAATAAAAGTGTGGCAATACTTGCGAGATGGCTTCTTGTTGAATGTATCCAAAAGAATTTCTTCCTTTGAACAATTATACCAGTGTGTACTTTCTTTTGCAGATTGCTCATTGGTGGTGTTTTTCACCAATGTGTTTGTTGCAAGAATTTAATTTCTTAAGATCCAACAATTTCTGGTTTATAGGCAGCGAATGAAAAGTAATAGTTTTTAGACATGAAGGGCTGCTGCATTACATTGTGCTTCAATAGGTGAAAGTGCACCAATTGTTTGTTTTCTGAAGTAGGATCATCCCAAATGAAAATAGAATCAGTGATGAAGTTATGGTTGCAAAGTGCCTGCCCAGCTAACTACTAGCTGAAATATGAAGCCACCAATAACTTTCATTTCCCACTAAACTATCCACCATCCATTGGATCAGTTTTCCTTCTTCAAATTACATAGGCTGGTACTGTCTCCCTTCCCCTTGCAATCCACAGAAAAGCTCCGGTGATCCCTTCTCTTCCTTGGCTGACTTGTGAAATGGTCTGACACTTTGCTGCAGGTCATGAGGAAAACTGCATCCCTGGTCCTCATTCTAATATGTTTCCAAAGAGCCCTCTCTTTCCAGGGAAGAAGAAGACTCACCCATTGATCTCTTGCATCATTCTGCCATCCCTACCTTGTAGCAGGCATCCCACTTGTTCCACCATACTTCCTATCCACATATAATATAGATTTGTGCTATTTCCCTTTACCTCACAACCAGTGGTGGGATTCAAAATTTTTTTACTACTAGTTCTGTGGGCATGGCCTGGTGGACATGGCAAGGGAAGGATCCTGTAAAATCTCCATTCCCACCCCACTAGTCTGCTTTCCAGCTGCATTCTCCTGTGCAGGGTAACAAAGGAAGACCCAGTTGATCAGCTGGGACTCGGGAGGCAGAGAATAGATGGGGCAGGGCAAGTCAGAGGTGGTATTTGCCAGTTTTCTAAACTACTCAAAATTTCTGCTACTGGTTCTCCAGAACTGGTCAGAACCTGCTGAATACCACCTCTGCTCACAACCCTCAGAACAGGCCAATAAAACCACTTCTTCCTTCTCCTCCTCCTCCTCCTCTTCTCCCCATACATCTTCCTTCCAATTTTGGGGGGGAGGGACGAACAAAGGGACTGCTGTGCTATGAGGAAAAATATCTCTCTCCTCCTTGTTCCAGTATGTTCCCCAAGGAACCCTTCTCTCAATGCAGGAAGAGGGCTCATTCCATCACTGGTATGCCCTCTCTCCAGCCATACTTTATTGGTAGGCATTCATGTCACTTCCTTTTTTTTCTCTCACTAACCACCATCATAAAAATATTTCATATTTTAGCCTTAGCCCAGAACCAGCCAATGACAGCTTGCCTACCATGTCTTGCCATTAGCCAATTAGGCACATGGACAAAAAAGGGATAGGAAAGAGGGTGGAATATGCTCTTCCCATCTTCCCTTGCACTAAGCAAACTAGAGGTTTCTAGGAAGTATAGTCAGAAGGTGCAGTGGTGCTGAGCTGGCCACAACTTCCCCAAATTTCATTCTCATGGAAGCCAGAGGTCCCACATCCAATTTCATTCAAATGAAGGTTACAAACAAATAGAAGCAAGAGTTTAATAATATAGGTAGAACATCATCCCAAGTAGTCTTGAATAGATGTTTCATTTTTTTCTGCAAAGTATCTCAATAATTATGATATAACATTTGCTCTGATTATTTTACAACTTCCCTGTTGCTAATAATGTACTTTTCTGAGATTGGTCATTGTTAGGTAAAGATCTGGGTTCTAGATCTCTAAATGGTCTTCTATGATAAATATTTCATTTGTTTTACCTCTTTCAATCCTAATGTATTCTACAGTTCTTGATATTCCATTTTTTTTGTCAAGGAGAAAGCTTCTCTACAGCCTAGATACTGACATAAGAAGTCATATTGCTCAAAGTCTTAGTCTAAAAGTTTTGGATACATTTTGCAAACTTATAATTACCTTATTCTTGTGCATATAATTGGCTTGTTCTTGTTCACAGCAGGCAGTAATATCCATGAAGATTAGCAGGTAAGCCAATTTGCCCTCTCTGCTTCTCTGGAGTAGCAACAAGGTCAGCCCCACTTAATATATCTCTGTCCTGTGAACACTTGGTGAACCTTTCAAGTTATCTGCTTTTCATATGGGATAGCTGATGTATCTAATGTAACACTTGGCTTTGTTCTATGCCATATTGCATCTAGAGTGGTTTCAATCACTTTTACTGATAATTGATTCTGTAAGTACAAGACAGTCATAATTACCATCAAAGGGTTGCTTATGGGGTTTGCAAAATGGTTTCAACCTGATTTGTGGACATGCTTAATTAAGTACAAGTGATACTTGACATCTTCACGTGCCTATGGTATATATTACACTTCATTCCTCCCACTTTCGGACTTTATACTGTCTTCTGTCTGCTCTTTGAAATTTTGTTCTAGACGAGAGATGAGACCTTGTCTGTTTACTTTCTGAACTGCATTACATAATGCTTAACTTTTAACTCCGAGAAACTGGGAGAGCCACTGTTCATTCAAACTTTCCCTTCGCACTGATTTGTTTTGTACCTTTTCAATTTAGTGAAATTGGTTGGAACAGTTCTGACTACTGATTGCTTTATTTTTCCTGTCCCTACTAATATTCCTCAGATCTACACCAGAATAAAAAAATTGCCTGAATTGAAGCTGGTGTTCTTTGGATATTTATTATTTCCTTACTTAATATATTTATATTTCATCCAGTGTTCTATGTGGTTCATAACTATAGTGAAAACCTGGAAGCATGAAACAACAAATCAGCAGTTATGTTAAGAAACATAACAGCAGGAATAAAAGTATGGAAACTATTGAAATAGCAAGTTAATCAAAACAGCAAGATTGGAGGTTTTTAGCAGGAAAAAACTCAACCCAAAACAACAACAAAAACCTTTGCATTGTCAGAAAGTAATTGAAGGAGAAATATACAAAGCAATAGGAAAGAGAGGGACATTTTTCAAGGAAAGGCAAAAAACTAAAACCCAACAAACTAAACCAAACCCTACAGGAGGGAGAAACAGATGTACACACCTCCCTTGGAAGTATAAATCAGAAAGCCATAGGAAAAAGAGAGCTTCTCCATTTTCATTTCTTCTCTCCCTTCTTTGTACAATTGCTCAGCCAGTACTGAAAATCCATTTGTGCATAAAGCTGGAATGGATGGAGCATTTTTCCTTTTACTAATAGAAAAAACAAATCTCAGGTACACATTTTATTGGAAATATCCCATACCGCATATAAAGTATATTTTGTGTTCAATCCATTATCCATTAATGCTGTGCTATGTGCTGAATAAGCTACAATTTTAAACCTTGGATAATTAGCAGGTTGGCAGTGATGCTATTTACTGCCTTGAATGCAATTAAGGAACAGCAACAGAGGAGTGACTAGCAATGTTCTACCTATCGACCATGAACCTAACGATGTTACTATTCAGTAGGCAGGTTAAAATAGGCACCTTTTTATTGGTGCTATATTTAATGTCACTAAGTGCCCTTTGTGTTTCATGGCAATTGTTCTCGCAAAGAGAGAAAAACCCCACTGGTCTGCTTGGATACTCTTGTAGTCCATTTGATACCTTCACCCCAATACTTCAAGGAAATTAAGCAAAACATGGACAAAATCCATAGCAGAACAGGCAATTACAACAGAGAAGATCATTGCATTCTAATAACAATATAATCTACTTTCAGTCCAAGGAAATTAAGCAAAACACGGACCAAAATCCAGGCCAGAACAGGCAATAACAACAGAGAGGATCATTGCATTATAATAGCAATATAATCTACTTTCCATCCAAAGTTCACAATATCAGAGATAGTAGCATTACACTTAATCTTAGAGGAGCAAGTTAGGAAAAAGTTTTAAGCATTCAGCTACAAGACAAAGCTGCACAAGTTCTCTTCAAAAACTAAGTGTTTCATTAGAAAGAGTTTTTAAATATATATATTAACACTCTGTCCACCTGAATCCAGCAGACATGCGTTTTGTCTTGCTCAGAGTGTAGGATTGTGCAAGAGTAATAATAGCTTCTGAGTTCTCAAGATGACTGTGGAGTTCTTCCCTGTAACTTTTGCACTCCTGTACTTTTTCACTTGGGGCTTTGGTCTAAAACTGCCGCTACTTCCATGGGTTCAGTAATTATGGAACAGAATTTAATGTGAAGCATAAGAAGGAGGACACAACCTTCTGGGAGCTGGTTCTTCCTTGAACTTTGGCCAATGGATTTTACTCGTGTCTGCACTCCCTCTTCATGATAAGTGGGGCTGACATTTTTGAATCTTTGTTTATTGGAGGGTTAAGTGAATTAATTTTAGCAAGAAAAATGGTTGCTTCAAACATTGTAGAGAATTAAAGTAGTTATGATATCTTTTCAAACCTTTTGCAAATCAATTTGATTTTTACCACTGTGGGTTTTAAGATTATTATACTGTAATCACTGCCCAAATCGTCATTGCCATAGAGCAGTGGTGGGATTCAAATTTTTGGACTACCGGTTCTGTGGGCATGGCAGGGAAAGGATATTGTAAAATCTCCAGTCAGAAGTGGTATTTGCCAGTTCCCGAACTACTCAAAATTTCTCCAGAACTGGTCAGAACCTGCTGAATACCACTTCTGCCATAGAGGTTTTAAAAAGAAACTATTTTCTTTATTGAAATGACCAGATACCTGACAAAGAACTGAAGCAAAAAGGGAATATGAGGTTTTAGATAATGATAATGATTTGTTTTAAAAAATCTAATATTGTAATATGATTGTTTGAATATGTGATAGCATGACATAAAAAGTCAAAATAACAGTAATAAAAAGAAGTGTAACATGCAAAATGAATTTTAACGAAAAGCAGTACTATAATTTGGAGCTTAATATTTCATTTCTGAATTTCAAGGAGAACCTAGGAAAAGTGGCAACTAATACATGGAGTCATGCTCATGAAAAGGTAATTCAATTGTCCTACCTACAATCCCTGAAGTCTGTCTGTCACCAAAATTGTTTTCCTAATGGCATGATGGATAGGGCAGTAGAAGACCTAATGAGTTATGTCCTCTATTTGATTAGCATAATAAAGACAAAGATGCTTCTGGTAGGCATTTCAAAATTTCCCTTTGTAAACTGCAAAAGGCATAGTCTATAAACAGGGGGATGTAAAAATTTTTGTTATTAGTCCACTGATAATATTTTCAAGAAAATGGGAGAAGACCGTTAATGGCAGTTGCAAAATGAAAATATAGATGGCTGTCACAATAGCAGCCCATTTGTGGATCCATTGTCTAATGCTTTTTTAACAACTCTAAATTTCCCCAAGTGGTGGCCAAGGATACAATTGTATAATATAAAAGTTGGTCAGTTGATTCTCACTAGCAAACTGTGAAAAGGAAACTGAAGTAGGTAGGGTTCTGGAAAGCTTTAAAAAAAAATTCTTATAGTAATGGAAAATGTCTTCTAACAGAGACTGAGAAGAGTCCTCCATCCTGAGAAAATTGTTCTAGACTATTGCCAATTATGAAATGCTAGTAATTTTTGCTTGACCATGATGCTTAAGGGGCAGTTCTGCTGCTAAATGACAGTCATAAAGTTGCAATGTCATGTGTTGAAACCTCCTGCTGGTTTCCCCAATGATTTTTCTTGACAGAAGCGAGCAAGGAAAGCAGCAAATGGAGTTCAAGTGACACTTCAAGCTCGCTGTAAAATCATAATTGTGAGCTGATTGCCAACCACCTCAGTCACGATCATGTGACACTGCAACAGTTGCAACTATGAGGATCTGTCATAAGTCCTCCTCATCAGCAGCGTCATCTTCAAGTGGTCACTGAACGAGTAGTAGTAGTTTGTTGAGGACTACCTGTAGGCTTCACATTCCATCTCAAAATCTCAGCCCCATTCAACTTTGGCTTATCACTTTGCCTTGAAATATTTTAAGTCCAGGACTACCCTCCTTTTGAATAAAAATCCCCTCCAGAGTAGTCCCGAATGGATATTGGACAGTTACTCAAACAGTTGGTAAAAGTATCATCTGAACCAGGGACTTGAAAACAATGAAGAAGGAACATTGCTCTTTTGGGGAGGCATTAATTGAATCAAATGTATTTAAAGCCCCTGTCACACAGCACCAATGGATGGAAAGAGGATGTAAAATGGAGAGAAACACTTGCCATCCATTGGTTAACGCGATGCTTCCGCTCTGTACTCATTGCATCCGTTTTTTATCCTCTCTATCCGTCCAGCATCCGTCTACTGACATTTCATCTGCTCAAAAAATTTTGAGCTGCACAAAACTTTTTGAGCGGAAAATGTATCCAACGCGTCCGTTCTGCATCCGCAATGCAAACGGGGAACATCCGTTCTACATCCATAATCTTCTGTTATGTGTCCGCTATATCCGCGAGGCATCTGCTGTGCATCTGCGCAACTCAAATCCTCTCCAGCAGAAAACGGACACAGTGAGGAAGCAAAACGGACGCGGAATGGACACGCAGCGTGAGTAGCACCTGGGAGGGTGGACCATACAGTCCCACTATGCTTGCACTGGAGGTTTATCTATCCCACAGCTTTTACCCATCCCACAGGTATCCCTGCCCATCGCACAGCTATTACCCATCCCACAGGTATCCCTGCCCATCCCACAGCTATTACCCATCCCACAGGTATCCATGCCCATCTCACTGCTATCTTAACCCATCCCACAAGCATGCAAAGGCTGAAACCATTTCTAAAAGTTTCCACCAAGACTTTATTTCCTAAAATAAATGAAGCAAGTGTGTGAAGCAAAGATAATCTTTATTAATAACAAGCTGTAAAAGAAAAATGACCCAAGTGTCCCAAGCAAAGATAAAGTCAAAAAGTAGCCAGCCAGTCTCTGGCACTCTTCTCTTCTCAGGTGTGCCCATAGTCTCAGGGGTGAAGCGTCCAGGTGCTATGGAGGTGGCTGCTGCTGGAGTGCTGGTCTGAGGCGCCATTGGGGTGCCTGGCCCTGAGAGAACAACAAGGGATGGTGTGTGGAGGAAGCTCTCAGAGAGCTGGCTCAGTCCTGTGATGTTGAGAGCCCCTTCCTCCAGGACATGGTGTGTCAGCCCCAATACCGATTACAGATGTTCTGAGGCCGGGCTTGGCTTTGGGGTGGAGGAAGGAGCAGTGTAGTGGGGATGTCTGTTCTGCAGGTGAGCGAGGTGAGGCGTGGGTGGCATCTGTGGTGTTGGTGGCATCTGTGGCATGGGTGGCATCTGTGGCATGGCTGGCATCAGTGGCATGGGTGGCATCGGTGGCATCAGTGGCACTGGTGGCATCCGATATACCTGTGCCTGGACTGGGAAGGGTGCCTGTGCTGCTGGAGCTCCTGGTAGCCGTAGCCTTGGTAGGTGAGGGCCTGTGGAAAGCCTTGGAAGGGCAGTGACATCACCTGGGGTGGAGGAGCAGACCTGGACTGGGTGGGAGCAGGTTCAGCTGGGTCTGGAGGGTTATGAAGAAGACTGGTGATCCTGTCCTTGATCACCTGGTACTGGGATTCGGACATGTCCATGAGGGTCTGGTTGACATAGGTGAGGAAGGGCTTGCAGTTGGAGGATGGTATGTCAGTGTGTACCAGCTGAGAGAGGAGATCTACACTGCTTCTGATGGTGTCCCTGATCTCCAGCAGGACAGTGTGGCTCTGCCCCTCCGGTCTGGCTCTCTGCCTGCTTTCTGTGGAGGTGGAGCTGGGGGTGGATGTGGGTTGGTCTCTGGTGGAAGTGCCCTCTCCTTGCTTCCACTGCGTCAGGGGGTCCTCCACGTGCTCCGCCATGGGAAGTGCAGCTGTCAGGGGGGTCTCCGTCGTGGCACGCTCCACAGATACCTGCCTGGACACAGGAGCTGACTCCCAGAAGAGCACTGGCTCTCTGCGGGCTGCCTGAGAGAGAGAGTTGTCAGAGGGGCTGCTCCTCTGTGGCGGATCTCACCCTCCAAGAAGCTGCACTTGGCCATCATGTAAGTCTCTCGGTCCGTCAGCTTGACTGTGGCCTGGCCAGATTTCTTGAGGTGCAGATTCCTGTACCAGGTGTGCATGTGCTTCCACCAGCTGAGGAGCACCTCCGAAGTGTAGCCCAGGCTCTCCGCCTTCTCTCTCCAAGCAGCCTGCTTCCTTTTGGTGTCTCGATAGGGCCTGTGTCCCTTCCGCCAAAGATACTCATTCTCCCTCAGCCATTCCAGCACCTCATCCTCATGTTCCTCTTCAATGGAGTATTGCCTCCTTTCCCATTCTCGTTCTCACGTATGCCTCTTCCTCCCTCTGGCAGGGCCATCTGGGCCCTCATCAGAGGGGTTTCGAGGTTGTAGGGGCTGCTCCACCACACCAGCAGCAGCAGCAGCAGCAACAACAACAGTAACAGCAAAAGCAGGACCAGCAGCACCAGCAGCACCAGCAGTACCAGCAGCACCAGCAGGACCAGGAGCAGCACCAGCAGAGTAAGTTCCAGCAGAAGCTCCAGCACCAGAAGAGTCAGCCCCAGCAGCAGAAGCCCCAGCAGAAGCAGGGTCAGGGCCAGGGGGTGGGATGGTGGCTTTGTCCCTCTTGCCAGGGCTGGCAGCAGATGGCAGAGACTTTCTCTTCTTCCCCATGGTTGTTGGCTGGCTTGCTGACTGGAGCTGTGTCTGGCAGCAGGTCTTTCCTCTGAATGGTGACCTGCTTACGAGCTGCTTCCCTTTATATCTTCGGGACTGATGCAATGCATCCTCCCCGCATGTGCAGTGAATGCTTTGTATCCGCCAGGCATCCGCTAGGCTTCCGCTCTACATCTGCTTCATCCGCTTGGCATCCGCTCTGCATCCGTTCCTTCCACTGTGCATCTGCTTCGCTGTGCTCCCCCGGAAGCCCTGCGGATGTGCCATCTGCTTCCATCCGCTTCCATCCACTAGGCTTCCGTGGAGCATCCACTTAACATCCTGGCTATGTCCTCCTTCCGTCCATTCCTTTCCGTTGTTGTCCGCTCTGCTTATGCAAATTCAGGGCACTTTTGAGAGCGGATAACAACAGATGGAACATTTTCTCATCCGCTGTGTCCTTTTTACATACGTTTTGCATCTGTCGGCCTATGTGACAGGCCCTTAATATTTTACGCTAAAGACCACTACTTCTGTTTTGTTACAGTCTATCAGTTTTCTTCTTCACAATAATCAATCAATCTGGTCAGCATTCTTCTCAGGCAAATGATTTCGGAGATAAGAGCCATGTCAGTAGCATCCATTAGAAGTGAGATTTTGCATTTGTTTGTTGAATAAAAAAAAGGGTAATTCCATGGCTGCCAAAGTATTATTAGTGTGATAAATAAAAAGGCAATGAGTAAACAGGCTTGTTTTGCACTGTTTCCATCGATACAGGACTTGTAAAACAAACATACAAGCACATTACATAGCAGAATATGAACTTGAATAATCTGATTGTATTTATTTTAAATTCCATGCTTGATCTCCTGTTTGGTTAAAGATTCTACAGAGTATTGAACCAAAATTTAGTGAGATATAATAATTTGCTATTCAGACTTTATTGGGTTCAGAGAAAGAGACCTTGTGAGTAAGGATTTTAATATTTTGATGACTGTATCAAAACTATCCTGCTTCTGAAGCTATCCATGCATCACTTTTATTTTAAACGATACAAAGCTTATAGGCAATCACCTTGATTAATTATCACATCAGAGTAGATGCTTAAATAATGTTGGAAAGAAATGGTTCAAGTTAGATATGTACAAACTCACAAGAATATTGTGAAAAGTTCAGCTTTGATCTGGAACATTTGAAAGCTTCAAATAGGCCAAAATCAAAGAAATCTTTTGTCACCAATCTCTTGCTATGGCCTCCAGCTGTTTTATTTAATTTTGGAAATTATTCACTGTAACCAAATGATTTAAGCTGCCATTGCTCAATTATACATCCAAGCAGATATGGAAAGGAATGGAATAGTTAATCATCATGGCTTGGTTACTCATAAAGAGGACATTTTATGGTGGCCCCTGGACTGTGGAACCTGCTTTCCTGAAGCTTAAGAAAGCTTCTTGTATTCCAGATAATCCTTAAAACCTCCCATTAGACTTTTAGCTCCTTTTGCTTGTGAGACTCCATATTCTGCATGTGAAAAAATGATGATTGTTTGTCTTTGATTTTTTTAACTTTTATTCATACAATGTCCAGAGCATTGAGATTGGCATGGTTAACAAATATTGTAAATAAAAGAGGCTTAAAGACTATTGCCTAAAAGCATCTGTGCTGATTTCAGACACTCCATAATAACAGCCTTCTGGTATTGCTTTGACATGAATAAAACATACATGCATGAAAGAACATCTATAGTGTTTAAGCACATTGAACAAAAAATAACTTGGAAATGGAACAGCTTTTTTAGATTACTAGTAGTAAACAATCTTTCTAAATAAAGTTGCATTTTTAAGACAAATGAAATCAATGTATTAGTTTTTAATTGTTCCAGCTTGAGGATTTGTTTTCAGGAATTAAAAGTGAGTTAGTAATGATAAAAAGATTAAAATACAGATTTCAAAATGATAATCTTCATGTGAGTAATCTTCATCCCAGAAGATGATACCAGACTATGCTTTTTATTAGCTACCTAATCAGTTTCTTAGTATCATCTTCCTATATCTCACCAACTTCTCATAAACGTTGTTTAAGTTATTGAAACATTTAAAATGTATAGATTTTAAAGAAAAACAAATACAAGAATCTATATTGGGAACTTCAGTCTTCTATTGGAGCTGCATACTAACTAGAAGAAAGTCAAGTTAATCATTTCTTGAAGCAGGACCTGCATTCATACATAGAAAATGAGACATTTTCATATTTTCTGGGATCTCATATGTATTAACAGAAGAGAAGAAAGTTGAGTAAGATTAATCTTCATCAAGGAGTTGGACCAGCTAGAGAAATCATGAATTCTCAAGAGCTCCTTCTGTACTAAAAGGGGCACTTGATAAAGGATAACATTTCTTCAAATTCTATTCATCCTTGCCAAGCCTTTGGATGAAACAGACTGTAATGAGAGATTAGTTTATGGAGACAAAGCCGGTAAGAATTAACACAATAAAGAGCTTAAATGCTGAGGACTAAATCTGAACAATGAATAATGAAAACCGTATTGCTTTATTTTGCAGTCAATTTCACTATGGCACTTCTTGTATGAAACATTGCAGTTCAGAAGAATAGCATCTGTAGTCTTTGTCTTCAACATTATTTCTCATCTTAGTAAGCACCTGAATTACACAATTGTAGATGAAAT
Organism: Laticauda colubrina; assembly: GCA_015471245.1. NCBI lineage: Eukaryota > Metazoa > Chordata > Lepidosauria > Squamata > Elapidae > Laticauda > Laticauda colubrina. The sequence continues at coordinate 4,560,496 of BLBF01000017.1, read as the reverse complement.
CAGAAATGTAATAGCGCTGCTCTGATTTTGAGTCAGAGCAAAATCTACTTCTCAGGACTTCTCAGAAGTACTATTACTACTAAATGTTTTGTTTGACTGTGTGATGAACTATAATTTAATAAACCTGCCTATCAACTGATTTCCAGACAATAGGGTGACTATCTTGAAATTCATTCTTGCAAATCCCAAAGGTGTTTTTTTCAAAAGGCAACTGGACTTTTGAACTGAAGAAGCTTCTTGGATGAGAAGTGAAATGTCTTCAAGGAAAAACAAAGTCCAGTTGCCTTTTGAGAAAAGCATCTTTAGTGGCAACCATGACCTGGATGACACTGTTCTTGCAAATTCCAATTAGGGGAATTTTTCATAGTCTTTATTTCTGCATGGAAGTGAATTTTATCTCTGCACTTTGGGATTTCACAAGATTATTTGCTGCAAACCAGGTAGAATGAATGCTATTTTAGGGGAAAAAAAATAGAGTACATGAACTTCAAGCTCCAATCTTCAAAGACAATCTTCTCCAAAGAAATGGTGATAAAAACCAGCTCAAAGTCACATTTAGTAGTAATGTAATTAACATTTTTCATCAGAATAGGAATTACATGCACTCTTATTTCAGTGCAAAGTCCAAAGACTTTGTTTTTTGGAAGCTGGCAGATTAGTATCGAATGGTGTTTGAATGAGATCTCTTATTTTCCTATTCAGAAGTCTCTTAGTTGGTCATGCAAGAGTTTTTCTTTTCATGTTGCCGTATGACGATAAATAAAATGGAACTTAACATATTCTGTAGTCCTCTGAGTTATTATCAGCGCTAAAGTGTTAAGTGAAAAATAATTTGCTATTAACTGCAATCCTCATCCTAAATAAAATTAGATCAAAGGAGTTTTACAGAAAAATATCATGTCATGATAGCAATTACACAGCTACAATTGCATAATACTGGGGATATTTTATACATTCCATTGATGTTCCCACTAACTAAAAAACAACAACAAAGAATATATATAATCAATTGCTTAAAAGAAATGGTGCTTCTTATGCGAATCCAAAACCAAAAATGACTTTATTGTTAACAATAACTATATAAAATTATTCTTGTTGCATTAGGGCATCAGAACCTTTTAATTTTTAGTTCATGAAGTTTTATATATTTTTCAAAAATAAGTATTTTTCCCATAAGAAAATTTACAAAGTCTATATAAAAGTCATATTTTAATTGAAAAGGTTATTTTTTTGAAGATTGTTTTTTTTTTAAAGGTTATTTTTTTTTAAAAAAAAAAATCCAGTTTCTGAAAGCTCCAGAATTTCTCAATAGTCAAAACAAAAACAGAGGCTAGAAGACAGCAGAAATTGAAGGTTACACACCCAATTTTTAAAGAGGAAATGTGATTGGAGAACATTCAGTTGAAGCTGTTTCAAATTTCAGGCCAGCAGGCATAAGACTAGAGTCACATATTGTGCTAAATCATTATTTACTTAATTATGGAATAAACCACAGTTGGCTGGGCTCCTACAGTACATTAATCTATAAATTATGGTGTATAAACCACAATGGTTTGATCCATATGACACATTAAATCAAAGCCAAACAAGGCTTATTAAGTATAATGTAACCCAGGCTTGAAGGAGCTGTAGAGTAATTTAAAACTCTTTTAGTACCTAGCAGAGTCAATCTAATGTATGTTCTGTTTTAAAATGTTGACCATCTAACCAAGAGGGTTAACCTCTAACCAAGAGGAGTGGGGGAAGCAGCAGAAGACACTTTAACAGCTTCCCCACTTTGCAGAAGAGCTTGATTGATGAACAGATTTGGAGATATGGAACTCTTGCATCATATGCATGACATTTATTGTTGTTGTTTTATTCATTTTGTTGTGTCTGACTCTTGGTAACTTTATAGGCAAGTGCATTCTGTGCTACTCTATCAAAGAGTTGGATGTTCATCTTTGTATCAGTTTTGCTATTATCAAGTCAACATGTACTTTGTTTGCTCCTTCTTCTTATTCCACTAACCATTCCTATCATCATTGACTTCTCCAATGAATTTGCATACATGACATGCCAAAGTAAATTAGATATAGTCTTATGATTTTAACTTCTAGTGATGTGTCCAGTTTTATACAATTCAGATGTGTGTGGCCTTTAAATTATAGGTCATGGTTTAATATAAATTGGACATTTCCCCGACTAATAAGGATTGCGAGAATCAAATAATTCACTGCATTTTAAACAATTGGAATACGCTTAGTATATAAAGCCCATGTCACACTGAACCAACGGATGCAAAGAGGATGTAAAACGGACAAAAAACCTTGCCATCCGTTGGTTAATGCGATGTATCCGTTCTGTACTCACTGCCTCCGTTTTGCTTCGTCTCTATCCGTCCAGCATCCGTTTATGGACGTTTCATCCGCTCCAAAAGTTTTGGGCTGCCTAAAACTTTTGCACGGAAAATGTATCCAGTTCATCCATTCTGCATCCGCTACGCATCCGTTATGCATCCCCTATATCCGCTAGGCATCCGTTCCGTATCCGCGCAACTCGCATCCGCCCGGACGCAGGGAGGACGCGGAACGGACGCGGAACGGACGCGGAACGGATGCAGAACGGATGCCTAGCGGATGCAGCACAGAAACAAAGCATGTAAAACGGAAAAAACGTTCGCAAAGGGGACTTATCTCGGATATTAAGGATGTCTAGAGGATGCCTAGAGGATGACTAGAGAATGCCTAGCGGAAAACCTATACTGCCTATAAAAAGGGGGAGCAACTCGCCTGCATCTCACTTTCAGAACAGCAGCCCAGCTGTGCAGACCTCTGCAGCCTTCATCTGCCTCTTCCTCTTCCACAGGATCCAGTTATGAACACCGTGGATTGTGACAAAGTCCTTTCGGCAGCCACCATCCTTCTGCAACAGTGCGAAACCATCTATAGGCTCTGTGAACTCTACTACGGGAAGAAAAGGAGGCACCCAAAAAAAGTCTGGGTCCAAGGATGGTTCACCAGAAGAGCAGAGGACGGACTGTACAATAAGCTGATGGTGGAGCTGAGGAACGAAGACACTCATGCATTCCAGAACTTCATGAGGATGCCTCCAGCCATGTTTGATGAAGTTGTGCAGCGCCTGACACCCAGGTTGACCAAGACAAACACCAACTTCCCACCCAGCATGGAACCTGGGCTCAGGGTGGCACTCACTCTGCACCACCTGGCCTCAGGGACTACCTACAGGAGCATGCAGTACGGCTGGAGGGTGCCACCCAGCACCATCAGCTTTGTGGTCAGAGAAGTGGTGCAGGCCATCATTGAAGAGTACATGGAGGAGCTCCTCCAGTGCCTCTCCACTGAAGAAGGCTGGAAGAAAGTTGCAGAACAGTAGTATCAGAAGTGGAACTTCCACCACACCGTTGGAGCCATAGATGGGAAGCACGTGGCCTGCAAAGCGCCAGCCAAGTCGGGGTCCACTTATCACAACTACAAGGGCTTCTTCAGCATCATCCTCTTCGCCATGGTCGATGCTGACTATAAGTTCATGTACATCGATGCTTCAGGCAACGGCTCATCTTCAGATGCCCAGGTATACAACGCCAGTCACCTCAAGGAGGGGCTGGAAAGCAACCTCATCATAGGCTTTCCAGATTCAGACGCCCTGCCCAACGACACACAAGATGTGCCCTACTTCATCATGGGGGATGATGCCTTCTCCCTCACAACCTACCTCATGAAGCCCTACACCTCCAAATACCTCACCCATGAAGAGAGGATCTTCAACTACAGGCTGTTCAGGGCAAGACGGGTGGTGGAGAACGCCTTTGGCATCCTGGCCAACAGGTTCCAGGTACTTCTCACCACCATGCAGCATCGCCCAGAGACCGTGAGGAGGATCGTGGAAGCTTGCTGCATCCTGCACAATCTCATGCGCACCTGCTACCCAGTCTTGCAGAACAGGCTTGTGGACCATGAACAAGGCAATGGGGACATGGAGACTGGGGAATGGAGGCAAGGGCAGAACCTGATCGACACTGAGGATGTGCAAGGGCCCAACAGAGCCTCACGTGAGGTGAAGAAGCAGCGCAACCTCCTGAAACACTGGTGCAACTCCCCAGCTGAAGCAGTGGAGTGGCAAGACAGGATGGTAAATGCTAAATGGATGCTTCCTTCAGCCTGTCTCATCACACGGATGAGATTGGGCAATGTATGTTGAGTGGCCCTACAATGAACAGGGCATTTAATAAAGAGTTGTGTTTATGTTGACATGTGTGGATGATTGATTATATTGTTATTGATAATAAAGGGCCATAGGTGTGGCACCTGGGAGGGTGGACCATACAGTCCCACTATGCTTGCACTGGAGGTTTATCTATCCCACAGCTATTACCCATCCCAAAGGTATCCCTGCCCATCCCACTGCTATCCTTACCCATCCCACAAGCTTGCAAAGGCTTAAACCATTTCTAAAAGTTTCCACCAAGACTTTATTAAAAAATAGAAATGAAGCAAGTGTGTGAATCATAAATAGACTTTATTAACAACAAGCTATAAGACAAAAATGAGTCTCTGGCACTCCTTTTGGTCGCTCAGTCCCAGGGGTGAAGGGTGCAGGTGCTGTGGAGGTGGCTGGTGCTGGAGTGCTTGTCATCAGCTCCTCCAGAAGCAGAAGCAGCAGAAGCCCCAGCCCCAGAAGAGCGAGCCCATGCTGCAGAAGCCCCAGCAGAATGAGAGTGAGGGCCAGGGGGCGGGATGGTAGCCCTGTCCCTCTTGCCAGGGCTGGCAGAAGATGGCTGAGGCTTGCTGTGCTTCCTCATGGTTGTGGGGTTGATGACTGGCAGGGAGGCTGGCAGGAACCAAGGCTGGCAGCAAGGCTGGCAGGGAGGCAGGCACCAAGGCAGACAGCAAGGCTGGCAGCAAGGCTGGCAGGCAGACATGCAGGCAGGGCAGGCAAGGCAGTCGATGTGTCCGGCAGCAGGTCTTTCCTCTGAATGTTGACCTGCTTCTAAGCTGCTTCCGTTATATCTGCGGGCTGATGCAATGCATCCTCCCCGCATGTGCAAATTACACCAGGCATCCACTAGGCTTCCACTCTGCATCCGCTGTGCATCCGCTGTGCATCCGCTGTGCATCCGCTGTGCATCCGCTGTGCATCCGCTTCATCCATTCGGCGTCCGCTCTGCATCCGCTGTTTCCGTTCCGCGTCCACTTTGCTGAGGTCCCTCGGAAGCCTAGCGGATGTGCCATCTGCTCTCATCCGCTTCCATCCGCTGGGCTTCCATTCTGCATCCACTTTGCATCCGCCCTGCGTCCTCCCCGCGTCTGTGTTATCTGCTCCGGTTATGCAAACTTTTGCCCCTTTTGAGAGCGGATAATAACGGATGGAACATTTTGCTCCTCCGCTGTGTCCTTTTTGCATCCGTTGGCCAGTGTGACATGGGCTTAAGCAGCTTATAGGAAATAGGTGCATAACTAACTTCATTTATTATACAGGAAATCAGAGGTCAAATCAGAGCCAGGTATGTTTTCTTGTATTTTCTTACAACAACCTTATGAAGCTTATTATGATGACAGATAGATAATGTAGTTTCCTGGACCATGTTGAAATATCCTCAAATTTGTAACCATTGAAGAAAGATGAATGTAAAAGGAAAGGCACCACATCATGGGGATTACTTGATAGACTTTTTTGGAAAATCATACTTGGGATTTTTGACCTTTCTTTCTAAAATAGTTCTTCAGCATGAATAGCTTTTTATATACAGCTAAAATTACATTCCACTGGCTCAAACACATATCTGGGCAGTAAACATTTTCTTATAGTAGACGGGTGGAATCACTTCTCTTCCTGTCATTTGTAAAAGCACAAATGCTTTGTTTGACTTTTTTTAGGAACATGAAGAACTACCTAAGAGGCCAATAATATAACTAGGTGGGGCCTATACTGAAATTATGGATCTCTTCCTGCAACACATCAAGATTTTCTCTCAGAGTTATATCTTTTTCCTTTGAGATGCTAAGATATCATGCATGTTGTTTCTTCATGCTTTGCATTTGATCTTTCATTTCCCCCAGAGATTACAAAATGCCTTTCCAAAGTTTTAGTAACTGGTCTGTTTGGATTCAGTAGCTTGTTCTTGTTGCTGTTCTTCCTCTTACTGTTTAATTATATGTACACACTGTACAACTGCCACCTTAATAAAACTGTCAGACACTATTAGGGCACCATTTATATCTTGCAGTGCGACAGATTTATTTTTAAAACTGGATATATATTCGGGGTTACAAGGAAAGCAATTGACTCAGAGAAACCAAAACAGTAGAAGCCTTTATATTTCTTTACTGTACAGCAAAACTATTTACAATAGATATTTACAGTAGGCATTTACAAGAAGATCCCGATGCTTGGTTTCTTCTTAAGTGTTCCTCCAGAAACTATTTTCCTCTAATACTCCTCTTAATGCTTAACTTCTTTCCATTTCATTCTGTCTTCCTCCCCTATTTCTGTGCTAATCAAGAGAGAATGATAAAGGAGGGTGCTCAGCACTGCTCATCAACCTTCCTTGGAGAAAGAATCTAACTCAAGAGCTTTCTGCCCATCCTTCCCCACAGACTAGGGCTTCAGCAAAGACTCAGACTCTGTCTGTATCCAGCTGTCTCCCTCCTTCAGCTCCTCACTCTCTCTGTATCTAGCTGTCTTGGATCCTGACTGAATTCTCTGGAATTTTGCTTCTCTTCCTCTGAGGAAGCCACATATGAACTTCTCCTTTCCAGCCTGGGGACTGTCAATTGCTCTGCATTCTCACCCCAGCTTTCATCTCCAATTTTTCTTTCCAGCTTGGTAGTTGGACAAAAAAACTACCAAGGTACAAAAGCCTTGGTAGTTTTCTTTCCTCTCCTCCCTCTTTGTCTCCAATTTTGGGTTAGACCCAGGGGAGGGATTCTACCAGTTCACACCTATTCACTAGAACCGGTTGTTAACATTCTAAGCAGTTCAGAGAACGGGTTGTTAGAAGAAATTACTGGCCTAATCCTGTAAGGAAGGCAGGAAGGAAACGTTCTGGTGTTGCTTACAGAAACTGCCTTTTCATTAACCCTTATTACATTCTTGGCAGGACTAGACTTCCTGTCTCAGGAACTTCTCTGGAGTTTTTTTCCCTTCCTTTGTTGGTACTTTGCTTGTGTGGAGTGACCATTTGAAGTTACAATGGCACTGAAAAAAATGACTTATGACCATTTTTCACATTTATGACTTGCAGCATCCCCACAGTCATGAGAGGCCAGGCGAGGAGATGCGTGCCTCAATGTGAGTGACATTGAATTGGCCACACCCAGCCAATAACATGACCACCAAGCCATGTCCACCCAGACATGACCACCAAGCCACGCCCATCAACTAAGCCATGCCCACAGAACCAGTTGTTAAAAATTTGAATCCCAACCCTGGTTAGACCACCAACATGTCCCCCAGTAACTGAGGAGGCACCTCAGAGCTTTGATTCCCAGATTTGTATTTGTACCTATGTACAAAACTGAACTTATGGAATGCTGTCTATCTTTCCCCACAACAGGCCTGGCTAGTAAGCAGGGGAGCTCCTGAGCCCTAGTGACAGTCCACTTGCACTTCATGACCATATCTGAACGTCTTCTCCCCTTTTCTCTCTCCATTTGTTAACAAGCCAACACAACAGGATCTATTCCAGGCCACTAAAACCACAACAATATCATCTTTCCAGATGCTTTGGGCTATTATTCCCAGAAGCCCATGTTGCTCCAACTAAAGGTCAGTGAATTCTATACATTTTAGTCTAAAACTCCAGAGGACACCAGTTTGTAGATTTTTTTTTTTTTTGCAAATGTACAACCTGCTGTGTTCTCTAATGGTTTCCTGTTTATTTACCAACTGTACATTCATAAGAATGCATCAATGCATTGCTCTGCATCCTGTAAAGATAGCAAAATAACCAGCTGGAAAATAATAGTTTTCTGTGAGACTTTCAGCACACAGTCTTCCAACCTAAAAACATTCTGTTATGCCATGCCTCAAAGAAAAATAAAGATTTGATAGAATTATGTTTGTTCAAAAATATGGTTTCTGATTTGGAAATTTCCAAAGTGCATTTCTTCATTGTTTCTGACCACACCGGTCAAACACATTTACATTTTGAAAACATTGCAAGCTCAGTCTTAGAATGACAGTGATTTTGCTGAAAATAAAGCCTGATGCTGCCTTGAACTCAGAGTGATTTCAATAATATAGCTCATTTCATATTATCCAGTACATCCAAGGAAAATTTTTGGCCTGAAAGCATTTGCTTTCTGATTTATTGATAACTTAAGTAAGACCTACTACATTGGCAAGCTACTTCTTGATAACAACATTTATTGCCAGGAGATATTTTAAATGCCTGGAGTAAGATGTACTGTGCTAAAATACCATATTTGTTATAACTTAAATGCGGGAAAGCTTATAATATTAGCTAAGAACTGTTTCTTTGACCCACATTATCAAAATACTAATGCCAGTTCAGAAGCTTTTACATATTTTTATACCTAACTCTATTCTTAAAATTTTCAATGTTAAAAATGGTTAGATATGAAAATACGTAAAAACCAATTGCTAGCTGTTATTTTTAAAATCATTCATTGTGAGCTAGTTTATCAAGGGCAACAATAAAAGAATAACTGGTACAATGATAAATGGCATTACAAAAGCTAAGAGAAGATAAATGAGAAAAAAATAATTAAAACAGAGGAGAAAAACTGACATTTAAAGTGGAAACACAAGTTAATATATATTAAAATAAATGTATAATAGAACTGCAATCTTAAAAATTACAATTTAAGTGCTCATGCACAGAATCCTATTGATCATTTTCCCCACATAATATATATTCATTTTCCATTTAGGATTTTAAGTAAGATAGCATCTATGGAGTGAGAAGTGTCAAAATCATAAAGATGCCATTTGCAAAGAATTGTCCATCACTATCCCTTCCAATTGCCCATGAGAAAAAAAGCCTTTTTAAAAAAATAAAATAAAGTGAAAATGAACTTGGTAAGTAGTCTATCTTGCCCTGTATTGAGCCTGGAAGGAGATCAAATACAGCACTGCTGTTTGGAAGAATACCCCATTTCACAAATTCTTCCTGTGTTAGAACTCAACCACACAGCAATGGTAAAAGTGTTTCCCTCTCAAGCTTGTGACAAGAGGAAAGTATATCACTATAAAAAGGTTACTCTACAGCTGACCTTTAATGCCTCTAAGCGGTGAGGCTGGTATGCTGCTACCTTCACAGGACATGTAGATAACATTCAGGGCAACAACTGCTGAGTTTCTGGCTGCCTTTTTCCTTCCTACCCAGCAGGAAAAGCAAGAACTAACTGCTATATGGAAGGACAAGATTCAGAGTTTTCATTTTTCTTTACATGTTTCTGCTTTACTTACATGCTTATTATGTCAAAAAGGGAGACTGTGGATATGTACATTTTTGGCTTGCTTGTATCGAGTGATGATAAATTGTCTTGGGCTGTATATAAAATATATAATATGTTTGGGCTACATCGACTGATGATAAATTGTCTTGGGCTGCATATAAAATGTATAATATAGCGTGTATGTATGTGTGTGTCATCCTTTTTTTAAAATATTTTTTATTATCATCATGTAAGATCTTAACACCTAGGTATGTAACTAGCTGTCCAGGATCACACTGAGCCAAAAAGCTTTGCATGAGGTAAATAAACATGTTGAGATAGACCATCCAGGCAGCATAATACTTCTTTTTTATGAGGTGTAATAATCAGGGAATTGTAACTGGACAGGTCAATATTCTTATAGCTTGATTCTTCTATGGTTCTTTCAAGCCATGCCATAAGTCAGGAGTGTCAAACTAATGTTGTCATGGTGGCATCATGTGAGTATTGGGACTTTTTCCCTTTCACTAAACTGGGCATGGGCATGGCTAGCACGTGACACATCTGGCCCATGGGCTGGAAGTTTGACAGCCCTGTCATAAGTTGTCCAGTACCTTGGAAGATGAGTTGTATATAGACTATATCCCCACAACAGAAATATGGATGTAAAGGGTGATGGAGTTAGCAGAGATGACAGCATTGACTGTTTTTAATTAGAGAAAATAACATGTCCAGATTTGCTTATATCTGGAAACCTCTTCTGGGCTTTGTGCTGGAGACAGAAAATAATGGAATCTTAATCTTGTATTTTGCTAATTAAGTCAGTTTATTATTATAGAAATGGTTAGTATTTCTTAAGTAGATAAAGTAAAAAGTTGAATTTGCAATTCTATCTTCTATTGTGTTATGCTGAAAAAGTTGGGTCAATGCCTTTTGTTTTCTTCTCCCCTTTCCCCTACCCTTCTCTTTCCTCTTTCTTTCTCTTTCTTATTTGCCTACTATTTTTATTTTTGTTTGTATTTTATATTATAATAATCCTATTTTTTTTTTAAAGGCTTACTCTCCATTCACTTTATCACTTATCTGCCAGCAAGGAAAAATGTTACTGGGCAAAATCTTGCTTGCTAATGGAAATACTGATTTCTGATCTTCAGTAATACATGGTTTGGAACCTTCATGAACCTTCAGTAATACATGGTTTGGATTCAAAATCGTCTCCAAAAGAAAGGTTGAGCAAATGAAGGATTCAGTCTATTTGGCAACTACAGCTGAAATGTTTGTAAGGCTGCAGATCCAATTGCTAAATGAAAGGGGTGTTCCCAGAGAAGAAGACCTTTGATTTGTAGCCCAGATAGTTTGCTGATTCTGGTACAACTCCTCTAGGTATCTTAGAATTTCCTCATGAGAGGTTTTTTTTTTTTTTTCATTCATTAATTCATTTTGTGATATGAGGAAAAATATTCCTTACTTGCTGGGACACCTTAGACTGGCTTCAGGGTGCCTCAGGAGAAATATGGTGATGAGATAGAGATTGTGTTGCAAGAACAAGTCTTTAAGAAATGATGAATGGAGCACATCTTTACATTACAACAAGCAGAATACATTGAGTGATCCCTTAGTACCATGAGAAGATTCTACTGTTCCTCCACTAAGTGTCATGCTTCTCAAAGTATTGAAGGGCAACAAGATTTCAGGAGTGGGAAATGTGAGTAATCATATAGCTTATTTTCCAAATAAAAAGGAAGCTAGGTCAAACAGTGCTATGAAGAATGAGAAATTTATTCACATAGACTAAAAAGAGTTTACAGATTATGAGATACAAAAACCACCTTAATCAGATATCTTACAAAATGGGAATTTTCCTAACAAATACATCTTTGTGGGTATAGTCCTATCCTGATCTCATCATCCAAAGAGCTCTGCTTGCAGTTTTCAGGTGTTGTAGATAACCAATGCTTGGTTCCGTTCCTTGAGTGCTATGATGATTTGAAATCTCATTTCCTCATAGTTGGGATTTTTCTGATTTGATATTGTGGTCTATTTCTGGATGGCTTGATGAAATGGCTTGATGGCTTGATGAAATGGAAGCTTACTGCTTTCATGATTTTTCAGTACCTAATCCTATAATTTGTATTTTTATTATCTGAATTAATCTCCTTGTAGTAAATTTTTTCTTAAATCTTAAAGTATTATAAAAGCCATTATAAGACTATTCTAATATATTACATGGCTAGGCTGATGTGGATTTCTACAGAACTGCTCCTTTCAGGTCGAACTGATCTATCCATTATGTTCCTCATATCAAAAGCCATTGGTTGTTCCTCAATTTGGGAAGATGAGAGAAACATGTTCTCCAACTAGTATTTTTTACTGATGTCACTTTCCTTATGAAATGGTATTTCCTTAGATGCTAGATTGGCACTGACCTTGTGGTACTCTGAAAGCTGGTTAAAACTAATACCTCTCAGAGAGCTATTCAAGGATGTTTGGGGTTCCTTTTGATATTAGTGGTCAGGTAGTTATTATTTCATCAGTTTTTTTTCTTACTGTAATATTTTGTTACTTTTTTAATGTCTACTTTTGTTAACTGCCAGAAGTCAGATTTTAGAGTCTGTGGCAATATACAAAAATGACATAGAAATAAATACATAAATATATTTAGCAATGTTAGAATCTCCTGTTTACCTCAGCACAAATAAGAAAACATACTTACTGTTGTTTTGTCAGAGGTAGACACCCTGATGTTTTCCATATGCTTTGAACATCAAACACCTATTAACTTTCAGTAGCATAGCTAATGGCAAGGAATTCTTAGAATTATTATCCAAAATAATAGGAGGGCACCAGATTGCATATCTCTGCCTCAAGCCTAGTCACTCAGAGAACTTGAGGAGAGAGAAATTCCCCCCCCCCCCCCGCAGCATCAAGAAGTGTTTGTGTTGGACAAAATCTTAAATAAGATTATCTCTGTATAAGTAGTAATAATGCAGCAAAATTGTCAAAACAACAAACAAAAGTAGGGATCAGTGCTATTGAATTCTCTCTTATTCCCCCCCCCCCCCGAACCCAGTCAGTAACAAATCCTATAAAAATGTAATTTCCATTAAATCTAAGAATTCAGAATGTTAAATATTCTTAGAAACTAAGCATCCTAAGAAATATGGGCTATTGCCAAAACAGGCAGGTCTGAATTAAATTTGGAGCTCCCTCTCTGTATGAGTCCAGGACTTTTCAGCTCCTGCTTCTCTGCCTCTAGCTTTTCTCCTTGGCTGGCATGCCCCTAGCTGTTCAGCCAGTGGGCCACGGCCCTTCCATCCAGGCCCTTTGGTGTGGCCCATTTGACGAAACACTCTTCATCCCAGGCTTTTGGCTGCCCAGGACAGTTAGCTGCCAGCCAATTGGCTAGCTGCCAATGCTGGCAGATAGAAGCCATGGTGTGATTGATCACAGGGATGGGGGGGTTGGGAGGTATCCTAGCTTTAGAAGGAGAGAGGGAAGGAGGAAGGGAAGTGGGAGAGAGAGAAGGGAGACAAGAAAGAAAAGAAAGAAAGAAAAGGAAGAGAAAGAAAGAAAGGGAGGGAGGGAGAGAGGGAGGTAGGAAAGGGTTAGAATTAGGGTTAGGGTTAAGGTTAGAGTATCCACCCAAAAGAATAACTCTTTTGGATGAAGTTGGCTTACTTACTGCCCCACCCCACCCCTGCTCTTTCTTCTTATTCATTATCAGGATGGCACAATCAGGTATCAGGGAGCTTCCATCCCCTCCCTTTCCTTTTCCTAACAAGTGTCTGATGCCATTTGGCTGCAGCGCCTTCTCCAACCCACCAATCCCACCCCTGCGATTGATTATACCATGGCTTCTGGCTGCCAGCCGATTGGCTGATGACCAATTGCCAAAAGTCAATTGGCCAAAAGCCTGGGACAAACAATGTTTCATTGAAGGGGCCGCACCAAAGGGCCTGGGATGGAGTGTATAGCTGGGGTGTGTCAGCTGAGGAGAAAAGCTAGTGGTGAATGCACAGAGGTGGAATCCTGGTGGAGAAGCGAGCATGGCCAAGGGTAGAAGTGGAAAAGTCCCATTCCGTTCTGTACTCTTTGGTACAATTTGCTCTGCTCCCTAATTTTACTGTGCTTTTTCTCAATCATACCAAGCAGTGATGTGGAGATGTCACTGATTTGTACTAGAGGAGAGAGAACATGACATTTGTACTCTTGTTTTCATTGGCAGCTTTGCATGAGTGCCACATTTTGTTCTAACACTGAAATGAATTATTAGATAAAAAAGAAAACAGACTAATTTGTGCCAAATGTGGCCTCTATGGTGGACTAGAGATGTTCCTCTTCTAGCTGAAGGGTTATGTGTAACAAGTTATCATTAGCTGAACATTGCTAATAAAAATATAATTCCAGAAATACTGTAGATCCTACCAGTTTACAAAAGTAAGTCTTAATGAACAAACTTTCTTTCAAAATGCAAAAACATAAATAAGTTTCCTAGCAAAAGTTTAAATCCCAACATTTATGGGATTTGTTTGCTTCCAGTTAATGTAATTGTAGTGCAGTCCAGAGAAAATGTATTCCTGTTGAACTGAGTTTCATTGTGTTGCAGCCAATCAGTTTTGTGACAGAGCTATTTCTGTTTATGATGTTTTATTTGTTCCCTTATCTTTTTATGCCTCCTACTGTTTTATTTCCATTTGCATTTTTACTTCTCTTGGGTACTGCAGTGAGAATATTTAGTATTGCCTCCAAGTTTTCTGCCAGCTCCCACTTCTGCTCAATGTCTTGAAGCATATGGCCATTAAAGATACATTTCCTAATCTTGCTTTAATCCTGAGGCTCATTACCTTGCACTTCTCTGTTCTGAGTTACTTCATCTGCCCGTACTCTAAGTCAATTCAAGTCATTCCAAATTTGATTGTTTTCCTGCTTCTTATTGACCGTTCTTATCATAGGCTCAGCAGCCAATTTAATCTCCTTTCTCTCATATGTAAAGCCAACAATTTCAGCACAAACAGTAGCCACTTTCTTTTATCCCAAGAGCTATTTAGATTCTCTGCTTTTAGGTAGTTTTATTTTATGCCATTCATAAACTCATATTTAGCCATTTTCTTCTTCATGTGTTGTAAATCGATGTTCTATACTAACTCTACCTCCCCAAGTTTAGAGTTAATACATGTTGCTCTGCTATGCTCAGCAAAGCCTTATTGTTTGTCCCAGTTTTATTCTTAATTAAAGTATATATGTCTTAAGTAGTTAAAGAGGCAGTTTGGGATAGTAGTTAAATCATCAGAGTGAAAACTGGGAGACTGGGAATTCTAGTGCTATATTGGGCACAAAGCCAGCTGGGTGAACTTAGGAGACATACTCTGTCTTAACTCTGGGAAGCAGACAATGGTAAACCACTTCTAAAAAAAAACCCTTGCCAAATAAACCACAGGGACTAGTCCAGGCAGTCAAAAGGAATAAAACAACAACACAACAACTCAAAGACTAAATAAATAAATAAATAACCCCCCCATTCACCTCCCCCCCAAGAATCCTGTCATATTCTGCATCCTTAAAATGATCACCAAGAGTATCCTCGATTTTTTAAAAATTATTTGATTCTTTTTCAGGAATAATATGTGAAGATTCAGTGCATCCATTTTTTCCTCTGATACGATCCATTATGAAATCTGTTACAGTGCCATTCTATTACCTGAAATTAATCCATTAATCAGTCATCATTGATTCTTTTAAATTTTGAAAAATTGGACATCAGATATTCTATTAATGGCATTCAGGAATGATGCTTTCTATCATTTTAATAGTATTTTACAAGATTCAATAGTGCATAAATTCACAAGTTCTCAGTAACTCCTTTCTAAGAATAGTCCAATATTATGCTGGTATGAGCTTATACCCCAGTCTACTGAATGGTGATAACTTCAGATACAATTGTGGATTTTCAGGCTTCTGATATTTAAGGATCCATTCATTGGACACTTATAACTACTTGTGATGAATTACTTATTTTAATGTAGTGCCAGAAATATCTTCTGCACCTTTCCCCGCCATTCTCACTCAATACAGTGAAACAAAAATGGATACCCCATATCCCCAACTCCTACTTTATTTGTTTATTTCAGATAAGAAGAAAATAAAGCTTAAAGGACAATGCTTTGTAGAGAACGCACAAGCATGTATCTTTAATTGTTGCAATATCCAATGACAGGAGGCTCCAAAATTCATCTGGCTAAGTATCCATTATGATTACATAAGTGTCCAATCATGCCAGAATAGTTTCAGTGAAACAGCATCCATAATTCCTTTACTAAGTAACTGATTCTATTGTCAAAGTGATATCTTTGCCCTTTGAATGTTCATTAAAGATTACTTTTCTGGAGCTTAAGCCATCTAAGCAACTTTTTATACAGACAAAAGACTCTACTTTTTGAGTGGCATATGAGTGCCAAAGTAGATGAGATGGCATTTTTTGGCATTTTACCCAAAGTAGATGAGATGGCATTTAAAAAAATGGATTGAAATTATGCTGGAGACTGGCAAATAGTTATTAGATGTTAGGCTTTGGAATAAGATTAAAATCTTCCTATACTTTTCCTCCTTTCCTTTCCTTTCCTTTCCTTTCCTTTCCTTTCCTTTCCTTTC